>WHYT01017894.1:102286-243493 GCA_009806455.1 Tetrax tetrax
CCCCCCCCCCCCCCCCCCCCCCCCCAGGGAAGCTGTAGAGAGCAATGAGGTTGCCTCTCAGCCTCTTTTTTTTCTCCAAACTAGTTAAACTCAGAGTCCTCAGTCACTCCTCATAGGACATTTCTTCCAGTCCTTTCACCAGCTTTGTTGTCTTCCTCTGAACACGTTCAAGGACCTTCACATCCTTCTTAAATTGTAGGGTCCAGGATCACACATAGTACTCAACGTGAGGCCACACCAATGCTGAATATATTGGGATAATTGCCTCTTTTGACTGTTGGTTATAGTATGTTTAATGCAATCTAGGATGTGGTTTGCTGTCTTGACTGCCAGGACACACTGCTGACTCATATTGACCCTGCTGTCAACAAGCAGCCTCAGATTCCTTTCTCAGGGCTGCTCTCCAGCCACTCCTCTCCCAGTTTATAGTTGTGCCCAGCATTGGTCTGTCCTAGCTGCAGAATCCGTCATTTGATCTTGTTAAATTTCATCCCATTAGTCATTTACCAATGTTCTAATCTATCTAGATCCCTCTGCAAGGCATCTTGTCTGTCAAGACGGTCAAAAGCACCTCCCAGTTTGGTATAATCAGCAAACTTGCTAACGGTGCATTCAACTCCAGCATCCAGATGATTGATAAATATGTTGAACAGAACTGGCCCCAGAATTTAACTCTGAGGAACATCAACGGTGACTGGTCATCAGCCAGATGTAGTCTCATTCACAACTCTTTGAGCCCTGCCATTCAGCCAGTTCTTCATTCAGTACATGTATATCTCATGATTTGATAATATGTCCAGAAGGATGCTGTGAGAAGAGTATCAAAATCCTTACTAAAAACCAGAAAAATTACATCCACTGTTTCCCTTTCATCTGTCAGGCAGGTGACCTTACCATGGAAGGATATCAAATTAGACAGGACTTTCCCTTTGTGAAGTCATGTTGACCATGCCTGATAATTATATTGTCCTTTAAATGCCTTTCAATAGTACCCACTTTGATCTTCTCCATAATTTTTCCAGGTACTGAGGTTAGACATAACAGGTCTGCAATTTCCTGGGTCTTACCTCTTGCCCTTCTTGTAAAACAGAGTAGCATTGTCTAACTTCCAGTTAGTGGGGACCTCCCGAGCCTCCCAAGACTGGCTGATGATTGAAAGGGGTCCTGCTGTAACATCTGCTAGCTCCTTCAGTACTCTGGGAGAAATCAGGCCACATTGACTTGTGAACAATCAGCTGATACAGTTGTTCACTTATAGTTTCAGTGTCCACAAATCGAAAGTCATTGTTCCCACACTCAAGGTCCTCCAACTCAGAGGACCAGGAAGCCCAAGGTCTAAAGAATGCAAGAAAAAAAAGCATTGAATGCCTTCACTTCTTTTAACCCTTACTTTTTGCTAACCATCTTCATCAAGTATCGGTCCAATATTTTCCTTAGACCTCCTCTTGCTATTAACATACTTTAAAAAGCCTTTTTTTATTGTCTAACACAACGTTGCGCTAGGTAATTCCACTATTTTGAGAAAGAAGATACTATATGGCCCAGGAGGTTTTGTACTAAACCTTTGTTAGTGTTTCTCCCATTGAGTAAACATGAGAAGTGAGATTCAGCTCATCTAAATATAAACGTCTACATCTAAGCTTAGGTCCCCATTGTATTCAGTGTACACAAACAGGTGTTTTCAGAGTGAGATTTGAGTTATTTTAGCTGTCTATTTGAAGACGAGGAATTGTGCCCTAAAAGTGCCCATTTTTTCCACCATGAATGGAGGATAGGATGAACCACTCAGCTGAAGAGGTCTAGAGTATCCACAACAGGAAAAAAAATAATCCCAGACAATTAATATTTCTGGCCCAGAATTAGATCTTCTGTTTCTCTCTCTGGCAAAACTTCTTTAGAAAAGCTGTCAGGCTTTGAGATAAGTACAGGGAGAAATACGGAGTTAGACTCTTCTCAAATGCCTTGCTTTGAATCCATCTTACCTGAGTTTTTCCTCAAGTGAATGCACAGAATTATCTTCATGAGGCAAGTTCTCAAGATGTTTGATGTAGTCAGTACTCTCCCTGTGAGAAAGATGAAGTACCCAGAGGCACATCCTGATGCCTCACGTCAAACAGTGTCTTACTCCTCAGTTATTCCATTACATGAAATCCATTCATTCATAAAGAGAAGATCTATCTAAAATAAGTGGTACAGTTTGGCCTTTACTACTCCTATTCCTTCACGGCCTTAGAGGAATCAAATTCTTTTTCAGTAGTGATCTGAAGTGTCAAACATCTCTTGTAATAGCAGAGTGCTTGTGTAGTATGTGAATTTCCTGAAATTATCCAAAATAAATTTTATAAACTATTAATTCTCTGTAAAAATAATTTGTTAACTTTCATGACATTTCTTGTTGAAAGTGTCATGCAGGTAAAGGTCAGCTTCCAAACATTGCCAATAAAAATAACTTCAGAAGATTAAATTGAATGATTTACAACAAAATAACTGCAAATTTTTATTATATCTTAAATGTCATGGTGACACGTGAGAAATCTGCCTTAGCAATTCCGTTGTGTAAATCAACTAATGCTTGCACTATCTCTTATATTTTCATTATCAAATACAAATTTCACACAAGGAATAAAGGTCGACTAGTAAATTTTTGAATGTCGTAAACATATTTGTGAGTTCTACTCTAAATATTTTAGTACATCATAAAGGGACTAGATACACCTCTTCTCCATAAAATACAGATTTATGTCACAGCAAAATTCCCAGTTTTATAACCCTGCTAATAGTATTTTAAATCCAAGTTGGGCTACAATATGTAATAAATTGTTCGTTGTGCCGTTAGATCATGCCAGCTGCAACACAGTGTTAAGGCCCAGTGAGAGAAGACTGTAATTAGTGTAATTTGAACACATTAGCTAAAAACGGTGATAAATATTTTGGAAGTTATGCACTTGACATTTTAAACTTAAATAACACAAATATGCCATTTAGATCTGTTTATATTGACTATTGTACAAGATTTTAGATTTTAGCTCTTTTCACTTTCCTAGCAGTGCACATAAAACAGTCATCAACCATTGTTTTAGAACAATGAACAATTGAACTTCAGTGATTAAATTAAATTCCCTGTGGAGATCCACCATACATATACCTTAAGCCTGACCTAAGGGCAGTCTGTAAATGCAGATAGGCAAATGAGAGTATACATCACTTGTGAAGGGGAATTTTAGGGTAGTCTTCAACAATTATGTGAGAAGATTAACAGGCTACCAAACATTCTGGACAGAATGTACCACATGGATATAGTCACTGGTGCCCTGCCAAAACTGTATGCACTAAAGGAAGTCCCATTAGCAGAGAGAAATGAAATAAAAACTGAAATTGTTCAGATGGCTAAAAAAGATAATTTTGAATAAATTCAGAGACCAGCTAACTGATCAGCTGTGTGACTATTGTTGTAATACTAAATTGTCTTGAAGATTAAAATAAAATAATCAACATGTGACCTGTTAAAAGGTCACATCTTGCTTCAGAATGCAGATTATCTTCAGCATTTTATATGAATCAAGAGCTCCAGCAATCTCAGTTCTGTGGAAAGAACCCAAATTACCTCATCTGCAGGGACATTAATAAGACTCTGGGTTTTTGGGGGTTTTATTTTATTTTATATAATTTAATTTATCTTAATTTAATCTCATCTCATTTACGTTTTATTTATTTTATTTATGTGTTGGTTCTCTGGAGAGGATTAGGATTCTGACAATATATACTGACAATAATTAGAAAACCACAGATTGTTGTTACATTTATATCATAGAATCTTAGAATGATCACAGTTGGAAAAGATCCCTAAGATCAAGTCCAAATGTCAACCTAACAGCACCATATCCACTAAACCATATCCCAAAGTGCTACATCTACACCTTTTTTGAACACCTCCAGGGATGTTGACTCCACCACTTCCCTGGGCAGCCTGTTCCAGTGCCTGAACACTCTTGCAGTGGTGTTCCTTAATATACAGCCTAAACCTCCCTTGACACAACTTGAGGCCATTTCCTCTCGTTCGATTGCTAGTTACTTGGGAGAAGAGACCTACACCCACCTCCCTACAACCTGGTTTCAGATAGTTGAAGAGAGCAATAAGATCTCCCTTCAGCCTCCTCTTCTCCAGACTAAACAATCCCAGTTGCTCCTCATAAGACGTGTGCTCCAGACCCCTGACTAGCTTTGTTGCCCTTCTTTGGATGCACTTCAGCACCTCAATGTCCTTCTTGTATCGAGGGGCCCAAAACTGCACACGGTATTCGAGGTACAGCCTCACCAAATACAGGGGTGCCAAATACAGTGCCAAATACAGGGGCACAATCACTTCCCTACTCCTGCTGGCCACACTTCCTGATGCAAGCCAGAATGCTGTTGGCCTTCTTGGCCACCTGGGCACACTGCTAGCTCACATTCAGCTGGCTATCTACTAGCACTCTAAGCCAGTTTTCCAGCCACTCTTCCCCAAGCCTGTAGCGTTGCATGAGGTTGTTGTGACCAAAGTGCAGGACCTCATACAACCTCATACAATTGACCTCGGCCCATCAGTCCAGACTATCCAGATCCCTCTGCAGAGCCTTCCTACCCTCGAGCAGATCGACACTCCCGCCCAATTTGGTGTCATTTGCAAACTTGCTGAGGGAGCACTCAACCCCCTCATCCAGATCACTGATAAAGATATTAAATAAGATTGGTCCTAGCACTGAGCCCTGGGGATCACTGTTTGTGACTGGCCGCAACTGGATTTAAATCCATTCACCACAACTCTCTGGGCTCCGCCATCCAGCCAGTTTTTTACCCATCAAAGAGTACACTTTAAGCCATGAGCTGCCAGCTTCTCTAGGAGAATACGGTGGGAGACAGTGTCAAAGGCTTTACTAAAGTTCAGGTAGATAACATCAACTATTTTTTTTTTAAGAAGGGTAGACTGCCCTATGCAGCACCTCACTTGGATCTGTCTGCAGTCTTGGAAGCTTGCCTACCCTACCTTCTCCTACAGATGGACCTTGCGCTGGTTTGGAGGTTCTAGCAGGGAAGCACAGCTACTGTATACCCTTGACCAATGAACGAGAACACTACTGTGAGGGAAGGTCATCCTCTTCGACTGAGTGTGCAGCTTTGGCAGGGAAGCACGTGGAGCAGTGAGGGAGGAAGGGGACACCTACCTAGCCAACCAGATCGGCTGAATCAACTCTGGCAATCAATGGGGTGACAGATGTCACAGCCAGATTGTCCTCACATCATCTTGAGACGTTCCCCTGTGATGTGGGTACTAATGATTTACTTGGATGTCAACAAAGCTCCACTAAGTCCAAAGACCTGGTTATTGGTAAGGTGAAGTACTAATGTAAATTTTCTGACCTTGTGCACCAGACAATGCACTTAAATTCCTCTGTTAGGGCTATTTCTCTAAGAAATTAGTCAGGAATGTTCAAAGAGTTGCTTTTCTTTGTGTTGCCTTTTAGCTTACATCAACTGGACACTTTTGCTTGCTCATGGAGGGCTGCTGTAGGGATGACATGAAGAACTCTGAAAGACGTTGAGAGACCTACTAAATATCTCTGAGTCAGAGAAGGATTGGGTATCACATTTCTGTTTTAACTTCTCATAAATCTCAGGAAATCTGACTCGTACAGGAAGGGTGAAGAGAGCTCCTTTTTATTTACAGGATACTCTAGATTTATGATGAGATGAACCACAGCTACAAAATTTGATATCAGGAGCTTTCCTTTTTATTAAAGAAGAGAAAAATATTTACTATCAGTAAACTGGTTTCATATTCGTAATGAATAAGATTTTGGATAGTACCCATCCAAATATTACTACTGTCTCTTCAATAGGTAAAGACAAAATTTTATGAATTACTTGCAGTTTGTATGCGAAGAAAAAACATTGCAGTTTTAGTCGCATTCAGAGTAGATCTGTGCATATTAGACACATGAAGTATATCAGCTTATCTTCTATATTCTGAATGAGAAGCTAGAGACAGAGTGACAGCAATTCTCCATGACATTGGAAATGAGACTGATCTTAGTAAAATCTTTCATTTTAATTGAGAAAATTCCTTACTTGATACTTAATAATTCATGTTTCACAATATCCACATATTTTATTTTGGCTATTATATCTACAAAAGTCCACAAATTTGCAGGAACAGGAGAGCTGTGTAATCTTTGTAATTATTAATGAAGTTAATTTTTCTGTCATTAAGAAGAAAACATTTCAGAAATATACAGAAATATGTGGAGGTACTTAAAAGTGTCATTACTTTTTTCCAATATATCCAATATTTTCAAGTATTTTACTTCTGTAAAGTATAAATTACCCATCAGAAATTTCTCATGTAAATTATTTCACTTGTGATATAATAAGGGCTGTCTTTTAAAATTGAACTTTTTTAATATGAGGTCATGAACATCTCTCTGATAAAAGGATTAGTCAATAATTTTGCTGTTACCATGTAAATGATTATAGGTGCCACTGTACAACTTCAAAATTAAAAAGTCATATTGTCAAGTGGGTTTAAAAGTAATTATTCTCTAGTATTGTGAAATTGCTTTCACTGTATACTTAAGTCAAAAGAAGTTACAGTGTTGAATCTTTAGGTACAGAGTTTGTATTTCTGCATTTGAGCTGGTAGAAGAACACCTGGTAATATTAGTCATTTCAGCCATACTGCAATTTTTTTTTCTTTTGTATTCTTACCAACTTGGACATGAGGAACAGACAGAGTTTTGTAAGTAAATGTTCAAGCCCAAACCTTTATGAGTGCTTTGTGTTGAGTTGGATCTGCCCTTAAAAGGGAATTATTTTCCATTTCAGAAGCTTTTTAAACATCATCTCATTGAAAAAGACTTTACTGGTAGATGAAAGATAGCCACATATTCTGAACTTTAAACCAAGAACTAAATCATAAGACTGCTGAAGTTGGAGGACTTGGGTTTTTTTTCAGGTTATGATACAGCAAAAAGTCAATGTTTTATTTAAAGTCAAGAGCACACGTTTTATGGACATATATGTTACCTTACAGTTGGATGATCCTAGTTTAATCTGTTCTTTTTCTTGATTAAACAACTTAAGAGAAAGTGAGTGATCAGCAGCAGAGGATCAGAGCCAGGTACCAGCAGGGAACAGACTGTTAGAGCTGTATGACAGAGGGAAAATGGGTTGTTAGCATCTGTGTCAGAGAGCTCAGTGGGTACTGAAGTCACGATCATCACTGCTCTTCTAGAACAAGACCATTAAAATCTGTAAGTCTTACACATGGAAATTATGTGTATGAGATCACATAGTCTCTGTGCACTGGAAAGGATCTGACACACAGTCAATAAAGGACAGGACCTATTAGTCCTAATCCTCAGGGAGTTTGCAAAAGACCTTCATAAGAAGAACCTGTGGACTAACAATAATAACTCCAATGAGTACTAAAATGTATGAACTCAAGACACACACCAGTTTTACAGTATACTCTTTTTCTCCTTCCAGCTCAGTCAGTTTGATGCTTCTCATTGATACAAGCAAAAGTTAAAGTTACAATCCCAACATGCAGAGTCAGGTCCAGAGTAGAATTGTTCTGCTCTGATTGTGGGAAGGGAAGAGAAAGGTGGGGCAAGCTTAGGACAAGGAGATAATGTGCAATCAAAGCATCTTCAGGTGTCAGGTGTATCCTAGCATGTATCAGCAAGGGTAGCCAAGACATCAAGAGAAGTGATTGTTCCCCTCCACCTGGCAGTTGTGAGACTGCATCTGGAGTTCTGTCTCTGGTTTTGGACTCCAGACTGCAAGAAAAGCATACTGCAGCGAGTCCTCTGGAGGGTCATCAACATCAGGGGGTGGAGCACAAATGTACTAACAGAAGTAGGAAGAAATGAGTGTGTCCAGTTGAAAGAAAAGAAGATTAAAAGGTAATATTTCTGCTCCTTCAGCTACGTAATTGGACTCTTCTCAAAGTAAAAAGATGAGAGACAATGGACACAATTTGGAGCATGGGAAATTCTGACTAGAAATAAGGAAGAACTTTTTCACCATGATGGTGGTTGAACACTAGAAGGAGTTGCCCAGTAGTTGTAGATTTCCATACTTGGAGATAATCAAAACAAGACTGTTCAAGGCTCCGAGAAACCTTTTCCAGACTGGCGCTAGGCAAAAGGTTAGACTAAATGACCTCCAGAGGTCCTTTCCAACATAAATTATTCTGTTTCTATGATCCCTAGGAACTCAGGATGGCGTTCCTATTGATAGGAAAGTGAAGCATTAAGATGTCCTTTCAAAACAGCAGCAGTAACAGTTTTCCATCATTTTACCAAGCTCTGGTATAGGCAAAGTAGATCAGCTGGGCTTTAAATAGATATCTTTTCTGTCTTCACAATCGGCTGTTCCAGCCAATGCCATTCCTATTAAACCTCTAAACCAAAACCAATGATCTCTTTCCACTGAGCTTTAAGTTTGCTGCTACATAGAATGCCACGAAAAGACAGTATTTCTGAAAGCTTTTGTTACATTTCAATGATATAAGTTGCTCAAAACCCTGCATCTCTTGCTTTTTAGACCTTTATGATTTTAATAATCTTTCTGCTATTTAAAATAATAATAACTGAGTCAGGGAGTTATCTGTTCTGTTTTGCAAAATCACACAGTACATGTAGGTACATATATACCTATCTGTGAAACATTTTCAAGGCTTGAGATGGAAAGTGGTAAATAGATTTAAACTATTTCAGCTATTGTTAATATTCATAAGCCTGGCAGTGTCCAAGTAGAAGGTGATTCACTTAAAAAACAGTGTTCAACTTACACATCTTTTTATTACTGTTTTTATAGCATAATAAACACTAGGTTATACTAATGACCAATTCATCCAAGATATTGTTATTAATATATTCAAATATATTTGAGCTCAGCATAAGACATTCCATAGGTAGTGGGTGAAAAAAAGAGACAAGATGTCGCCAGAGATATAGTGGCAGAAACAGTAACTTACTTGCTAAAATGACAAGCAGATAACACTTAGATTAAATAGTTCCTGGTTATTCACAGGTTTCACAGCATGCAGTAGTTTCACAGTTTTTTTTTTTTTTTTTTATACCAGATCAGAATTTCACTGTAATGTGTCTGGTGGTGATGTTACTACTAGTCATGTTTGGATATTTCTGTAGTAGTTTTTGAACATTTAGGCTGTTGATTTTTGTGTGAAGTGCAACCTACATAGTGAACAGTCTGGGAGAGCTGCCAACAATAAATTGCAATAATCCAACCTTGTTGTTATAAAGGCATGAATCAAAAGCTCAGCATCTTGCTGACACAGCAATCGTCTTAACCTTGTTATACTCCTGAGATGGTAATATGGAGTCTTATCAATATTGTTGATATGGCTCTCTGAGGAAAGCTGAGGGTCAAAAATGACTGGAATTTATCATGAAGAGCATTTCTTTGCAGGATGTCCAGCAGCAGAACTGTGATTTCATATTAAATTGTCACTGAAATGAGAAAGATATAGCTGCTTGCCTGTGGAAGCACAGCAGGATGCAGGCAGCAGCCAAAAAAATTACATAAAACGCAGTGAAATGCAGTAAAAGCTGGTATTTACATTTTCACTAATGATTATCTGATTTTTAGGTTGCCTTGCAGGCCTTTACAGACCAAATAGAGTTCTCTAGTCTGCTTTACATTCTCTGAAATCAAAAGTTTCCAGGAAGCCCATATCTGGGTTTTTACAGTTAATGCACCTTAATGGTTGGGGGAGGAGGTTGCATTTGTTTCTTAAGGAACAGTCTGTGATGCATTCAAATCAGATGACCCTAGAAAATTTTCATGAACAGACTCATATCCAGTTGAAGATTAAATGCTTCTTAATTTACATATTGTTTTCATTAGTATAGTAGTCTTTTTGTATTTACTTATTGTAAAGCATAACTACTGTGGCCCAGGAAATACTATTTTTTTCCCAAATTATTAAAAGATTGACTTGAGTTTTTATTAACTCACCCTTTTAGGTCTAGTTTGGGTTTATCTAAGCAGGAATTGATTTTAGGTTGTTTTCTATGGGATAACAATTGTCTAGAGCTCAGGTGATTTTTAACTACTTTTTTGGTTTAGCTCTCTGTGTATGGTAAAGAGAAGGGACATCTCCAACCAGATCAGGTTGCTCAGAGTCCCATCCAACCTGGTCTTGAATGTTTCCAGGGATGGGGCATCCACCACTTCTCTGGGCAACCTGTTCCAGTGTTTGTCCACCCTCAGTGTAAAAATTTTTTTCCTGATGTCTAATCTGAATCTACCTCCATTTTAAAACCATTATCCCTCGTTCTAGCACAACAAACTCTTGAAGGGTTTTTCCATATCTTTCCCGTAGGCCCTCTTTAGGTTCTGAAAGGAGGCTATAAGGTCTCCCTGGGAGCCTTCTCTTTTCCAGGCTGAACAGCCCCAACTCTCTCAGCCTGTCCTCAGAGGAGAGGTGCCCCAGCCCTCTGATCATCTTCGTGGTGCTCCTCCGGACTCCCTCCAACAGATCCATGTCCTTCTTATGCTGCGGGCTCCAGAGCTGGACGCAATACTCCAGGGAGGGCCTCACGAGAGCAGAGTAGAGGGTCAGAATCACCTCCCTTGACCTGCTGGCCATGCTTCTTTTGATGCAGCCCAGGATGTAGGAAGCAGGATTCATTCCGGTTCTGCAGCAGACAAATGATGTGGAAACTTGTGAAGAAAAAAGAATACCAGCAAGATACCAGACACCAGCACTGACCTTGACACAGAGGTAGACAGATTTTTCAGCTTGTACCATAAAGACCTTCAGCCATGCTCATATAACAGTTATATTAATTGTAAACAGAAACCCTTAGAGGATGGCACAACTTCTTTCAAGACACAGGTTCAAAAGTCACTTAGTATAACATTAGAGCACATTATTTTAATGAAAAGGCCATGTAGTAGCATCACATTTTCCACAACAAATAGCCACACTGATGTTCCCCTGAGATCTAGTCTAAGGTTTTCAATATGAAGTTGAAAGTACTGTCAGTTTTCCTCGTATATAGATGTGTTGGTTTTGTTTAGTGGGGGCGGCTATGGTGGCAGCTTCTGCAAGAAGTTGCTACAGGTTTCCCCTTTGTCTGGTGGACATGGCCAAGTCTAGGGTGGACCTGCCACTGGCTAGGGCCGAGCCAATCCGTGACAGTGATAATGCCTCTGTGATAATGTATTTAAGAAGAGGAAAAATAAAATAAAAGAAGAAGTAGTGAAGAAGCAGAAGCAGGGAGCAGAGAGGGGGAGGCACAAGACTTTTGGGCCTTGCAGCCCTCACCCTCTGGCCTCCTGCCGAGCGGCCATCTGGGCCCAACATGGCCTGACCCTGCCACATAAAGTGAAGAGAGGAGACGTGAAGAGAACCTGAGAGGTGTCTGCCTGAGCTGATTGTGAAGAATCTTGTGAGAGGAATGGCTGCAGACACCAAGGTCAGTGAAGGAGAGGGTTGAGTAATGTGGCTCCTGGCCAAGATTCTCCAGCAGCCCGTAGTGCAGCTCATGGTAAGGCCGGCTGTGCCCCTCAACCCATGGAGGCCCACAGAGGAGCAGGGATTCACCTGCAGCCCGTGGAGGCCCACAGAGGAGCAGAGATCCACCTGCAGCCCATGGAGGATCCCACGTCAGAGCAGGTGGAGGCCTGAAGGTGGCTGTGTCCCATGGAGGGCCCACACTGGGGCAGCTGGTTCCTGAGGGACTGCACCCTCAGGAAAAATGACCTACACCAGAGCAGTTCATGAAGGACCGCAGCCTGTGGGAGGGACCCCACGCTGGAGCAGGGGAGGAATGTGAGTTGTTCCCCCAGTGAGGAGGAAGCGGTGGAATGTGACATGTGGAACTGACCATAATCCCCATTCCCTCTTCCCCCTCTGCGCTACTTAGGGCGGGGAAGGAGGTAGAGATAATTAAAATGAAATTAAGCCTCATAATAGGGAGAGGTGGAGGGAAGTTGATTTTCTTCTCTTCCTCATTATCTTACTTTGCTTTTACTACTAATAATAAAGAAATAATTTTCCCCAATTCGAGTCTGTTTTGCCTGTAATGGTAACCTGAATGGTCTCTCCCTGTCTTTATCTCAAACCTCGAGCCTTCTAGTTGTATTATCTCTCCCTCATTCCCTTGAAGGGTAGGGGGAGTGAGTGAGTGAACCAAGTGCAGCTTGGTTCTGAGCTGGGCTGAACTACAATAACAGATGAACAAGTTGTGCTCCTCTGTGGTGTGGAGGTCAGAACTGTACAAAAGGCATGTATTAAAATCTTTGCAACCACTACAATAATTATTGTTTTCTAAGGATACTCAGCTTGAACACTACTGACTGTCTTCCTCAGGTCTCGTCAGGATGGGAAAGATGTGGGGAGAATTTGGCTGGCTTAGAAGAACTTGCTTCATGACCAGTGCTGTCCACTTCTGGGCCATGTTATGAGAAAGCCACTGGATCTCTGTACAGGGAAGGAGGTGACCTTGTATTTTGAAAAAAAAAAGCCTCCCTCAGGGCACGTTTTCTTACTACAGATGTCCTTCACCTCCACCTCACTGAACTAATTTAGTCCACAGATGGCAGGACTCCTTGCTAACAAGAGAGAGCTTTTCACTGGCAAAACAGTTCAAGTCAGAAACTGAGTTATGAAAGAAATGAACTTGAGTCAGGCAGTAAAAACAAGATTTCAATTGCTATTGGAAACCACACTAGAAAGATCTGCATGAAAGACTTCATCTATGTGAAAATAAAGTTATTTTGGAGATTTCTTTTTTGAAAAAGGAACATAGTTTTGCAGTGGATACAAAAGAGGCTTATAAAGAATTTATTCAATATTGCTTTCTAGGGACCCTGTGAAAAATTCCTGTTATCCTTTGATTTGAATTGCAGTGACATACTGGTTATAGATACGTTTATATGATCATTTTTAAAGGAATAGTCTATCTGTAATCTTCTGTCTTAATTAGGTGCAATTTATAATGTTCTTGTGTATTTTGGTGAATAGCAATGGACATGTGTTTAAGAACTTTGTTAAACTGTAAACTTACTCTATTTCTTGATAACTTGTTGTTTAATATGGATAATTTCTTGAAGAAAGCCTAAAGGAGCAATGTTCACCTACATAAGCAAGCTAGAGAAAAGGATGAAAATGAGTCCTTTAACTTTTCAGCTTTCTGGAAAAAAAATCACAAGTAGACACAATCAGTAGGGAAAATACAGCTGCAATCCATAAATCAGAAGGACTAAATAAATTACTTTTTTTTTTTAAAAAAAAACCCCTTTTATCCTAGGAACTATTGGACGTGCATACAGGTGAAAAAGTGGATTATCTCTCATCTTTGTAATGGCAATTTATTGAGTTAAGGTCAATGGCTGGATAAAGTTGAAAATTCTACATTGCAGCTATTTACTTTGAATGAGGCCTACAGATACAAGTTTCAGCTCAGAACAAAGTCATTTTATCATTTTCTTAATAAGCATAAACACACAGTTCAAAAAAAATACATGTCTGTTTTCATCAGTCCTTTCAAGGATCAATGGAAAGATATGTATTGAATGCTTCAATACTTGCATTAGATTGTTTCATGTTGTATCTTTTAACTAATAGTGGTGGAGATGTAAGTAGCAATTTTGCAGCCCAGTGCTTCTTTTAATTCGTCCTGGGAACTGGGAGAAGAGGAGGAAGAGAATGGTACTGCAGAGCAAACTGCATTCTAAATATAGTGGTTTTTTGTCACAATTATTAAGGTATGTTTGCAACTTATAACTGATTTTGGATGAAAGGGGATAAAATCTGTGATATGTTAGATTCTGTGATGCCAGGAAATAGGCTGCCAATTCCCACTCTCTGAATGTGTTATAGCAGCACAGTGTCCCCTGATGCTGGCTGGAAAACCAAACTGCAATTACTTACCAGCAGAGAAACTACTGAGGTACAGTGCAGCATTCTCTTTGATTTTTGTGGTAAATTACTAAAAACGACAATAGAAGTAGACCCCATTAATAAAAAAACTATCCAAGGACTGCACACAATTCTTCCTGTGTCTCCTTCTGGAAGATGTTTTTCACATTTATTTTGACTTTTATAACATTGCTTATAAAACAGTATCCCTTCTAAAATCGTATCCCAACAATCAATTATATCTTTCCACTATAAGCAAGCTTCCCTAAAGGTATTAGCAACTGTAAAGACTGTAAGCAAGAAGTCTGCTCTGCACACACATGGATTGTATACTGTCTTTGCTTTTACAGGGAACAGAAGACCTGGTAGTGCGTACTGAGCTAATTAGGTCCCCAGGGTCTTCTGATACTGACTGAATAATATCTCAGTATCTAGGGTCTCCTTCTCATCTGGAAACTGTGGAACAAAGCAAGCACCGAAAATCATTGCTGGATTTTCTTTAAATTTCCTGATGGGTTTAATAAGTCTGTGCTACTGTGCTAAACTTTTAATTAAGCTGTTATATATATATTTCAAACGTTTATATAGTATTTTTTTCCCATTAAAATATTCTGCAGTGACTCTCCATTTGAAAAAGATATTCACAGCAGGTTCATAGTATTGCAGTAGGATCAGATGGGATAATGAAGGGAATATATACTCTTGGAAAGATCTGTTAACACTGGATTTTGGCAGTAAAAGGCCAAGTAATGTTACGTGAAACTCAGTGTAATTTACTTATTAGCACATAATCCACCTAAATAGCTCATTTAAGAGCCTGTAGAGTGCTTAGACACATTTACTAAACACAACTAGATGCTTAAGATTTTATTCCTCCTGCCTTTGAGCAATCACATTGGCCTCAGGAAGTAATTTGTGGGCTTTCTTCTCTTTAATGAATGTCCTTTTCTTCTTAAATTGAAATCTACTTCTTTACTTTCCAGATGGTCTTGGGCTTTGGCACTTGGAAGACTTCAGTATCTCAGAAGACTTCTTATAAGACATGCTCTTGGCCTGTTGAAAGCCCTCCCTGCATCTTCCCACCTGTCCGTCACCAGGAGACTTCCATGGTGCTTGTCTTGCCCAGCTGCTCCCTTCGCTTTTGCTGCACAGTGTAGGGAGGAGAGAGAGTATGTGAGACAAGCCTTCCCCCTCACTTGTTCATAATCTCCTTTTTGATGTAAAAAGAACCCCCCTTGCCACTAACTGTTTTGGGATTGCTGCAGGGAGAATCAGGGCTGAGCGCCTCTTTCCCTCACCCGTCGTGTGCTATCCTGCAGAATATGCAGCAACCTCTGCTCCGGCAAGGCAGCTTCACCTTCCACAGACCTGCCTTTCAGATGATGTAAAGGTACATAACTCCTTTAAAATTAATTAAATTTAAATTGACTTACACAACCGAGAATTTGGCTGCCTGCTGAATTTGCAATGAGTCCCTCACTTCCATCTGACTCTAATGGATGCCCATGATCTAATAAGTAGCTGCTCTTTGCACAGCAATTTGGAGCAAAGAGCCTCTGCTGAAAGGCAGCTCCTGCTGCCAGGCTCCAGAGGTGACCACGGGCAAAGGAGCCAGCCCTCCCCGTCGCCTCTGCATGTCTCTGTCTCCCTCGCTGCTCCTGTTGCTGGTTCAGCAGAGCCCCGGCACCATGCTAGCCTGCAAGGAGAGAAGAGAGCAGGAGAGGGGCAGGAAGGGGAGTCAACATTTCCCGAGGGGACAGATAACACCAGTAATCAAAAACACTGAGAGGTTATATGTGTAGGTGCCCCTTCTCTTTTTCTTCCAGGCAGCAACTAACTAGATCTTTATAGTCTTTCCCAGAATCACAGGGTGTTCTCTGAGGATTCAGGAAGCAGAAGATGGGGAAGAACAATAGCTAGAAGACATTTCTCATCCTACATAAAATAGAGCTGTTGTCTTTGTTTATTTTTACCGGTTTGCTGGTGTAGTAAATGTATGCTCAGCACTGAAGATGGATTAGAATATGGCTCTGAAGGCTGAAATGGATTTGATGATGCTCTGACTGAATTTTGGCAGCAGAGCCCTTGGTGCGTCATTGCCAATTTCTGTGTTGCTTTGCGGTAAGTGACACTTCCTCCAGCTCATCTCTGGTTAAAATTCACAGATGCTTCCAAAGAAAGCTTTCCAAAGAGCAGCGCTCCACTTTATGTTGCAGACTTTGTGAGAAACATCCCTGTGCAGATCGGTGGAACAGCTGATCCCTACATGGCAGGACATTTAGGTGTGCAGTTATAGATATGTTTAAGTGTATTTCCAAATGCTTTGATGAATCTGGCCCGTGGTTTGATCCTAAGGGCTGCTGGAGGAAATAAAAGTCATAAAAGCCTGGGCTTTGGCTGGAAGCTATTTGGTGAAATTTTGTCTTCCTGAATAGATGTAGAAGGCTAGCAAAGCACTGGTATGGTCTGAATATTCAAACCTCGGAGGATTTGATCTGTAACATACAGAGTTGTAATTCTCTGTTGTAAGAGGCAAAAAAAAAATAAAATCTAGTTATGGAACTGTTGTTCTGAGGGAGTAAACAAGCTGCATGGATTTGGGGAGTATGGTGCATGCCTGTTAAGTACATTTGTTTATTTCTTCTTAAGAAGGGAGCATTCTGCCAACAATAAAGCCATTAAGAATAAACCTTGATTCTTGCAGTTTTCCTTCACTGTACCCATACTGAGATATTAGGAAATGCTGGGGACCTTATGGAAATTGTCACAAGTTTTTAATCTTTACATATTATTAATAAATGTAGCTTTTACCTCCCAATCTACTGCACGGTAGAGATTATGATTTTTTTTGTATTCCTTCAAGAATCTCAAATAACAATCCAATTCCACTACAATCTACCACAACATTGTTAAAAAAGAATATACAAAAGGTTACTTGTATGATTCTTTTAATTTTCTTTCTCATTTTCATTTTCAAAGAGTTTAATGACAGCAGAAAGAAAGGGATTAGGATTCAAAGGAATTTGATTTTTTTCCTGTTTTTTCATTTGTGTAGGGTTTTTTCGCTTTCTATTGTGAAATATGCTGACTTCAAATGGGGTCTCTGTGTGCTTAAAGTTAAGTATGTACAGAAATTTTTTACATATTTAAGAAACTATAATAATTTGATATTATACTCGTAGGCATTCTTGAATTGTTTGTTGTAAATGATTTATTTAAAGTCTTTTTTCCCCATTCACTGACATACAGAAAAAGGAACAATCTCCTATCTCTGCAAATTAATAAAAATAAAGGTATTCCAAAAGGTAAAAGTTTCAGGTCCTGGGAAAGAAACACTGGCTATTATACAGTGCCCACATTTCTCTGTTGCGTTGTCTCTAGCTGGAAGCAAAGTTGATGAGTAAACCTAATGTCAGCTCTACCACACCGCTGGAATACCTGCATGTTTTGGATATTTTCTGTACCACTTCAGCTAGCAGCTACATAAGTTACTATACAATCAGGAATAAAACTGTATAGTTTCATATGTAAGAAAATCCAAATACTTCTGCAACAAAGAATTGTGAACTTTTCTTTCTGAGCACTCTGAGAAGCTGAAATAGGAATGATAGTTTATACTTTAGGCTTTGACACTAGAATATTTCATATTTAATTTCCTGAAACATGTATTCTTGCTCTTGGCTGCTTAGACTGACAACAAAATGAAGTACAAAGGCCTTGGAAATAATATACTGCTCCCATAGTCCTGGAGTGGTCTCTGCAGGCTCCAGGTAAATGCCAAAACCTGCCAGGATATCAGCTATACTACAATTAATTTATTCCATATTGCTCCTTTTAATGATCTTTCAACAGTACCTAACTGATTTCGTTTCCACAGCTACTGTTCTTCCCTATCTCGTCTTCATTCTCCCTCTCAGCTTGAATTAAATAACAGAGATGAGAGATTTATTTTTGATAGCTCATTGTTATAAAGGAGATAGCTCTGTGGCATTGTATAATACAAAAATCTTCATTACAGAGATATGTTTGAGTGCATTCTTCTCGAAAGAAAGCCAGGTAGCTGAATTAACTCTTAGTATACTCAACACATAAAGCATTGCTTTGATCCTGGTACAGCTCAGTAAGCACTGCTGAATTGAAACAGAAAGGGAAAAGTTGCCAGCACTTTCAAAAAGGTAGCAAGCTATAAGCTCGCTTCCCGTAGTCGTCCCAACACACTGTAATAAAACTCAGCAGTCCCAGTTCTGATTTATATTTGAGTGACCACACAGTTGTAAAAAGACATTTCAATATGCAATCACTTGACTGCCCATTGAATTCACATTGAGAATGCTTGTGTATTGTGTCCTACAGAGCTTTTGACTCCGAGGTGCCAGAAACTCACCACTAGACCATTAAAGCTGCTGGATCTTTTCTGATGCCATCTTCAAAGAAAGATGAAGTGCTTTTGGAAAGCTGTAGGGAGTAATTGCTTTTTGGTGTGTTAGATGGATTGAGACAGCTAGGGAGCTGTATTTCTCTGGAGATAATTTCATGATTTAGTTGTGTGTATACCTCCAAATTCTAATTAATATTGTAATTCTGTACAATCAAGAAAGAAAGTACCCCATGTACGTTCTGCTTATTACACTGAATCTCTAATACCTTTGGGCTAAAATGCACCCAGCAGAGCAGAGATATACATGAGGATGGGAGAACTCCAGGATGCAAGAGCCAGGAACAGGCATAACTAAAATCATGCTTGCCCCAGCTGCGTGGATTGCTGTGAAGAATGGCATTGCATTGACAGCAAAAGGTGGGAAATGGCTTATTTCTTTTCATATTGAGCAAAGGAGGTGAAAACACACACTGCATCCTCACTGCTGAAGGAGTAGTGCCAATCGCCTATTTTGGTCTACAGGAGGCATCTGGCCCAGGTGTTCCTGGTGAGATAGCATGGTCTTATCGCGTTCCCTACCCTGAAAGGTAGCTACTTCAGAACTCCCATATAATCCTTTAATTGCTTATAATGATAGATCTTATTTCAAATAGCTTGCAATTGAAATGCAGCACAAGATTCAGCTGATGTGGATAGAGGGATGTGGGATGAAACAAAGAGCTGATCCCAGCCAGGCCGTTGCCCATTTTTATTTCTAAATAGTACAGTAAAAGAACATTTAAGGAGAATTTGAGAAAAACAATGAAACATCTAAATGGATATGTTTCTATATGTGAAGAGAAATATGTAAAAGCCCAGAAGTATCTGTCCCAAAATGTAATAAAACTGTCAGACAGGGGGGAGACAATGCTGTTATTTCCAACCAGAGCTGACAGGGTGAGTGTACAGCAAAAAGAGCTTTGACAATGAAGACTATCATCTTGTATTTGACATGAAGAAGGGGCAGCTAATAGCAAGATTCGAAAGGAGAGATGACTTTATTAATCATCTTTGGAACAGGATTGCTCCACATACTGTTAAGAGAATATGGGCTGTATGACAAGGTAGGTGGCTGCATAGAAAAGACTGATCTTAGAGATGAAAGAATGTCTCAGGTTTATAGTCTGAAAGCTAGAACTGTCAGTGAAGCCTGAGTCAAAGACTACAGACCTGAATGACAGGCAGAAGGACAGCCTTGTGCAATAGATCTGAAAAATTAAGATAGCAAAACTGGAGGAGGAGAAAATGAACTCATCTGATCTCAGAGTTTCTGCCATAGATATATCCAAATATTGGAGTAGGAATGGAGAAAGTAATATCAACGGTGAGCCACATCTAAAACTACCAAAAGAAATATTGTAATAGGAAAGAGAATGAAAAGAATCAAGAAGGAGACTTAAAGTACAGAGAGAAACAACAGCTACAACAGTGAAAGACAGGAGAGCAGAAGAGAGATGGAAAATTTGAGATCAGGAAGCACAGTGTGGCAAGACATGAAGTGGGGGTTGATGTCACAGTAAGACTTGAAATCATCAACAACAACAACAAAAAATGGTGCTTGCAGGAGACCAAGGGAACAACTGTGAATAAGAGACCTCCAGGCTAAATGATGGGATTAGACTGAGAGAAATGGAGTTACAGGCTGAAATGGTTTATTGACTGAAATCACTAAGGGCAGTAGTGAAGGAAGGTTTTAATTCCTACCCCAAGGATGATTTTAAATTGTTTTTAATCTAAAACTGATTTGAGTATAAAATGCATACACACTTCAGACATCTTTATCAGGAACTCAATTTCTCAGTTTGACCTTAGTCATACTCTCTGTTCCTTTTTTTCCTTTTGACATGTTGCTTTCTGAAAATTTTAGTTTTAGCAAAAGGAGTGAACACTGTAGTTATTCAGACCAATTAGTCAAAAGCCCAGAATTTATATCTCCATAATTTGCTACTTCAGAGGTGTTGGCCTCTGATTCTACTACAGTTCTTTTTAAAGTTTGCCAGGCAATTCAGCCATCCCACCTGGGCTTGGGTCATATTTGAACTTTAGGTGTTAGTGTTCCCAGAATAAGTATTTCTGTTAATGGGTGTACATATGAAGTTAGACAAAACCCAGCAAAGTTTGTATGGTATCTAAATAAGATGGTATCTAAATAACTTCAATGTGATCCTCCTAGACACAGATGTCTAAGACTGGATCCCATTCAAAGTACTTGATGTGCAATTCTGTCCATGTGTTTGTGATACTTAGTTATTCACCACTGAGGCTATTTTACATGTGATCTCAGCTTGTTTTGCATGAGTCATAATTTTTAAAAGTTGTGAAGTGTGATTTTGAAAGTTTCTGATTCATATATTTTGATAGTTTTAATTATTTAAACAGAGGAAGAAAAGAATCGTTGTCATCGAACTGCACAAGCTAAGAAACTAGTGCAATGTAATTAAACTTTATAGCTTATAATATAAGTAAATTGCTTGTGCAGAGCAGGAAGATTTTTCCTCTCTATTATTCTGAACATTAAATACTGGCTGCTGCCCAAGAGAAGATAATAAGCAAGATGGGACAGTGACTTTATCTGATATGTCAAATTCAGGTTTCCTTTGAAGGAGGGAGCTGTAATCTGTGTCTCGCATCTCCCATAAGTATAAGAAGCCATATATTTAAGCACTGAGCTGTTATTTTCTCTCTCCTTGTATCTACAGCATGGCATCCTTTTGACATTTTGTCTAAATACTTAAATCAAAATGGTTGTCATTACGTATCTGGTACACCCTGCAGCACAGAGGGGGGTGCATTTTCTTCTGATGTGATAAAGCTGTTAAAGAATCTCTCTTTAGTCTAAGTGTATTTAGCCATATGGTATATCAAATAAAGTTTTCAGAATGCCTTGAGTCTTTACCCAAGTGAACATAAAACAAGATTCTCAGTAAACCGACAGATCAGGTATATATATAAATAGATCAGCTAAAACCATGGTAGGTGATTTTTTTTCTGAAGACTATCTACATGAATGGCATTTTCTTCTCACTTGGGAAAACTGAAGTAGCTAAGATGCTTTAATGCATTCTTAAACCAATCTCAGTTCATGTTTTAAACGGATATTGTGATTTTCCCTTTGCCACTTCATTTTTATTGTCTCTTACAGTTATCCACATTATCTTTCCTGACAGTGACTGTCCGTTCATACTCACTTACACTGTGATCTTCATTGCTTCATATTCTTTAGATTATAGCTACAAATGAAGGTATCTGTTGTTTCAACTTCTTTTTTTTTTCTGATGATTTCTTCGTCTCCTCTAATTTTTTTAAACTCAGAGATGGAGGTATGAAAAAATATAGTCCTAACCTGCATTTAGATTTTCAACATGCAATATAATATTGCATACTTGTTAGTACTTAAATTTACATAATTTAAAAGTATACATCAGATATGACTGGTGTCTATAATAGCTTTACTTGTCCTTGTTAAGCTCTTCTATTTACATTAATCTCAAAACAAAGACTGACATATTCTGTAGTTCTCTTTAAAAATACAGCAATTTCATAAGTAGAAATAGGATAAATTTTTTGGCCTAAATTATTTGAACTTCATCCTCCAATTATTAGATCTTTCCTTCCTTCCTTCCGTAGGCTGCCCGCTCCGTGGATAAATATTTTGAACAGGAGCAGTCTCACAGAAGTTTCTGCTTCCATGGAGGTGCTGTGTGGACTCTTAGAATCACCTCTCTTCCTACCTCCCTCTCCAGTGCAAAGGTAAATGTAATTATTTTTAGAAAAAAAAGTAATAACTTTCCCAAATGTAAACTGTCATAGATTTTTTTTTTTGCACTGAACTAAATGACAAGCTAGGGCTGCTCATAGACAAGTGAGCAATTGATCAATCTAGTCACAAAACCTCTCAGAAGGGACCTCTACAGAAATGGAAGATGTTCTGCTGCTCATAGTACCCGGTCATTATGCCTGTATCTATCTGAGTTACAAAAAGTTTGGCCTGACTTATGTCCTGGTTAGTTTGTATTTTTCACTGAATGCAATAAACAAATTTCTTGTGAAGTCTTAATATCAGCAGCTTGAACTAGCATGTTGCAAAAACACCTGCTTTTGCAATATCAAAACATGGAACATTTAATAGCTGGCCTAGTTTACTGAAGTAGAAAAATAAATAAATCAACTTTTATTTTGAGATCACAGCTGAACATGAGCCTATTTGTAAAACTAAGCCTACATGTATGTATGTACCTGTTCCTGTGTAGAACTCAATTATCATTCTCAATTACATCTTTCAGTATTTGTTAAAGCAATAGTTATGAAGTTTATCTCTCTGTTTATCTTTCAAGGCGGAAGGCCCTTCTGGGGGTATGTAGATAATTATTGGCAGAGAAAAGGGAAGAATTTCTAAACAAAGAAAAACAATGCCCCAGGCTTTATTATGCCATCCTGTCAAAATCTGTTATGCTACAAAGATCTTCAGATGCGTGTGATGTTCCTGCTGACAGTGCTGAGTGTTTATACATGGGCAGATTACTCCCCAGTGTCCTCTGAAGACAATAGTGACAACATGGAATGAAGTGACTTTTTTTCCCAGCATCTGTTTAAGCCTCAGTCAATGTTAAATTCCATCCTTTGAGTTCAATGAATCAAAACTGAATGCTAATAATTATTGTAGTTGCAATCCCAGAGGCTTTACAACCCTTGAGACAGAGCAGCAGCATTCAATTAAAGAGGGATGAAATGCAGAGAGCTGCCTTGTTAATTGGCCCAAATATCATGCAGTTAATGAAGTGTTTTTAAGGTTTCTGTAAGCTCATGAGATGTCTGAGTGATATCATTGCTGTGGACTCTATTACGAAGAGGAGAAACTTTATCAATACCAATGAAGGCAAATAGCTTAGGTGATAAGGCTGACACACATTCCCAGCATGGAAATTAACATAGCCTTGATTCTCTTTTTCTCTGTGTCTTCATAACTTTTTATATGACCTCTTCTTGATAAATGTTTTTAATGCAGTGGAGAAAGTGTGTGCAGTTTAAACCTTTCCATGCTAGGGATAACCTAAGTATTTGTGGACCCTCTCACAGTTCTTATACCCCAGCATCACATACAAGACCATATATCGATATCAATAACTGAAGAAGATTCTCTAATTTTTCTCTTTAAAAATCCTGATCATTTACTTTTGAAGAAGGGGAGAAGATGAGGTGGCAGATTTGTCAAGAGAGATACAGAATGGCCTGCTTTTAATGAACAACCAAGCACATCTCATCAAGAGGAAGCTTAAACAAGGGACAAAGCTTGAAAAAGATGGCCCGTTTTGTGCTCTTTTCCACACAGTGTTTTTAAAATGTCCACCAGCACAAAAACAACCACACAATCCCTGGTGATAACCATCTACTAATATTATTTCTGGTTTTCTTTACCAGGCACAATGTACAAGCCCATTTGCTGATGTTGAGAATATAACCATCAGTTTAAGAGCAATAGTAAGTGAGGATTTTTTTTTTTAGCATCTGGTTAAGGATTTATGATACAGTAGCTAGAAGTACGAGTTTTAGTTACTGAAATGTACAGTTCCCTCGCCCTCCTAAAAAAAAAAAAACACAACCCTTCCCTTTCTTAACTGGATACAACTGTTAGCATGCGTAAATGCTGGTTTTAACCTTTGGTTTCCCCTGAATAAAGGATGTAATGTGGTCAAAACTTGAGACTCTGCCATTGCATTTGTGGCTTGTATCTGCCCCAGCTGTGGATTTCTGGTCACCTAACCTTATTTTTGTAGGATTTTTATGTATGAAACAAACCTCATAAGTGAAAGCAGTCTTGGTTTAAAGAAGCAAACCCATCAGACTGGTAGGATATTCTGAAGCCTCTGGTGTCAGCCTAATTTTTTTTTTTTTCCCATGAAAATCAGTTTTAAACCTCGTAGTGCCTTTGCTTGGGGGTAGAGCTAATCCATCACTGAACACTTGAAAATCCCCTCTGGTGCTTTGAAATCTTATTATACTAGTGAAGGGCAGAAGTAATTGCTCATAGATTAAAGCAAAGTTAAAAGTGGGAAATAATAAATTACGAAAATAATATATATATATATTATATTCCACAATAAAATATCGAATTGCAAAAATGTGGAACATGGTCAAAACACTGTTTAAAAGAAAAGGTGGAACTACTCTGTGAGTCAAGAATGTAAGTTGCCAGTTTCTGAGTGAATCAATGGATTATGCCTGGAAGAAGAATAACAATTAAAAAGATAAAACAAAACTAAAATCCACAAAAGTCAACCTGTAAGTAATTAAAAGTTTTGAACATAGATTGATTTTTTAAAACAATATCATTTTGAACTTTGGATCTCTGTACTTGTGACAAGCATTTGTCTGGAATAATGAAACACTTTGAAATGCAATTAAAATCAGTGTCTTTCTTGGACACAAGCCTGTTATGTACATTGCTTTTGGTTTCTTTTAAAAACATGGCATTTTCTGAGGAGCCTAAAGCCAGTATCTGCAGGCAATGAACAGTGTTTGAAATGTCTTGACAGCAATAGCAGAATGACTGGTTTTCCTCCTCCAGGAGAAGGTATTTGATTAGTATGGCAGTTCTTATCTTTTTTTTTTTTTCATGTTTTGTTTTCTTTAATTTTAATTATTTTATTTTATTTTGCAGCTTACTACATAGCTATTTATTGTATGTTACAACCTAATTCACAAGGTGTCTAGCTGACTGCTCAGTGTAAGTTGTTATTCAATGTAAATAACAGTCTCACTTATTCCAAGAGAATCAGGCTCTATTGCGTAGGTATTTTTTAATTGAATGTGCTCTAACTTTTCCAGGCAGAGCAGCTATTTTTAGGTAATACTTGTTATAGAAAACAGTTGTTATTTGAACTTGCAGTAGAATGCAATTTTAAAATTTTATGGAAACTCGTACATTCACGGATAGGCATTTTTATATCAGTCCCAAATGTGAAGCAAATTCAAGGAAGAATACAAGACTATGTAGATTGAAGAGTGCTTAGTAAACTGAGAATCATGTCCTGTCTCCACTCTATACCATGTGGCAACCTCTAGTCCACATGGCAAAGACTGATCTAGATGGGCACAAACTGTGCAGTTGCATAGCAGAAGAAAATGCTTACATTGCTGAGATTTAGCATTTCAGTCAGGCAAACTGTCACCTCACTAAAGTCTTTTACAAAACTGTCAGCATAGCAGTCTGCTTGAATGTCAGTTTTCCAGCCATTTTTGGATCAAATGTGTCCTCCTTTATGCCACTTTGTGTATTGTTCCTTCACACTTCGTGTTCCCATCCTGTTAGCACTTGTGATGGACTCTTGACATTTTTGGTTTGCCATGTGGTCTGAAAAATCATTGTTCCCCTGTTTTCTGGGGGATGCTGAGACCTTCCTCCTGCAAATTTTTCTGTTTAGTGCTTGAACTACAAACCTACGTCCACTGAAAGAGAGAGGCTGAGTTCCAGAGGTCCCTCAGACCTTGAATTTGAAGGTCAATGTTGTATATATCAAAGGGAAGAGGAAGAAATCACTGGGGGCAAATACAAGTTCTCCTTCTGCAGGACTTTCTTCTTCCTATCCCATCTAATGCATACACTTAAAGATGAAATCTGTTTCCCAGCTTTTTTTTTATTTTTCTTTTCTTTTCTTTTTTTTTTTTTTAATGTTATCTATTGTAATCTGTGTAACGAGAGAGTGGATATTCTTATAATGCATCTAGGCTTTGAGTCATTTTAATCCCTCGGCCTCCTTTCTAGTTTGATATCTTATTATCTTCTTTCAGAGATCTCATTATACAGCTTAATCATTTGTGCACCTGGGTATTTTAAATGTTTTACTCCACTGGTTCTCACAGAAGAACTGAATATCTAAGATAGTATGAAATTAGTATTTGCAATAGGATTCGGTTGTTTTATTTATTGAAATTAATCAGAAAATGAGATCTATCAGAAGAATTCACATATAACCATTATAAGAAGCAGTCAATAAATCAATATTAATTTTGCCCTGACAAGGAATGCTACTGTTTACCCAGGTATAATTTTGAAGTTTGTTATCATTAGAGCAGTGAAATTTGTCAGCCTCCTAAAAAGGGCAGTGGGGGCAAATTGCTTGCTCCTCTTTCTCCTAGTCAACTTTCTAGTTGAGTTCAGGGAGAAATTTGTTAAAGTTTATCAAAGAGTTGTTTGCTAGATGGGGTATTTTTTAGCTTTTCCTTCTAAGCAGGAGCTATTCCACTCACTGGGAATTAAAAATTAAAGAGGATTTTTGACCATTTACACAAAAAAGAAACCTCAGTTGAATAAACTGGATCATCATACAAATCTGTGTTTCAACCTCAACAAAGAAGAAATAAAATTTGTTTATATTTACAGGACATCTGATACTTGCTGAGATGAAGCAGAAGCTAGAAAAAAAGGACACAAGGAGAATTGGACAGGGTTATCGTTGCTTGAGAAAAGATGTCCTGATATGCAGCATCTTAAACAGTTGGAAGAATATCTGCTAGTGATTGCAGACAGTTCAGAGAACAACTGAAAGAGGAACTCCTTTCAGCAAGATGTTACTGGGTCAGAAACTGGATTA
The DNA here is from genome assembly GCA_009806455.1 of Tetrax tetrax. Taxonomy (NCBI): domain Eukaryota; kingdom Metazoa; phylum Chordata; class Aves; order Otidiformes; family Otididae; genus Tetrax; species Tetrax tetrax. The sequence continues at coordinate 129,228 of WHYT01017894.1, forward strand.
TGCAGTAAAAGAAGCAAAGCAGCAACTGAAGCTGGTATCACTGAATAAAATGAAGAGGCAAATGCAGCAGCTCAGAGGGACTACACTGAAAAGACAGAGAACAGAAGGACGAAAAGCAAACCTGTCCCTTTCCCTGGCAAGGAAAGACACTGAAAATTGAATGGAAATGATAGAATCACAAACACAGCAAATAAAGCAAAGGAAAAGAAAATGGAAGGTAGGAAGGAAGACGTCTCCCAGACAAGAGGCAATGCAGTGGAGACTTATCATGAGCTGACAGTCACATCTTTGGACGATGATAGCTCGAATCAATTTTAGTACATCTGAACATCTCCCTTATGTGGTGCTTCATTGTGGCTGCTCAGGATGCTAAGAAATGATACGGCATGAGAGACTTCTCTCTGTTCACTTCTTAACAGCTCTTTTCTTACTCAGAATACTTCTGGGAATTGACAGTCATTCCTGGCAGCAATTCAGCCTTTCCGCTGCTGCGTACAGCAGGGGTAATGCACTTGTGTTCTGGGCTATTACACAAGCTCATGAAGGTGTGGAGGGTGGCTGATGTTTTATGTGTGAATGTTTTGCACCAGCTTCCTGGGTAATAATTTAATTTTGTTGATTTTAAAAAATGTAAATCATTGATTTCTAATGGATTTATTTTCTACCAATCCAATCAACTAAATTAAGGCACCCATTTAATTTAAAATTGCTTTTACGGAGTAGTACTTATTTGCCACCATGCCTATTTAAGTTTGCCATGGGCAAAAATCTTAAAGCTTTGTGTTCTCTGCAAAACCTATGCAAAGCTGTTGAGTGCTTTTGCATTCTTTACTGCTTCCCTACTGAAATAGCAGATTCAGTGGGGTGGAGGAAGTGGGGCCTGGAAAGAAAAAGAGAGGAAGGTCTGCACTTACACCTACGGGCTTATACATAACCCCACTTACATCTCCCCCAGAGAAGTGTATTTGACCTTTGCCTCACTGTTGTATAAAACTTCAAGTCTTCTCATGATAGAGGTATTTTCTTGCAACTGTGGTGAAAAATTCAAAATGTATTCATATCAGCATTTCATTCCAGTGATTTAACATGGAGGACACAGGTATCACGGTTTGCCATGCATCAATGCAGCTTGCATGATTCTTCATTGCTGCCCCAAGGCTGTCTTTTGAAAAGGCAGCTCAGCTGAACAGGAGCTGGCAGAGGCTGAGGTGCTCTCAAAAAACCTCTGTCGTGCTCTGCTTTGTTATTGCAGGGTGTGGGGAAGAACGAAAATTCAAGTCAATTAACCAGTTACGTGTTTTAATTGTTTAATTGATATCTTTGGCATTCTTTTTATGTTGAGAATGATTTTTGAAGAGTATCTAGGAGTAATTGTTTACCTGAATCCCTTTTTAAATTGTAGGAATATATACCTAAGTTGATGAATTGTCTTCCCATTCTTATGAAGTCTTCACTAATCTCTAGTATGCTGAGGCTGTGTTATTTAATTGGTAATTATTTTTGTTTCCTTGACTGAATTGTTACTACATTCTTTAACTGCTTTTGGCTGGTTACATAAATTACAGCATTTTCTTCCTTTTGTATCAGGAATTCTGATTTTTCAGCTGATGCTGAATAAGTGTGTGCATCAGTGCAAAGCCTAGTTCACACTGAGCAAAGGTGTGTACTTAGAAAATACAGTGTTAAACTCTTCTCATATTGCTAATGACGTGCTGGGGTAAAGCAGGCTGCATCTGGCTGGGTAACATCTCGCTCCATGTGCAAGAGGTTGTGTAAGCTCGTAGTCACCGATACAGACCAGCAATGCCTCTCCCTCCCTCTCCTCACGCTTGCCAGCCCTCTTCTACATTCGGCTCACTTCCCTTTTTATAACTGAAGAGATCTCCAGATCTGGCACCAAGGCCTTGCCACCTCATGGGTCTCCCAGCTATTGGGACTTAACTAATCCAGAACTCCTTCCCATGGACTCTCTGGGAAGGCAGGTTTCCAAGAAGAAATCGTGGTCTGAAAGTTAAAAAGTAGCCTTGGGAGGAGGATGCTTTGATAGTTGGAGTGTAGCAAACTGCACCTTATCCTGTGGATTCAGACCTAAGAGAAATAACACAAACTTTTCTTGTGTGCGGACACACTGAGTGCCAGAGTGCCCCAGCCCCTGTGTGAAAGCCTCCAGCAGTGGGCCAGATGGAGACAGTGATTGCTCTGTAGGACATAGAATAGTTTCCATGAGACTTGTGGAAACAGCGGGAGCAGGAAGAGTGGCTGGAGCCGCATGTGGTCCATGGAAAGGGCACTGGGTAGCATTCTCTGAGAGATTGACTTGGCCATAACTGCAGCACAGCTGTTGATGCTGCCTTTGAACCACTTCTTAGAGCTGGTGTTTGACACCGGTGAGTGAGGTTGTCTTGGTGTTAATCTGAGCCTCTGTGGAGGCTGGCAGGGAAAATCAGTAAGGAGGTTAATGTGGTCTCCAGGAAACAGCAAGTTTCCTCAGGACTAGATTGGGAAATGGAAGTGAAGACTTTATCACTCGTTCAAGGGTAGATATCTCATCTTCCTTTTTGCACAGAGACTTTTATTCTACTTGGAGACCATGACTGGTCTCTGTTCTACATTACCCCCCACTTTCACTGCTGAGCTTGTTCTTACTCATGTCTCAACAATTTTAATTAAAAAACATACTGACACTGTACAGCTTTGTTTTAAGAGAGTCTACCAAGCTTAGCTACAGGAAACAAAGGAAAGCAGAAAAACAAACAGCTCAGACAACAGCTATATATATTAATAAAAAAAGAGTAAAAGCACACCTGCTATTTAAGAGGCTGAGTAACACAGATACTGATAGGAAGTGGTTCACCTAAGAAGCAATTAGTTACTGTCACTTACAATGCTAAAGAAACAGGAATGGTTGGACAACTAGAAAAAACAAAGATGGAGCCATGATTCCTTGTCCTTTTCTGCTCATTCTAATTTGAACTCTGGCACATATGCACAGTCTAACTGGTGAGTGACTGTTTCCTATGTGGAGCATCTCTTTGATACAACCTCAAGGGATATCTACATGTTCTTAACACTGGATGCTCTTCACTGTCCACCAAGGATTAAAAGCAGCTGAATTAGGCAACCTAGATGCAGGAGCACAAGAAAGAGGTAAATCTCAGGCTTTGGCAGATATGTCTGTAGACTTTAGACTCTCGCTGGAGAGAAATAGGCACTTTGAGACATTTATTGTCTTGATATTGATGTGCAAAATAGGTCATACAGGTTTTGCTTTAGATAGGGCTGTTTTGTTATGTTAATTATAGAGGCACCCTAAGGGAAAGGTAGCGGTTTGCACTGCAGATATATTACATCATGTTAATATAATCCTATAATTTTCAAGGAAAAGAAAGGAGAGTCATTGGAGGATCTCACCTGGGTTATTCCGGGCCAAGGGCTTGTGAGATCAGCTTTATTTGGCATCTTCTTAAGGCAGAGTGTTCAGGAAGAATACATAAAGAAGGCAGAAGGAAGAAGACATGTCCTTTGAGGAGCAGCTAAGGACTTTGGGCTTGTCTAGTTTGGAGAAAAGGAGGCAGAAGGATGACTTCATTGCTCTCCTGAGGAAGGGAAGGGAAGTGGAGAGGGAGGTGCTGATCTCCTTGGTATCCAGTGACAGAATGCATTCAAAACTTCAACAAGGGAGGTTCATACTAGATACTATGAAACATTTATTTACTGAGAGGCTAGTCAAACACTGGAACAGGCTTCCTACAGAGGTGGTGGATGCTCCAAACCTGTCAGTATTTAAAAAGCATTTGGACAATGCCCTTAATGATACTCTATAATTTTTGGTCAGTCCTGATGTGGTTAGGCAGTTGGACTAGATGATTGTTGTAGGTCCCTTCCAAAGAGAACTATTCTACTCCATCCTATCCTATCCTATCCTATCCTATCCTATCCTATCCTATCCTATCCTATCCTATCCTATCCTATCCTATCCTATCCTATCCTATCCTATCCTATCCTATCCTATCCTATCCTATCCTAAAACAGCAAGATACTTTGAGAAAGTGAATGCAGAGAACGATTTAAAAGACTGAGTGATTGTTTTCCACATGCTAACAGACATTATGTGTATGGCAGAACTCTGGGTTCCTGTTGTGGGTGATAAATGGGAAACCATCTGCAAAGATGGCACTAAATAGCCAGTACTGACCTCATAATGTGAGGAATCAAAAGTGGCCAGATCCCAGAGAGAAAATGATCCTGCTGAGCATGGGGGTAGTGAACTTGTGTATTGTAGGTTGGTGTTGAAAGGGAGGCACCAGGTACTATCACAGAGCAAGCTCTGTGCTCATCACTGACTGTGATGTGTGATGAATATTGTTACAGTCAGAGTGGGTAGGTCTTGTTTCCTGGAACTTCTGCCCCATGAACAAGAAGGAGGGGAGAAGGAAAAGTATACTGTTGACGTTGTCTATGTTACGATTTTCATGCAGTGCAGACTCTCCCAGACAGGAAAGTACAAACTGGTGCCAAGGGCAGAGTATATGCCAACAAAATGCTCAGCTCACTGTCTCCTTTGCACCTCATCCTTACACGGCGTCTTGACGGGTCTTTGCACCTGGTTATGCCCTTGTCTGGCTTACCAGCAGTTGAAGGACATCTGCTTGTGCAGCACATGTGTTGTGTTGGGCAAGAAGCTGACCTTAATAAGACACTTGCTTTAGAACATTCTTGATCCAAGAAGATCATGAGAGAGACAGGTCTGATGACATGCTGTTGTGATGAAGGATGAGAGCATGTAGGGGAAAGAGATGGTGAGCCTGAGTTCACTTCTGCCTAACTTAGAAATACTGAAGAGAGTATAGATACAGCCATAATCAGGATAAGGCTGTTCTGGAACTTTGGGATCTCAAGGCTGATTAATTTGTTTCAGACACTCATAGTCAGTGGAATAATGTCAGATGATTTAGGTTGCTTTACTTCAAAGACTGCTCGTAATTTTTAAAAAATGTCCTCCTCTGTTTCAATAGTTGTATGGACTATGGTCCATTTAGAATAGTTTGGGCTTTTTCTTTAGCAGCATATAGAGCTAGTCATTGACTTAATAACATTATTCTGAAAATTGACTGAGATGATGCAGAAACTTCATGAATGGGCATACAAAGAAACAGATTATAAAATGTGTTTCAGATGAGCATATTACATCTCTGAGAATGGCTTCCCTGGCAGAATGAGCCTCTTTTTCTTGATAAAACTGTTTAAAAAATGTTTCAAATAAAATTTAAAAAATATCCTGGAAAGTGTTTTGGAAAAAAAGTGTGTAATCTCATTGGTTCCAGAAACCCACAGAGGCTTAGTAATGCTGCTTCTCTGAGCTAGGAAATGAACAGCTGTCTATGAGAGAGGCAACTGAACTGGGAATAGGATGTGAGTTAACTCACCTACAACTGAATGAGACATCTTATCCTATCTCACACTATAAATACCAGTGGTTTCTGGGCTGCATCCCCCAGAGCAGTCAATGCTCTAGTCATATCAAAATGTTATGGGTCATTCTGAATTGTGCTGTAAAAAAATTTATTTATACAAATCTGATCTCTTTGGTTGAGGAATCTAGTAATTTTATGCAAATAAAGTCATCTCCTTCCCCATTCAGCCTAAATATCATTTTTTCCTACTTTGCCTGAATGCACTGCAGAGGTTAGGAGTGAGATGGGTGTAAAACATGTTCAAAGATTCTTACAAATATGTTGCAGTCCCTGGAGGTGATGTTTTTGTGAACACGGTACAGCAATCTAGTACTTCCCATCGTGACTTACTCTGGGTCTACTTCTAGCCTAATTTATACCCATGACACAGATGAAAACATCTCACAAAAGACATCTACCTTGGGTCGAATTAGATGTAGTGCTCTATTTCCATTCTGTAGTTGATGTTCAGAGCTACGTTACAGTAACCCTTGGTACTTGTGAGAAAAATAGTCTTTATGTTGCCGTAGGGATGTTTTCCTCTATGTTCCTGTGCCCTTCTACTATATTTTCTCAGCATAGTAGGGAACACAGGAGACTTTGCAGTCCTCTAAAGCCCAGAGTATTTCATGCAAGGAGCTCATCTACCAGTCACAAATATGTAAGACATTAACATTTGTATTCTTTTACCACTTGTAGTATAAAGAAACCATGTCAAATGCAGGAATATTTACACTTCCCTTCATTTGCTTGTAAGTTTGCCTAAGCAGTAAAAAACGTAGTTGTAGACACATTTATTCATATATTAACAGCTATGCCCTTGAGAATATTTCAAGCAAAACTGCATTCAAAGAAGCAGTTTATTTGTTTTAAGGACTTTTTAAAAAAATCAACAATTAAATAGTCCATCTGTTCCCCAAATACTTCTAGTTAAACATTTGACTATAAAGTTTTGAAAAGGCAGTTATTCTAAATCGAATATTCTGTGTTATATGTGCATAAATCCTTGACTGCTACAGAAAAGCAGCAGAGTAGACAAAACCTTGAATTTGCAGAATTAAAATATGGTGTAAATCACTGGAGTTACACCCATTTAAAGTACATTGGGTAAGTCTTTCCCTCTTTCTTCTTAGAAAAGTAAAAGTTAGTTAAAAAAAATTCCATTCTGAAAGCTGAGTTAATCTTACAATTAGAGATCACAATGAATGGCTCTAAAGTCCCTGAGAGAGTACTTTCAGCATGTATTTGGGGAAATCACTTTTCAAAGTGGTTTATATCCCATAGATTTCTTTTTCCTGCATTTTAGTGTTGGGCTAGAAATGGTTGATCTCCTATTAAAATGAGGCTCTGCTCTAAAACCAGGGCAAAGATTTGCTAATGTTATAAATGCATACAGACAAAAAAATGGGTGATTAAGGATAATTTATAGTTTTCATTAAGCGAACCTACATTATTCTCGGAACAAAGTGCTTTATTATTAATGGAAATTCATGATTGTTATTAATTACACATTTTAAAATTCTTTCATTTTAACTTGTCATCAATTTCCTATAACAAAATGATGTGTTCCAACTTTGAAAATTCTGAACTTTACTTTGCTCTTAAATTGTGTCAAGATTTTCCTTTGGGCAATCGAGTTTTTGGCAAGCGTTTTTACCATTTAGCACTAATCATCCCTTCAGTCTTGATCTTACTTTCTCGAACTGCTACTTTTAACCTTGTTTCATCTTTTTCTAGGGTATAAATACCTCGAAGATACTGAAGTAAATGTTAAACTGTTGTTTCATTGCCTCTATTATTATTGGGTGTTAATTTGTGCTATCAGGAATAGGAGATTAATTCAATATCACAAAATCACAGAATCATAGAACAGTTTGTGTTGGAAGGGACCTTTAAAGGTCATCTAATCCAAGCCCCCTGCAAGGAGCAGGGGCATCCCTGACTGCTCAGATTGCTCAGGTTGCTCAGAGCTCCATCCAACCTAGCCTTGAATGTTTACAGGGATGGGGCATCCACCACCTCTCTGGGTGTTCCAGTGTTCCACCACCCTCAGTGTAAAAAATGTTTTTCTGATGTCTAATCTGAATCTACCTCCCTCTATTTTAAAATCATTACCCCTTGTCCTTTCACAACGTCCTTTAGCAGGATCTGCTAAAGAGTTTCTCCCTGTCTTTCCTATAAGCCCCCTCTAGATACTGGAAGGCCACTATAAGGTCTCCCTGGAGCCTTCTCTTCTCTGAACTTAACAGCCCCAGCTCTCTCAGCCTATCCTTATAGGAGAGCTGCTGCAGCCCTCTTATCATCTTTGTGGCCCTCCTCTGGACCCTCTCCAACTGGTCCACATCCTTCTTATGTTGGGGGCTCCAGAACTGGACACAGTACTCCAGGTGGGGTCTCACCAGAGCAGAGTAAAGGGGCATAACTGCTTCCCTTGACCTGCTGGCCACGCTTCTTTTGATACAGCCCAGGATGCCGTTGGCTTTCTGGGCTGCAAGCGTGCATTGCCGGCTCATGTTGAGCTTCTTGTCCACCAGCATCTCCAAGTCCTTCTTCTCAGGGCTGATCTCAATCCATTCTCTGCCCAGCCTCTATTTGTGCCTGGGATTACTACTACTCATGTGCAGGACCTTGCAGTTGGCATTGTTGAATTTCATGAGGTTGGCACAGGCCCACCTCTCCAGTCTGTCAAGGTTGATCAGATGAAATATCCCCATATTTTGTGTTTGCAGACAAGTTAACTAATTAATTAATTAATTAAATCTTCCTTTGATTTTTTTTTTTCAGATGGGCTGGCAACACTTCAAGAAATAATTTCTTGAAATTATTGTATTGTATTTGACTCATCAGAATATATCTCCAGAAATCAATCTGTATATGCAAAACAGACACGGAGGCTGAACCACTTTGCAATCACAGATGGCAGGACAGATGTTACAAATGTATTATAGTTATAAAGAAACATCAGCACTCTGAGGAATGAATATATTAACTTCAACGTGTCCTGAAGATGCCAAATAGAATTGCATGAGATGAGGCAAATTCTGCTTTACAGTTATATTAGAGGTGTTTCATGGCCATGACTAGGAATACTATTTGGCCTGATCTTTCTTTAAATTCCAGTGCAGAAATTAAAAAAAAATACTTAAGCCTGTTCAAAATCCAAACAAGCAAACCAGGAATATTTATATGGGAAAGAAACTAAATAGTCAAAGAATATAACAAGAAGTAACAGGAAGCAAACATTTAAACAGGCATGGCATCAATATGTTTGTCTCATACCTTGCTTCTGCCTCAGCGAAATTGTTCAGATCTTAGCATACTTCTTCCCAAACTTCCCGAATTTCATTTTATTATTTTTCTTCTGATATTTTTACCTTTCCTTTTTTGAACACAGTCTCTTTTTTTCTGGCATGTTGCCTCTAACTTTCATTCAGTGCATTTGCTCATTTCATCTGATCAGGACCTCAGTGTTTAACTTATGCTAGGATGGAATTGTCTTTGTAATCAAGTAGCCAAGGAAACTTCCTTCCTTCCTTAGTCCTTCAATCTTTCTCGCTCTAATCTTATTGAACATGATACAATTTTTAATATGTTTTGAATTTCAGGCATTCATTCAAAATCAAAACCTTTCACTTCCCTCCCAGTTTAGCAACGATCCTATTTCTGCATATCTTGCTTTTTTCAGCTTTTGATGGTGTGGTGTCAGAGCAGGACCACTGGTGGTGGATGGAGGTTGGTGATTGAAGGGTGACTGTGAAAAGACCAAGAGAAAGCAAATCTACTTAGTGCAAAAAAAAGGACTGGGGCTGGTGTGTACTTGGCAAAAGGTTGAGTAGAATAAGGCATAAAGAGAATCATAAGGAAAAAAGAACATAGTAGCCAGTCAGTAGAATAGAAGGGTCTGAAAGCTGAGAGCCTGGCAGAGGAAAAATTTGAGGAGATGCACAGCAAGGTCAATGGGCTGGAACTTCAAATTGAACTGATGGGCAAAAGGGATGGTATCATGGCCAACACTGCAAGGTGGAGCAATGGCTCAGGGGCAATAATGCGAGAGTTTTAAGTGTAGACAAGATAATATAGAATTAGATGGAAGTCTAGGGAGGAACACACACTTTTTAGAAAGGTTATAAAGAAATAAAAGGTGATTTAATGACAGGTTGCAGGCTAGGGAAGGAGGATAGAAATGAGACCATGGGAAGTCAGGAGACATTGCAAATTAAATTAAGCCTATGGAATACAGAAGCTGTAGGAGGAAATATGATGTCTCGTACACTGTGATGACTTCATCTGTTGTCACAGCACTGCATTTAAGGATGAGTCACCAGGGTTTAATATTACTTTATTAATTTAAAGATCTTGAATGGACAAACAAAACAAGTTAAAAATTAACTGCAAGCACTTTATAGATATTAAATTAAAGGATTTGCTACTATTTTGTCTTAAGAGAATTGAACAGAGGAAAACAGGAGATTAATGTAACTTTTTGGGTCTTTCTTTTCTCATTTTTGTCTGTGTGGATTATGATTGTAGAATGCCGCTCTACTCTTTTTCCTTTTTTTTTTTTTTCCTTTTGTAGCAAGAGCAAAATGAAATGGACTGTTTGCCAAATAGAAAGAACCAGCTAGCTTTGAAAAGTCAGTCTCCTGCTTCTTTTACTTTACCACAATGATGATAACAGTTTAGCCCTAACATAAAAATCTAAACCCGGTCTCACAGCAAAATGCCTGACAACAGGCAAACTCCCCAGATAAAAATGAGGATACATTCTGATTCCTTGCATAACCTAGATTTATCTATCCATTATATTTTACTGTTACATATATTTTTATTACTATTTAGGGAGTTCCCACAATTGTGTAAGTGGTTGATGGAACAGAAGAAAAGTACAAGGTTCCTCCCTTGAGACTGCGGTTCAGATTCAGATGTGAAGCAGCAAGTAAAGAAGCAAGAAAAGAGGTGTGAAGAGGAGGAGGAAGACCTAACACACAGAATAGTCAGATTGCTTGGCTGCATTTCACCTCTAGGGTCAAGTCACATGAGAGGGGAAAGAGTGCACATCTCTCCTGGACTCAAAAGAGAATCACACAAGAGTAAACTGCATTTAATTTTCTTCCTCTCTTCGGGTTTAGCATTTAAAAAAAAAAAATATGCGGAGAGTCCTGATGCTATATAAACCTTCCAAAAAGTGCTAACTTGGCTAGCAGGGGTTAAAGCTAATGTGTGAACATTCTACTGGCCAGTTCTACTAGATAATTAATTGAGAAAAAATATTTATCTCAGCTAGGTACATAATTAGTTATCCCTTGATATGGAGTAGCCACTCTCCCTAACCTACCCAGAAATTTATCTTCCTTTTTGCCATGGAGCTTCTGAATATCTGGCTTTTTGCACCATGCTTGAAAGTTGTTCAGGGTATTTTGGAACAATGCAGGACATAAGTTCCTCAGTCCTAAGCTACTGCTAGTACCACCATGCTGACAGACCTCAGTTCCTTTTATCATGAAGGCAGTTTTGGTTTTCTAGAGTGAGGGAGAGATATTCTCTCCAGCGGGCAGATTATAGGGTCTGTTAAGGTCTAAATGTAGTCCCCAACATTAAGAGAATTGTAGCTATGTCAGCTCTGATTTTGAGCTAAGAATGAAGGGAACAGTCACAAAAATAGAATGTAATTGTGAGTTTGAAGATAAGGATTTTCTCATGCATATAACAGTCAAAGAGGAAAATGGTGGTCCTGGTCACTGTAAAGACCACAAGCTCTTCCATAAGAACAGATAAAAGCAAGTAAGAATTTTTTATGTTTCCTTGTCACAGCAGAGAGGTTTAAATGGAATGGCACTGGATAAGTGCAAAAAAAAAGACATGAAATGAGCATTTCGGGAAGATGTTTCTTATAAAAAAAATATTCTGCCAAAGTGAGATTGCCAATGCTGCATACAGACAAGCTTTATATTAATTATCTGTGTTCATAAAGTAAGAATGATTACATCAATAAAGGGTGACTCATAGTTAAATGGTGCCTTTCAACCATATGACATCTATCGAGAACAAACACTGTGCTCCAGATTGAAGCCAACTAATGCACTAACAACATAATTACAATGATTGCAGCTGTGACAAGGAGTATGAGTGGCTTTCAACCACAGCATATAACAGCTTACAAGAAATGTATGTCTGTTAGTTAAGTATGTTGCAGTTTTGGTTATGAGAGCAGCTAGAATGGAATTGGACCTATTGGCTTAAACTATTCACTGCAGAAATTGATAAGAATGGAAGCTATCAAGACTGTAAGAAAAAAAATCTAAAACAAGGATACCTTTCTGCTATTATTTTTATGATATTGCTGTGCTGCCTGTGAGTGTTCATGTGCATACATACACTGAAAAAATTATAGTTCTTCTTTTCAGATGCTCACTTGTGAGAAGAGATGGATTGATGGGATTCTTCTCACTGAACTTGTGAAAGCCTGAGCTAGTGACTCTGGGATCCCTGAACAGTTACTTGAAATGAGCAGACCCTTTCAAAATGTGATTCATTGTGCCATATTTTAAACTTCCATTTTTGAGTAGGATTATTTTTGAAGTAGTAATTTGTTCCTCTGAGTAAAGGGAACTAGGATGACATACTCACATATGCATGTACATATTGTAAAAGTCTTTATCACACCAGATATATTACACCTTTGAATGAATACAGACAGACAGATGAAACAGTACTAACATAAATGGTGAGGCTCCATCTTGAATGCTCTGTGCAGTTTTGGGCCCCTCAGTGCAAGGACGATGTTGAGTTCTGGAGTGTATCCAGAGAAGGGCAACAAAGCTGGCGAAAGGTCTAGAGAACAAGTCTTACAAGGAACAGCTGAGGGAACTGGGATTGTTTAGTTTGGAGAAGAAGAGGCTGAGGGGAGATCTTATCGCTCTTTACAACTACCTGAAAGGAGGCTGTAGGGAGGTGGGTCTTGGTCTTTTCTCCCAAGTAACTAGCGATAGGATGAGAGCAAATGACCTCAAGTTGTGTCAGGGGAGGTTTAGATTGGATATTAGGAAACACTTCTTTACTGCTAGAGTGTTCAGGCACTGGAACAGGCTGCCCAGGGAAGTGGTGGAGTCAACATCTCTGGAGGTGTTCAGAAAAGGTGTAGATGTAGCACTTTGGGACATGGTTTAGCAGGCATGGTGGTGTCAGGTTGACTTTTGGACTTGATGATCTATCTTAGAGGTCTTTTCCAACTGTGATGATTGTATGTTTCTAAATAAGACATACCTCTAAGGTACAAATAGTCATAATACACCAACCTAGTATGCCCCATGAGTATAACAGCAAAAATGAACTCTGAGAAAGGCAAGACTAATGAGTATATAAACACGACTCATCCCAGAAACAAAGCAACATGTGGGAAGAGGTGGAAAATAGTGTTTGACTGAAAATTTAACAACACTGAATATTTCAGGTATTTTGTGAATGGAACTCTAGATACAAGGTGACAGCCTGTGAAGGGCTTTCAAAACAGAGGAAAATGTGGCATTATGTGGGTTTGCAGAAAGATTGCTGGTGTGTAAATGAAAGAAGAAGGTTTGTCCTAAAACCCAGCACCCTGAAGTATTACAGTATGACACGATCCATGCATAAGCTCCTATCTCTCCCAAATCTACACAAGACACAAATCCACACTGCTGTCTCCGAATTCTCTGTGTCTGAGGAGACAGTTCACCCACAATCTGGCATCTTTATTCCACTCCATATACTGCAACATCACTGAGCAGGCTGAATGATAAAAAGGACAGTAGAACTTTAGGTCAGATATTTCATTAAAGAGCTGGGAAAAGATTACATAAAGCAAAATATTATCTTTTAATAATATTCTGTTCAATTTTATTAAAAATCTGAGACGTCAGAGTTCAAAGAATACCTCTCTTCCTCCCACCAGCTAACCCCGCCAGACCCCAATTCTTCACGCACATAAAAAAAAGCGTGAATATAGGCACACCCTTTCTGGTGATCTCCTCTAAATAATCCTTCTAGGTTCAAGATAAAACCCTCTTCCTTTCCCTCTCCATCCCTTATTCTCACATCTGAGTGCAGTGCTACTCAATCTAAACAGAGCACAGATTAACTTTGCTATTTAAAGCACTTTCTGGGTTATTATAGTTGGAAGTCTTTTTCAATCTTCTGCAAATTACATATCATAACAAGTATTAGCTATACATATGTTCTATTAAGTTAATAATCTTCATTGTGGCCTTAGCTTTTGTCAGGGACTACCCATCACAACCCATTATTGCTTACTGATGTAGGCTTGAGGAGTTTCCTGTGCAAAACACCTTCTCTCTCCTTTACACTATTCTGTTACTATCAGAGGTATCTAGCACCAAAGTAACTATATAAAAAAGCTAAACAGAATTTTAAGTATTGTTTGGAAAATAACAGAATAAATCAGAGAGCAACATTATGAGGCTGCATATGTCCAGGATGTCCCTACCGCTTAAGTGTTTTTTGCAGCTCCGTCCGTTGTATCTCAAAGGGATAGAGTAGAAATAGAAAAACTACTAAGAGAGACAGCAAACATCACCAGAAGCATAGAAAAACTTCTGGAGAGATGCTGAGTAGACAAAGAGTTCTGAGATTGGGGAAAAAAATATCCAAACATCAATAAAATAGAAATTTATATAAAGATGGAAAGGGAATTTATTCAGTAATTACTTTAGTGAAAGAAAAAGAAGGCACTAACTGAAATTATTGGGCAGCATGTTTAAAACAAACTGAGGATGTAACTAGTGAAATATTAAACAGATTCATTTCTTCAAGATGTTGTTGGGTCCAAAGTACAAACACATATAAAAAGATTAGGTAAATTCAAGCCTTGTGCAGGCTTATTAGGTACCATGGTCCCAATGATCTTCAGCTCAAGAATTCCCTGAATTAGTCTTCAGTAAATTCCAGGATTTGCATTGAAGAAGAGGGAGTGGAATGACATTTTGCATATCCCTATCTGCCAGCCCCAGTTCATGCAGCAGGACCAAAACAGTTGGCTCACTTCACATGAACTTCTCCAGCAGTTTTAGGTGGGTCATCTGGCTTTGCCTTGAACTGAAATGTTTTGCCTTGAATACTCAAGCCCATTTAACCCAGCTGAGTTAATTCAAGCAGTTTGTAGACGACTCCATTTTAACCACTTCAGCTTTTTGTAGTAAGAATGTATAAGCTACACTACCTTGAATTAAAAGTTAGTTAAGAATGCACACGTAGTGATTTGACCAGTTTATAAAGTTTTAAAAACTCATCTTAGTAAGTAGACAAGGCATGTGAAAATGTGACCTTATTGATACCTTTTTTTTTTTTTTTTACAGGGTCATCTTTATGACAAGCACACTAATGAGCTAGAAAGGACATGATTAGAAAAAGCTGTACAGGCAGATATTATTGGAACATTCATAAGAACAAGAAAATCTTTCTCTTCCTGCCTGATGTTTGCTGGTAGAGAAGCTACAAAGCATAGAGTGAAGAATGGCAAGGACCTTTTCAAGAAAGTTTTTATGTTCCTTAGGAATATAGTAAGACATGATTTTCCCTATAATTTAAATCCATAATCTGGAACTAAAAGAAACCTTGACACTTCATTAGTAGCCTCCCAAACACAACTATGCCACTAAGGCTGTAAGGTCACACTGATGATGAATGAGTTTCTATGCTGTATTTTCAAGGTATCAGGCTACATCAAAGTTTTGAGCTGGAGATACACATGGCTAAACCAAATTTGGTAGTTTCCTTACCTTTGAAGTTGCTTGTAAATGATTATTTTTATTGGAAACAAATTGATGTTTTACTGCTTATGGAGTTTTCATGCTTTTACCTGAATTTATAAGCAACATCTTGGCCAAAAAGCTTGTAAATGTGATTTGTCTGTAAACTCTGCATGAATTAGATTGAGTGCATGTGTGCCAGAAAATAATTTAAACATCAGTTCCAATGGCATTCATAATCTACAAAAGTGCAGGCATTTAACAGAGTTGAAAAACATGAAAATTCTGCCAGACATTGGTTATGTGGCTGTTGCTAATTTGGTACTTTAGCTTTCAGAATAGTCAAATCTGACTTCAGAGCTTGTATCAACTACAGTCAGGGTGAAATGGTCATCTTGTTAAAGTTAGTGGCAAAATTGTTTTTATTGTCAGGAAAGCTATTTTTTTGGGGGATAGAAAGATGAATCCATCTGAAGTTCTAGTAGTCTTGTTATTGCATAATTTTGTTATGTATAGAGGTGATATATTTAAAATTTATTTCAGTAGTTCTTTGTATTTTCTTTTTTCTTATTTTGACTTGTACTTTATCATTTTTTAAAATAACCTGCTGGGAAATAAATCACACTTTCATATGAGGTTACACTTTTGTTTGATATTGGTAAATGAAGAAATTTTTCCCATTCATTTTTCCTGATGAATCTCTGTGCTTCTCCTTGTACCATTGTTTGTTAAGTAAAAACAACCACTGTAACAGCAATATGTTTAGAAACTGCACATTTCTGGGTAATTTTACTGGTACTTTTTACTATGGTCTGGCTTGTAGTTCATAAAACTGCCACCATTTATAAAAGACAGTAGAAAAACACTCCTACTGAGGCAAAGTACATATTTTATGCACTTTATCACTATCTTATAGAGTTTTCTTGTAGTATTTATTCCCTTCCCCCACCACATCTTCTGTTTCTGGGCCTATATAGAGTGAAATTCCATATAGTCCATCCCCAAACCCTCGTACCTCAGATGTTTTATTTGAGATTTTTTGAAAGCACAAAATTTAAAGAAGCAATAGAATTTATGCTGGATCCCCATTATGTGAGTGGTTGTATTTGGACCTATCACCTATAATGGAGCAAAGCATGATATATCAAATGCCAATTACTATGACTCACTATAGCCTATATGATGCAATAATTTGTCGATATACTTGCAGTCCAACAATAGCAACAAAAAACACATGACCTATTCCAGGTGAACCTCTGGAGGTTCAAAATTTTCATTCACATAAGCTTGGAGACATTTGGATCCCTAACTGGAGGTTATCCAATTAGTTTTTTGATCTAATTATTTGTTAAAATTAGGAACAAATGTAAGGAAAAGTGAGTACTTTTATGTTCAGTAACTGCAGGAGCAGTTTCAGCTAGAGCAAGATGTTGAGAAATGAAACATGAAAACTAATTGCCTTCTATTTAAGAATGGATTTGTGATTTCTGAAGTACGTTCATTTTTTGTTATTAAAACTGGAAGGAAGCTCCATCTGTCCTCAGAGCCCTCGTCCAACAGCAAGTGTTCTGATAACATGGTTTTGCTGCACACTTATTATAAAAAATATCTGTGGTGTCTCTGATATAACTAACTTTATTGGAACAGCTGGCAAATTCTAGTTTTTAAAAAGAGGACCCCTGTTGAGCATTCCAGTTGCAAAGAGGATATAAATTATAATAAAAAAAACATGGCATATAAGAGACAAGAAATATATGATCAGTGGTGTCATACAGAGGGCTAGATCACAGCACTTCATCAATGCTAATAAACATGTACTTGCATCTGTCTCCATTTAGGAAAGCTCTTAAGGATACACTTAAACTTAAGCTGAAGTTAACACTCTAGCTTGCTGAGACCTCCTTGATACATACATACATACAAATCAATTTTAGTATAAGATCGTAACCATGAAATAGTATTTTACTTTAACAGGTGTATTTGAAACCCAGATTCTGGGGAGAAATGTCTTTTTTAGAATTTGTTCTAATGTATTTTCAAAGAAAATGTCTTTATTGTGGATAGAAATTGAGGCAGAATTCCTACATCCCTCAGATAAATAGGCCTAGATGGAAACAAATACTGAGCAACAAGAAACCATTTCAAATATGAAAAACGAAATGCTTGCCCTACTCCATTTTGAATTTTGCTCAACTTTGGACAAATTCTTGGATTAGATGCTCACCATAGCTGGGAACAGTCTGCAAGAAGTCACATCTAGTGTTTTCCTAAAAGGGCAGCATTTTCACTATGAAACTGGGCTCTGTTAAGTTAGGGGGATTTGGTATCCTGGAAAGGAATGCACAACAACAATCCCCAAACTTCTGTGGTGGTCATAAACTGGAGGATGGAGGTGAATATTCACTGCCATGCCTTTTACTGGGGACTATTTTACAGGAGAAGAAACACTGTGGTATTCCAAAGGGACAATGTTAATCCCAGGCATCTTCTCACAAACATTAAAAACTAGAAGAACACCTTTCCAATGCTTATGTAGGTCCAGCTGAGCAGCCCCAGGAACCAGTGGAGGTCCACAGACTGAACTCAGGTTCTGAGTTCATGATTCAAAAGTCAACGTTTTACAAACTCCCGAAGAGCACTCCTGAATTTTCATGGGATGTCAGAGGTTTGTACCGTTGTACATATGAGCACCTGTATGCCACACACTGAAAGAAAATAGTAGCTAGAATGCTGATGGTGGCATCAAACCACAGGGATGGTGATGTCAATAATAAACTTGAGCATCAATCTGTCCCAGAGCAGAAAAGGCATGGCATTGGCACTATAACCATACTGTTTCCTGCTATTCTCCAGTTCATTTAGGTATGGATCTTAGGAGCAAAACACATGGGGAAAAGAGTTGGTGGGGGCCAGCAAGGGATACTTCTCATCAAAGAAAAATGGATTGTTGGCCAGCAAGCGATAATAATCATTACAGGAAAATGGATTGTTTTGTCTCTGAGTGGCGGGGGGGCAGGGGGGGAAAAGGACCATGTCTAGGGAAAGTGTTCTTCTGGCTCCTGGCAATGTTGCTTGGTTGGACCACTGTCGGCACTTCAGATGAAGGTAAAAATTACACTGAGAACACACTTAGGAAACAGCATAGGTAGAAAATTTATTTTGGACCATTTTAGGGCATAAGTTAAGAGACCAGGGGCTCAGTTTGAGTGCTCTGTTAAAGCACAGCTGCTGCTATTACCAGCTTTCTGAGGTGACGCAGGGAGTCTGGCTCTTCCTGTGGGCCAGGAAAGAAACAGAAACATCTATGTACACGTACACCCATGGAGACCACTATGACGAGCCAAATGAATCCCAGACACTGAGGCTGAAAAATATTGAAGGATAGAAGCACTCTGAGCCCACTAGCCCTCTTGGTAAAGCTGTTACAATGTTAAATTGCCTCACATCTCTCAAACTGGTTTTTGCTGCAAGACTGAAATTGTCTGGCTTTCAGCTGTGTTCTGCTAGACTGCGTACACCGTTGTTAGCAAGGTGCGGAAAGATCCCATCCCTGCAAGCCCCTCTGTATGCAAGTGCAGTTGCCTAGCTATGCCTTCAGTTACTTTCTTAAGCTGGTTAACTTCTTTAATCCTCACATATAAAAAGTTGGTTTCCTGCTTGGGCCATTTTTGTGTCTCTTTTGAACTCGTTTGTATTTCTATGTCCTTATTAATTCATTGGCAGACCAGCTGCTTCCTAGGCTGTGTATAGCACCAGATCATTTTTAGTTTTCTGCAGTGCTCCTCGGGAATGTGCTGGTGTTTCAGGACCGTCTTCTTCAGGACAGGGCAGGATGCTGATAAGATGGGTATCTCTTCTTCTCTCTGTATAGAAGTTCTCTATGTATATGTTTCCAGACAGGAATCTGAGCAAGTGCTTGTGCTTTCCATGTGAAGAAACCTGAGGTATGGCAGAGGACAAAAGTTTTCTGACAAGCCAAACAGGAGCATACGGCTCAGTCAGCTGTAGTGAGAGGAAGGAAGGAACAGGTAGTCAGGTCTATGGTCGCAAGGATGAAGGTGGGAGCTGAGCATCCCAGAAACCTGGTGCTGCTCTGGCGGATCAATACAAACATTAGAAAGCTGTGATTTCAACACCCAGCCTGGTGAACTGGGTCACACCACTTCCAGCACAATCCTGGATACGGAACATTTTTTTTTTTTTTAATCTGAAAGGCCTTAGCTATTTCTGACCTGATTATGTTCAGTAATTTATTAATTACATTCAGTAATTCATTCATTTACAGTGAATGTCTCTAAGTTTACGGCCACAACTTTCTAAAAGAGTAGCAGCCTCTTACCTAGATATTTCTAGTCTTGATGCCAATTGTATTAAAATTTTCAGTGGGTTATAAGTGTTTAACTAGGAAATGCATTACTCTGAAGCAGTAGATTGGCTTCCTTATTATTTACTGTTCCACTAAATTTTGTGTCATTTGCAAAGTTTATCAGGAAAGATTTTATGCCATCCTTTAGTTTTCGCATCTGCTGTATTTTACAGTATAATGAAATTATGAGGCAATATTCTGTTGTGGGCTATATGAAGACATTTGTTTTAGTTACTTAAAATAAAATATCTAAATTGTCATGTCATGGGAGCTTTTACAAATAATGCAAAAGGAAGAACAAATAATGCAATAAAAATACAAAACTTGAAATCTGCTCCAAACCATGGGTGGCTGCGTGGTTCTTAGTTGCCAGCTGAGGTTAAACCACAACACAATCTTAAGGAGAAGTTACCATTTTCATGGAAAAGAAACTGCAGACAACTCAGGAATTCTGCAGTGTTTCCAGAGTGGCCCGCATATGGTGGCCTTGTGCTCCATAGGCCGTGATTAAGTGGTATTTGGGATGCTGTTATTATGCAATTCCAGATGCATTGTAACAGCAAGTAGGATTCCCTATGAAAGCAAACAAGGTTACCAGGGTACTTTGCATCTACAAGTGTTCTGCTAGTTGAAATACAGCAGTTTTCTCGTTTTGATGCTGAAGAGCTCTGCTTCTTCAATATATCCAAAGTGTACCCTTTCAAAAACTCTGCATATTTTATGCTAGGATTTGTCCACAATCCAGAACTTTTCTTACTTTCTATGTTATTACTAATGTCCACTTAAGTTGAGTGGTGAGTTATGCACCATCAGGTAAGGTATCAAAGGACAAATCTACTTAAGGGCCATTGTATATCTGTCTCAGTTTCCTGAGATTTTCAAGGATGTCAGTCACGTAGATAGGTATGTTAGAGAACTATTTTGATAATAAAGTGTTTTATTTTAAATAGGTTTTACTTTTTGAAATACACGCAGACTATGTAGGACCTTAAATAATTAATCCACCGCTGTGTTGAAAAGTAATGATTAAACATACGAGATACATAAGGAAAGCTGTTTCAAGGCTCTTGATCAGTTAGCTAGACAGTTTTCTATACTGAATAACCAGTGTTATTCCCCTGACATTATCCTCTAGTGCAATTTAAAGTGTGCTATATATCCTTTAAGACATTATTTATACCATGTTAAACAATGATATCTCTTACATGGCTATACTGAATTGTTATGAGATTGAATGAGAACCAGAGTGGATATCGTTTATTTCTAAATGTAAAGTGCCAAATTAGAGTTCAGTTAATGTTAAGCAGCCTATCACTTGGGTGCCATTAGCAAAATAGTTTATCTGAGTACTCTGCATTGAAGAAGTGTTTCATATATTGAAAAAGTGTTTTTCTATGCAGGTCTGAGATTCCTATACGGAAATCATTCTGCTGCCCAGTACTCAGACTGAGATGACTGTGTAATTCTTTGCTAGAAATCTTCTATTATATGACCTTGTAGTCATGTGTGGTCAGATTTCTGTATCCATGGGGAAACTCTGTGGCTCTGTTTGTCAAAAGCTTTGTTGGCATGGATTCAGCTCCAAGAATCAGTGCTTCCTAGAGGGCCACATTTCAAGGCGGAATTGAGAGCCTGGTTGTGCAACTGTCAGCCATGTGCTTGTTCCTCTGACTGCTCTAAAGGGACTCCTGGCATGATTAAGGATTAATCAACAGAATAAAAGTTTGCTGGGTCAGGTCTCAAATCTGGAATGTGATTAATTCATTGCTTGTAAAAACATACTGCGATTTTCAATATTACAAAATATAGTAATAAATAAACAAGGCTGATGTGGCTCTGGGGTTGGCTGAGGATTAATCACGAATTCCAGTTTGTGAATTAGAACTGGCAGGCTACGCAAGAGTTTCAAATTTAGTGCAATGGATCTCCTGGGAGCTATTTCAGCTTTTCTAGTTATGCGGCAGCACTGATGTTGATTGTATAAGAAGCCAACAGATTTAGGAGGAAAATAACTGGGAGGACAGGTATAGTAAATCAGGTTATTCCATGTTACAGAAAACATTTGGAAACATTGTTGGGGACTTCTAGTCTGTGAAAATGTAACCTTTCAGTAGCTAATGATTATAGTAACTGATTTTCTCATCTGAAGTAAAAGAAAACCCCAATAAATAATAAAAGCTATTAAATATATTGGTCCACTCTCCTAACTGTCATGATTGTGATGACTTCTTGATCATATATTAATTTTCATTTGTATAGCCTTTTCCCTTGTATTTTGCTCTTACTGAGACTAACTACATTACCTCAATTAAATCTATTCCCGGCTGAAATCAACACATAGTCCTCGATAATAGTTTGGGCTTCACATTTGAAATGACTTCAATTTTCTGAAGAGGTGAGCTGCTTAGAAATGCATGTGCTCATTAAGGTTTGGTTACTGAGGAGGTGCCATGAAGAGGTTTCGCTCTGCTTGCTGAGTCACTAGAGGGAGCTCCAGGTGCATGGGAAGGGAGGGCTCTGTTCGCAAACATCATACAGAACTCAAGGAAGCAGGAAAAAAAAAATATACTTTTCCCCATAGACAATGATTGCTAAATGTCTGAAAGAGAAGAGAAAAAGTCCTTTTTTTTTTTTCTTCTTAATTAGAGTATTTTATATGCATCTTTTTGCCAATAATACAAGCCTCGCAAGCCACTAACTACAGCGTTTAAGGGCTGATAACAAATAGTGTCCAGTTAAAACCTTTTCAAATAGGAAGCTTGAAAACTGCTTGATACTAATGCTTTTGAGCTGTTTTAAGCAATAGCAATCATGATATGTGGCTTTTTCAGGTGGCTGGTTTGTCAGAGCTGATGAGATAGATATCCAGTAAGTTGGAACTAAACCTTTTTCTCTGATACAATGCAATGATTCCAAAACTGCAGAATGTCTCCATAAGTCCACTGATCTGATGTCTGATATTCATAAAGAGCAACGGCTCTTATGGTCCTAAAAGAAGGATCAATTTTGATGGATATAGGGACATTCATTAGGGCAAAATAGAAAGTGGAGGTAGTACAAAATACAGTGAGCATCTCCAGTGTTTATTATTTGCAAAATTGCTTCCAAGGCCCGGGAGTTAAGAAGGCATTTTGATGTGGCCTATATTTGCAGTGCTTTTGGGTTTTTTTTTTCAGTATTTTTAAGAAGACATCTTATCTTTATACGACATGAGAAGCTGTCAAATGGTCTAATATCTGTTAATAGGTAGCATTGGTATCTCTGTCACACAAATTAAGTTGACTAATATTAAGAGAGGATGAACAGATTCTTACAGCTCAGTGCTTCCATACTTCTATGCAAGGCCTTCTGTGTTTGCATTTAATGGACTGACTACAGTGTCACATATAATAAAACCATGGACCTTTTGGGGAAACAGATTCTGGCACTGACTGTGCCAGCTGCTGTTTGTTGCAGTGCCAGGGTACAGTAGGATTCTGAAACAAAGGGACTTCATTGTTTAGGGACATGTTTATGTTCATAGCTAGATAATTTACCATACCTAATTGTTCAAAGAAGACATACTGATATGTCTTAACATTTGTACAATGCACTTCATTATACTGAGCCATTGTAGCCCAATTTGGAGGAAAACTCTGTTTACTCATTGAACCTGCAAATACACATAGATGTTCTTATTTTGTTTCCCAGAGTAATTTGAATTAAATCTTATGCATGGCTCATTAGAATAAACCAGACCATCTTAAAATTTACGGAAATGTTCGTCTTTGACTTCCACAGTATTCATACAGTATTCACCAATACCATGAGGAAGAAGGAAAGAAGCAACATTATTCTTCAGGCTGTTGTTATCTGAGGAGCACTACTATAAAGGAATATGTATTGTTAGGTATGTATTACTGTTATATGATGGCCATTGTTTAGTGAGTGGCATTGTAAGCAGAGTGAAGGACTGTTCAGTTTTACAATCTCTCCTTGAACTACTTCCATGTGGTACAATTGTTTTGGGTGTCACCTTTGTGAGCTTTGGTTAAAGAAAACATACTTACACTTCAAGGTCATTTTAATCGAATAATGTTATGTTTGCATATGAAAATTGCAGGAAAAGAGAAAGAGGCTTTCTTCTCTTCCCTACTTTCTACGGCTAGATATTCAAAACATGCTTTTTTCCTCCCTACAATGTTTTTATGGAACAGGAATATGAAATATTGGAAAGCATTTCCTCTAAGAGTTTTGCAAACTGGTTTCAGAAAGATTTATTTAAAGTTACTCAACATGTGTAAAAGCAGCAAGATCAGGCCAATAAAGAAAATCAGATGAAATAAGTGAGAGAAAATCTTGCAAAATTGTCTTTTGCGTAGCATCAGTATGAATCTTCTATAATTTTGAATAAGGCTAAAATTCTCTTTTTTTTGTAATCTACTGTAGTCCAAATATTTATCCACAGTAACATAATAAAACACAATTAAACCCCTCTGGGCATATGGCCATATATGATTTTCTTAACAAGAACAAAATAAAAACAAAGGTTGTGACGTGTGTATTGTGTAACACTAGAGAAACTCAAAGAGGAATTAAACTCATTCCGTGCTGTCAGTTTCTCAAAAAAGATTGTTTTTTTAATCCTGCTTCTGCTTTTACCACATATTTCTGAAATGTATATTATAGAGACAGGAGAATTTATATGATGCAGTTATTCCTCAGATTTTCTCTCTCACCTGAAAATAGGCTGTTCAACAATTTAAGCAGTAAACTGTAACGCAATTTTAGCCAGAATTTGGCAGGAAGCATCTGTTCTGAGTCCATTTTCTGTCCCAGCCCATGTTTTCAGTCTAGCTCATGCAATGGTGGGAGGAGGATTTTCAGCTTTGCTGTACAGGCCAAGTCACAATGTAGCTCACAGTGCTTTACATTTTCCAAGCACTGTGTAAATGTCAGAAGGTCTTCAGGATGCTGCAGGGAGGTAGGTAAGGATTAGTAACTTCATTTTACAGAAGGATGGAGTTAACTAGGGAAGAGTGAATTGTGTGAGCTCATATAGCGGAACAGTGACAAAACTCCTTTTAAAACTGAGGAGTCTCATCCCACTAAAACAGTGTCTTGGGCTCAAAACCCACAAAAATCAAGCTGTACGATTATTACCATAGAGATAGTAGTAAACAGGATAATTAACACGGATCTGGTGTAGAATGCCAAGACATAATAATACTATCATAAAGTATATTTTAAGGCCTTGAAATGCACAGAGATTTCAAGAAATTATAATTATCCCTCACTAATAGTTTTGTAGCCATTTTGATCAATAGCACATCATAAAGCTGATTGGACAAGTTGGAAATATGTTTCATTTCGTAAAAACAAATGTACAGAACTCATGGCTATGTGTGCGCTGGGTCTAGACACCAGGGCAATCATAAGGAAAATTACATTTTCATTTCTATTGGAAACTCTCTTGTTAATCTGCTCAATATTTCCTTGTCTATTCATTTTGTCCAGCAGTTCTCTTATTCAAACAAGGTCAAACAAGCACTTTTCAATGTTACTGCCTGCTGTAGCTATAGTATAGGTAATAACAATCACAGTTCATTATTATAACACAAAATAAACTCTATGCTTTTTTTTTTTGTAGTGGTTCTAGTTGGTATTTTAGAATAAACTGGTTTACTTTTAAAGTTTTAATATTTTAGCTGGGATATAGTCTTTTCTCTTGGTTTTATTTCTAACGTAAAAAAAGAATAAGTATCAAGGAGAAAGATTTGGTGAGTTCCCCTTCCCTACAAAGTCATATTTGCCTTTGTGCTTATTGCTTTTCTAGTACCCACAAGAACTATAAAAGATGACTAACCATTTCCTACTCCTTTCTACTCCAGCTGTGGAGGAGATAAAGAAAAGAGAATTTTGCTTCCTAGGACCAAATGTAATTTCCTAATGCCAATACAATGTACTAGGCTCCCGATTCCAACATGGATATAAAGCTTAATGGCTTGGGAACTTGGTGTTTTAAGAAACAAGAAAAGTGCTTTTGAATCTTGTCTGACTGGGGAAGCAATTGAACCCCAGATATCTGACCTTCTAGAAGGCAATATAGATCATATCATCATTATGATGAAACAACCAACTCAGTCATCCGGAAGAAAAAAAGAAAATGTGCAACTGTCATTACCAAAATATGCTGTTTAAGAATGTAGGTATGGAAAATGGTTTCTTGTCCTGAACACAAATTTCAAGGCAGTGTTTCACTCCAGCTCCCAGACAGGTGACCAGGCCCAGGAGCAAGACAGTGCTTCTTGTTGGATGGTTTAGGCATGTCCTGCTGACTATTTTAGGTGTCTTTTTGTACAGCTGACTGTGAAGCCCTTTTGTAAATGCCTAAATCCCGTGTGATAATAATGAACTTTAGCTTTATCATCACAAAAGAAGCTGTCTCAGCACTTCTGGAGCCGAGTCCATCTCCACACTGCAGAGTTGACCATCACAGCACTGATATGTCTGTGGGTGTACAATGACTGAGAAGAAGTTCCAGTATTTTCCCACCCAAGCCTAAATATCTTCTTTTGCATAAACTTGCAGAGTTAATGTTATTTGTTCTAAATTCTTACAGCAACTAATAAAGCCTTTTTAAAAAAACCTTAGTTGTGACTTATGAAACGAGAGGTTGCCTGTGAGTGAATAAAAATGAGGAAATGACCACTGCAGAAAATAGGAGAACAGTGGGTAGGGAATGATTCAGCATGACAATTATGCAAACAAATAATAATGTAAACTACTCAGAAGGTATTTTACCACTGCAAATTGTTAACATTGTCAACAGTTTCTTGACATCACAAGCTGTTTGCTGAATTTCTGAATTGTTTCTACTAGTGTGCATATTTGTATGTAAATGAATGCCATTAAACAAATGCTTCTATAGTGATGACACAAGTTCCTTTCCACATTATCACAAGTTGTTCCCTTAGGCATACTGTAGGGAGAAAAAATAAAAAGCCATTCAAATTATTCAATGTCCTATTTGTTTCTAAAATGCAGCAGATTTCAAAAACATTTTATCTGCCTTTGTGTGTGTGTATAAGACTTCTATAGGGCATGTGCATTTTCCTAATTCTTAGAGAATCTGGGAAAGTGAAATGCCTGCGTCTTTGCTGATCCTTGTCAACCCTGTAATGATAGTGCCCTCTGGTTGTTCTGTGCCATGCAACTCAGGGCCTCTGTTACCCCTCAGATCAACCTAAACCTGCAAAAATGGGGTTGTGAATATCTCAGGACATTTTTTAAACCATGTTAGAAGTTAAATAGAGCTTAAATTTTCACTTTAAGATTTTCCATTTTAAACTCTACAGTGCTTGTTCAGGAATTCCTGAAACTGAGTTGTAACAGAAAGGGTAAATAGTTTAACTTACACTGTTGGCACAGTGTGATTATGTCCTATTCATGATCAAATACTGTTAATCAAGTAAAAGAAATTCACAATTTCCAGGAAAGTCCTGATTTGCCTTTAGATAGCTGGGCTCGGAAGTTGGAGGTGTGACGTGCTGGCTTTTCCAAACATTTCTGAAACCTAGTAGTCATGTGATGGACTTGTTTCTTTTCAGTGTGGTAGATCTGAGCTTAGAAGAGAGCAAGAGTAGGGATAGGCAGGAGGAAATGGACTAACAGAAATGTTTCTCATGTTGTCTGCAAAGAAATATCTTATACTAAATAACTAATGAATGATATCTACAGAAGATAATACCCTGCCCACATTACCAGCCTGTTTGGCCGATATGGCTCACTCTCCTCCTTGCTCCCGTGCTTTGCACAAAGTTTTGGTTCTTTTTGACTGGAACAATCTCACAAATTTACAAAATGTCTTGATTAAGTGAAACCTACATTTTTTACTAAAATAAAATGAATGCCAAAAATATTGTTCATTCTAACTGAAAGAACAGCTGTGAAATGTTTTAGCTTAATCAGAATTAAGCAGAGAAACCTAGAGATGTGTCACACTGTGGTACTTAGCATGTTACAGTATTTCTTCTGCAAAGTTTCTGTTGGCTGAGGCAAATGCAAAGGCTACGATGATAACAAAAAAATTGGTAGATAATACAAAGTTCTGCAATTTGCATAATATAACAGAATATACCAAGTTTTTTGTTACATCTGATTTGCACTTGGTACAAATATTGAAAGTGGAGAATAAAAGAGGATTTCAGTCAGGTATATACCTCTGTTTCAAAAGAAAAATTTCTTAAAGTGTTTTTGATAACAAGATAGTAGTAATATTTTAAAGTAAATGTTGATATTTTAAGATTTTTACTTTCAGACTGTTTTTAATGGCACAGAATAGGATATGTGGAGGAAACAATAAATCCTGTGTGTTGTACTTTCTTGACTCCTTCCCCTTCTGCTATGGTTCCTAAACAAAAGCCTATATTTTCAACTTTACCAGCTACCTTTGATTGAATTCAGTAGGAGTAGAAAAGTTCTGCAATTTTTCAAAAGGATGTGAAGTGGTCAGTCACAAAAGCAACCAATATCAAAGTGGCATGTGAAAATTTATGAAGTTCTGTTCTTTGTGGAAGACCATGCTGTCCTAATCTCCAGCTACAGAAATCTTAGATAATCTTTTGCTCAGATCATTTTACATTAGAAAGTTAAATACAATTACATAGTTTTTGTTTACACAGTTGGAGATACGATATTTACCATGTAGAAGAGGTATCAGGTGGTCTTTTGAGAACTTGCTGAACTCTGGTAGACACAGACTGAAATTACATCTTACCCTCTCCTGGCAAATGGATGTTTGAATCCTTCTAGGTACTTTTTATTTCTAGAAAGCGCTAAAGACATCAAGCAAGGAATATAACTCACTTTGGTGTATTTTAAATGAAAGTACTGAAAAATTTGCTTTTTTTTTTTCTTCTGTATCCTGTCCTTTCCTGACAGATTATCCTGACAGAATTAATAAGACTTTGTTTGTTTTATATATAAATAGATATTTAAAATTGTATATAATGATTTAAGAGAAAGTAAATAGTCATCCTCTATCATTTTTGTACACTGGAAGAGTTTATAGGCTGCTCTTCCCAACTCTCCTGAAGTTTTTAGAGAAGTTTCTCAGCAGGAGGTGTAGAGGATTGAAAACTCAGTGGAAATAGCAATGGTGAATAGCAGTTTCTAGTGAAGATGTAAAGGCTACATGAATAAAAGAAACAGAGAAAGAAACGGAGAAAGAAATAGATCTGCTGCAAGAACATTAGAATACCACTCTGGCCTTCGCTCAGATAATGGTTTTGCTATCTCAATTTTCCATTACATTTGTCCAGTATACTTTAAGACTGAACTACTTCTCTTGTATAGAAAAAGTGTGTTTATTTAATTGTTTCCTTTAGGAATAAAGTTACAGTTTTACAAAAACTGATGAGCTGAAGTAGACTCTAACTTCAAACACAAATAGACCTTTTCTCTTGTTGTAGTGAGTCAACATTTGAAATTGGAAGTGTAACAAATTGTTGTTTGTGCCTTTTTCTTTGTTTATGTGCCTTAAATGATTGTATTTATTCAGGTGAGATGTAATAAAATGTAGAAAAGCAAGGAAATGTGGAGATAAATAAAGACTACCTATATAATTATTTTCCTTCATTTTAATTTACAGCATTGTTTAAACTGTAGTTCATTCCTGATTTTGGCTTCACACCAAATGACATGTTCCCCATTTGAGACCAAGAATCAAAGAGGCATTGTCAGTTTGAATTTGGCCCTAGATTTAAATTTAAGAAAAAGGAAGATTTAATTAAATCTAACAATTACAGGAAAGCTTTTGTAATTAAAAACTCTTGAACTGTCCCATGTTGGTAGACAAAGATTCTCTTGCAGTCTTTGAATCCCCAATCATGGCACACCAAGAACATGTCTTTAAAAGAATTGAATTAAAACAAAAATAAATTGACTTTTACTTTTCAGTGCCTCTGTTGTAGAAAGTTTAAATCAATATTAAACAAAAAGTAAAAACAAAATAAAACAATTTTTGTTTGCCTTTAAAAATCAGTGATGATTGTAGATATATAAATTAGTTTATAAAGTATTAAATTTAAATAGCAGAAATTTGGGGTGTGGAAATCATTCTTGCAAAAGCTTATTAATCCAGAAAAACATTTCAAGGGCTAATTGGCTAGTCCTTTTTATCAGAGATTGTAGCTTCGCTTAAGCACACTGCATAAAATGTACCTCTTCACTTGAAGTTACTGTTGCCTGCTGATAAAAGTGTTATTTTCCTTCTCACATTCAATGTGTTTCTAGTTTTTGCTTAGTTATATAAATATTATAACTTTTGTTGCTTAGTTATATAAATATTATAAAGACAATTTATTTATACTAACTTCAATTCAACCTTGTTAGTAATTACATACAGATTTACTAATTCCTCACTGTCATGATGCTATTGGTACAAATAGGTACCATATAGGTACAAAGTGTGGCTGTCTAATATTTTGATGGTGTTGAGTTGTAGGCATCTTGAATGGAAAGAACAGCTTTAATAAAATGTAAGAAATAACTTAGCATAATGTGCATTGCTAACAAATATAATCTAATAAAGGTTTTTAAGGTTAAAGGTTTTTAAGGGTTTCAAAGGTTAAAACTGGCCTGACTTGTAAGTCTTCTAGAAAGACTAAATGCGGTGATCTCTAACTCCCTAAATTCCCCTCTAATTCTTGACCTCTAATTTCCTAAATTCCTCTAATTCCCTAAAGAGAATCCCCTAAATTGCCTAAATCCCTATGTAGCTATGTCCACACACATATTCTGTTGCACCCCATTCTGCCCAGAACATTCAGAAGGAAGATGCTGCCCAGCAGAATGGAGAATCTTTCTCTTCCCTTAATCAGTCTCTTGAAGCAGAAGAAAGAAGAGCATCCTGTAACGCCTGAGCCATGAATGGCTCTTTGGATTTTCATCACTTGGAGAAACAAGGACATCTTGAAGATTAATTTACATTTTCCTCAGGAATGTGATATGCAAAGAGAAACTGATTTTTGACCATGCTTAGCAACATTAAGATATTCTTTCTTTTCATTGAGTAAATATACAGTGAGTTCAAATAGTTAATCTGGAACATCCACTGAGGAAATAAACCTCCCTCAAGAAAATCCACTCTCAGAATCAAAGATGTCAAACATGGAGTGCTGTTTTGACACTGCTCCCACCCTCTTCTCTACTGGTCTTTTTGCTAGTACATGAGGAAAACAAATGAACACAAAATTATTAGAAAGAATGTTTTATGAACTTTAAATTGGAAGAAAAAGTCTTGAAGTCAGTAAGTCAGAGCAACAATGTGTATGACAGTGTATATATATCACTAAAATATGAAACAAGAAATTTTTGAAAACCATGTATACCGATGATGAACTCTTTTGATAAATGGAGTGTAAGTCTTAGGCCACTCGTTCGCCTAGGAGATGCCTTAGGAATTCAAACTCTTCTAATAATACATATACATTTCACATTACATCTCAATGGAGACAAGTAAAATTCTTCCTAGGTTTATAAGGCCAAAAGCACCCATAATAATTTCTCTCCTAGAGAGTTCTTAAATTGCTAGTGTAGCCTGAAATTCCCTCTATTCCCCATCTGGACCAGGGCTTTCTCATTCTGGACTGTCTCTGAATTGGTAGATGAGGCCCTTCTTCCACATGCAGGAGGTGTTAGTTCAGCGCCCCTTGCATGGAAGAGAACCTAAGCTCTAGTTTTCTGCTTTGAGGATGGAAACTGTGCTTTGCGCTTTCAGTTCCATAATAAATATTTATCAGGATTTAATTTTGGAAAAGCAGATGTCTATCTATCTACCTATCTATCTGCTAGGGATTGTACTTCTGCTTTTCTCCAAGCAAAAGTTTGGAGAAAGAGGCTAGTGCTGATTCATTTTTCATATTTGCCTTTCGTCCGAAGATATTAAAAGCATTTCATAACACATGTATAATTGAGTGCTAGTCAGTACATCTTGCAGACCTCTTTTCTCTTTCTGGAATAGCTGTGGGGAGTTCTAACCCCACATCTCAGCACCCTTTGGAGCTGTTGTGGCCTCCTGTTCCTCTCTGTGACCTGTGCCTCTCTGGTAAATGTATGTTTTGTTTTAGTGAACTGATAGATGATGATTCTATCTGCAAGTCGGAATGTTGCTTTTGGTACTATATTATAAAAAAAAAATCCAGACTAAAAACCTGTTTCTAGTTTACAGATTTTTGAAATAAAATAATGACTCAGTGTTTGAAGACAATAAGTAAGCCATTGGCCCATGTCCCTGAAGTTTAATGTAGTAATTCTGTGATGGGTCCTCTGTGTTTGATGGATTACACTTGTACTAAAGAAGATAAAAATATGTCTATGTTTGGTACATATATTTTTTGAAATTATGAGACCATGTAATCATTTTTTTTTCTGACAAAGCTTTAAAAAATTCAGGTTTTATAGAATGACTATTGAGCTACACAAAGAATCATTAGTATAACACAGACATTTTCATTGGCCTAGGGGTGAATTGTCAGATGATTTACCTGCAAAAAGATAGCTGACCTGTTTCATTGCTTAATAACTTTGTTTGTACATCAGATATATTGAGTTCAGCAATTGTAATTATCAAACAGTTTGCTTTTGCCTGGCAAGTACCAGTATCCTATGTTCAACATTTGTATTAGTTTATTTTAAAATTACTTCTAATATCTTTAATATCTAATGTCTTTAATATCTAATTTGTTCATAATTGCAGTACACATTCAGAAAAGTAAAATATACAACAGTAAAAGTTCTACCTTGAAAATGGTGAGAATTGTGAAGTAATAGGAACAAATAGAAGTGATATATATTTTTAATTTGCTCATTGAAATTGAGGGGATGAAGGTCACAAGATTTTTTTTTTTTCTGAGTGATAATTCAGATTACAGCTCCAAAGGGGTTGGAAGCCTCAGCCCTAAATTATAATATTTTAAAGAATACGAGACAGGGGTGAGTCTCAAACTCAAAAATTACAGCAAACTTTGCTGTAAATATTCCATCAACTCCACATGTAGTGATAAGAGTCCTCACTGACTTAAACAGGTTCAGGATCGGGCCCTTTGTGAATCAAGTGCTCTGATCCATGTGCTGGAGATGTAACGGGAGAAGGAGACTTCTTAGTCCCAATCAATTCATAGCAGTACTGAAGCTGTTTCATTTTTAATATGTGTTCTCGGAAATGCAGATGTTTCCTGTCCTCTAGGAGATGACATTTTACATCCTACAGTTGATCTGCTCGTGCCTCCCACAACAGGATTTCCCAAATTTCCGATGGCAGATAGAGCCATTGTGGAAAGCACATTGGTGCTTTATAGAGAAAGACGGTGCTTTTTAGAGAAAATAAGTCCTTTTGTTTGGATGCCCTTCATCTTCTTGGCGCCATAATTCCATGTACTGTCAAGGCATGGTATTCTCCCCTTCTGTTACAGCTCCTTCAGCTATGGATCAGGGTGAGGGAAGCAACTACACTATAAGCAGATTCAAATTAGGTCTCAGTTTTCTTCTTTAGTATGCTTTTCTTTTTCCCCTCTGATTTGTATACAACAAAAACATTTGGTTCCAAATGCTAAGAGGTACATGACAAAAGGAAAAAGACATTGCTTGTGTGCTGATGTCACTGGTAGCATGACATTAAAAAATAAATTTACAGTGGGAATGACTATAAAGACAAGAAAACTGTGTTATTTAATATAACTGTCAAATATATATAATATCTTTTGTCTCTTTGTTGCCTGTTCCTACATAATAAGGAGATAAAGAAAAGGGTTTGTTAGGAGAAGGTTGTTTTATGAACCTGCTTACTAAGTTTTTCCCTGGTACTGCAGCTGTAAAGACAATAACTGTCACCTAAGAGCAACTAATATTGTTGGCTCCACAGTCATACACAGATATATGGGCTTGTGTTAGGGTTTCTGCTCTTTTAATATAATTCAATATTGGTTATGATCTAAGACAACAATAACACTAAGTTACTGTCCAGGGTTGTGACTAAGTTTTTCATTAGTGAACATAAAAATTTAATGCTGTAGTGCGTACTCATAAAAACTATGTTTTGATGTTTTGAAGGCTCAAGATCTTAGCTATTTACATTAATATTACACGATTTTTGCAATCCGTAGCCTAGGAAGCTCATTTGAATGTCTGGGCCAAGGGCTACCCAATCTCCCACTGGGGCATAAATCTTTTATATTCCTTAGACATGTCCACTTGGAATCAGAATTTAGGCAGTCTACATTGCTTTCTGAAGATGCATAGTTATTTCCATATATTACAGGAAGAGTTTAAAAGGACTGAATCTTACTTTTTTTTTTTTTTTTTTCACATGAAGCATTAGCTTGCATGAATTTGAAGTTTAATCATATGCTACATGTTTATTCTGTTCTCTGTTCTCTCTGTTTTTTGGTGGGATTTGGATGTCATCTGTGTGGATGCCTCAAAAAGTGAGCCCTTCAAGTCTATGAATGTTTTTCTCTGATGCAATGATCATCTTGCATGCTGTCAATGAATCTGTCTTTAAGCAAGAAGGAAAATACGCACCATTAGCTACAGAGAATTATAACTCTTCTACAAGAGGCAATTGTGTAAAACTGTAGTTAGACTAAGAAAATAATTACTTTCTCTTTCCATCTTCTTTTAGATCATCTACTCCTCTTCTCCTGCTTTTTTACTCATACTTATCCTAACCACAGTACATAGAACAGGTTTGATCACCAAGATAGGCAAAGGCTAAAGGATCACACTGTCAGGCAACATTTGCAGATGCATAAAGAAAAAGATGAAAAGCCAAGATATTTTATCCTTATATTCTTCATCATAAAGAAACTTTCCAAAGTAGAATAGGTGCTATCTTACTTCTACAGAAGAGTCAGCAATGCCCCTCAAAGTAACAATAGCATGGGTAGGTTTGGGAAGAGAATTGTGCTCTGAGTCAGGATAGCCTTTTGGCACTCTTTCCATCTAGAGTTCGAGATGGAAATTAAAGCCTCTTTCCCGACAGAACTAGAGTGCAGTTTTCACCTTGTGCCAGGAGGAGTTATTCTGGTGCATAGAGGAAGTAATATTCCTTTCTCTAGACAGCTCATAAGCTGCCTTGTTTGGAACACTATGAGGTGATGCTCATGTTCAAGTAACGGCAAAGACAGTCAAATGCAGTTATGGTAATGCTCGTTTCTTTCTCATTTATTTTGTGTACAGAGAAGATAAAGGCAATCCTTTAGGACCTTTCAGAGAGATGATACATTTAAAATAGTGCCTGTTACAATTATTCCAAATTTCAATTTGAACGACAAGTGCAACAGCAGGAGTTTCGGAGTCAGAAGGAATAACAGTGCAACCTGCAACAACTTTACAGAGAAAAGATAAGAAAGCCTGTGTCATTCCATGAAAAAATGAAGGAAAGCTTTCTGTGAGTGTAATTTAGATCAATGAGGCATGACAGATGTATGAAGACTTGGAGATAACTCTGTTCTATATTAGAAATAGAGATGTGATGATAAGTAGTGATTAATCTTAATTTTTACATTAGCAAAAACAGTTTTTTAAGTCATATGTGAATGCAGCACGTTTATTTCAGTGGATATTTTTTTAATAATTGTCAAAAGCATATGGAAGATATGAAACAAGAAAAAATCATTGCAGATCAATGATTTTTCAAGTCTAATAGCCTGTCTCTTGCAGTGAGCAGGACAACATGATTCAAAAGGATGTATGCACAATCTGGAAGTGGATGGCAGTTTGATAGTCTACAGATTATTCTATCTGATGCTCTCAGAAAGTTTGGATTATTCCTAAAGCACATTCTTTAACATTTTTCTGACACAATTTTGGATGTTTTCAATATATTGTACAAATGTGTGCATAAGTGTGTATATGCAATCTTTTAAACTTGTTCCATCTTTGGACACCCTTTCAACATTTTTAGCTATTGGTTTCACACCACAAACTACACTTTCCTCTTATTCATTTACTTTTATTACTTTGCTGTTTATTTTATTTTCCTGTTCCTCTGTTTAATAAAAGAAGTTTATTAAGGACATTTATGTTCTCTAGGTTATAGTGATTATTCCTTATATCTTTGTTACAGTCTCATTTAGTCACTCTAAATCAGAACTCTTCATCTAAACTACACAGTAGTCATTGGTCAACAACTAAGTTAACTGTGATTTCTGTTTTCTATATAGCAGTCAAGTGTTCAGACTGCTTTTCCAAAAAGAAGTAAGTTTTGATTTTCAGACCATGCCAGTCTTAGGTAGGCTGAGCCTCCTGTCCTGTCATTCTAACCATATGGTCTACCTACTGGGCTTTAGAATACTTTGGCAGGTGCATCTTTCATTTTTCTATTGAAAATGTGCTACGTGCAGTCAAGGATGTTACAGGAACAGAAGAAGAGCAGACAAAATAGAACTTGACTTTAGATTCAGTGTTTGAGTCAGTCAATTAGGAATGTAGAAAACCTGTACTTCTCATCTGTGATCCCATAAATATTTCTAGAGTTTTATTCAATTGCTGCAGTGAAGGTCTAATGTAACCTCCTCGGGTTCCAAAAAGCAGAGTCTGGAATACCACTTACCCCTTCTCTTGCCTGAGAATATGGCTTCCTCCTGCCTAAGCATTCTTGTCTACATAGGGCAGTCATGGAGAGTGAAACATCTGCTGTGAGGAAGGTCCAAGTCCCCTCAAACCATGGATACATTTCCTATGCCAGTTTTGCATTGGCTATAATAAAAAATCTGGGGAAGTACAGAATCATAGAACAGCCCAGGTGGGAAGGGACTTCAATAGATTATCTGGTCCCAGTTTTTGTGGGAAAGGGAGCTTAGATGAGATTATCTAGCACTCTGTCCAATTGCATCTTCAAAACCTAAAGTGTTGAGAACTCTAACACATTCCTGGGGAAGTTGATCCATTGAATGATTATTGTCATTGTAAAAAAAATTTCCAGGTATAGGAGCTTGCACTTGTCTTTATCCAACATCATACAGTTCTTGCTTGCCGGTTCTTTCAGTCTATCCAGGTCTCTCTTAAGATGGCTCTCCCTTCTGACACGTGCATCTCACCACTCAGTTTAGTGTCATCTGCAAACTTGGTGCGGGTGTTTCCAATCACTTTGTCCAGATCATTTATGAAGTTGTTGAACAGTGTGGAGCCCAGTATCAAGCCCTGCGGGACACCGCTTGTGTCAAGCTGCTAGCCTGAGTAAAAAACATTGATCACCATCCTCTGAGTGTGGCCTGTTAAACAATTTCCTACTTGTCTCGTAAACCACTCATCTAATCTGTATCTTGCCAGTTTGTCCAGGAAAAGGCTTTGTGAAACAGTGTCAAATGCTTTGCTGAAATCCAGGTAAACAATATCCACTACTCTTCCAATGCTGACAGATGACACTATTTTGTTGTAGAAGGTGACCAGGTTAGTCAGGCGTGATTTGTCTTCGGTAAATCTATGCTGACTTTTCCAATCACCTGCTTCATTTGGCTTCTAACAGTTTCTAGAAAGACTTGTTCCATTGCTTTCCCAAGGTTCCATTACTTCTCTCAAGAGAAGGACAGATATCATCACCACTGTCAACTTTTTTTTTCTTTTTAAAATTTGAGTGAACTCTGCTTGATTATGTAGCTCTTCTCAAGAGAGAGTTGCCAGAAGAGATTTTTAGTGGATGAACTGAATATTCCCTACTGGTCCCTTATACACTCAATTCAGAAATAAATATCTAGACTCTGACTAAGGTATTAGCTGGAGATGTTCAGTTTGTCTTCCTCTCTCATTCAGCTACACCAGGAATATACATGATTGCATAGGAAGGCCCTCAAGACTAAATACCTTAATTTTATATATTT
The DNA here is from genome assembly GCA_009806455.1 of Tetrax tetrax. Taxonomy (NCBI): domain Eukaryota; kingdom Metazoa; phylum Chordata; class Aves; order Otidiformes; family Otididae; genus Tetrax; species Tetrax tetrax. The sequence goes on from WHYT01017894.1 coordinate 166,648, forward strand.
TTCTCAAGTTCTTTACATTTATTAATATTTTCCTTTTTATTATGTTTTTTTTGTTGAGAAGACATAACCAGAACTAAATGCAATAGTCTAGATAAAAAGCTGCTATTCATCTGTATTACTATGAGCTAATATTTTGAAGGTATTTTATCTTGCTTTGTGTACCACCTACCATTTCTTTCTTTAGCCAAGATAAGAATTGACTTGAAGTTTTCCTTGATTTATTTATAGTGATGACAGGGTTCTCTTTCTGTATGCCTGCAGTTACATTAAAGCCATATAGTGTGTATGAACTCTTTGTATTTTATCCCCTTCCAATGTGCATTACCTTCCATTTGTGAGTAACTGAAGCCCAGCTGGTAAACTTTTCTGTGTTGTTATGCTGTTAAACACTGTGGCCCAAATGTATACATGAAAGACCAGAGCTCTGAAACTCAAAAGGTTTTCCTCTTCAGTTTCTATTTGTTTGGAAGTGGAGTGTTGTGCCTCTGGACCTGATGTGTATAAATAATGACCACATTCTAGCTTTGGATGCAGATAATAAGAGAGTAAATAAGTAATACTTTTTATAAGCCATTATAAATACAAATACTCTTTTAAGGATATTCTTAAAGGAGTTGTAATGGATGCTACATCTTGTGATCCCTAAGTTTGTGAAGCCCTGTTCATCTTGCTGGATTTTCATTCAACTTACAGGTCTCAGTGCCCTTCCTGGAAATGGAAACACCGAAGAAATATATTTTCCATGAAAACACATAAGAAAATAGTTATAGTTGTCTTTCATATATGTGTGTATATATATATATAAAAACCAACATCTTGCACCTGAGGCTCAACATCAGTTAAAACATTCTTGACTTTGCCTTACTCTGCCTGGGGTGTTTCAGCTCTTTCACCTGGCACAAAATTATAAGGTTAGAAATTGTCATATTTCTTCTTCTCAGTGTCAGATTCTACACAATTACATAACAAGAGGTCTACTGTGCAGCTATTCCAGTGACAGAACTTCTGTCCTTACCACCCTTTCTGGAAGTGTGGTGGCAGGAGAGAGACTGGGCTAGAGCCAGAGCTCTCTGCCTGACCCACTGTCTGTGCAGTGGCCCTTTTCAAGTAGCCATGAAAATAAAGATTTGGAATGACAACTTAGATTCTTTGCTTCTGCATGTGTTATCCTTTGAAACAGGACTTCTTACTTTGGAAACCTTAAAGACTGGGCAACTATTCAGGGCAAGTGGCTGAAATGTCTTTCTCATCATGAATTCCTCTGGAGTCAATCGGCATAAGGACTTCCTGAGTTAGATATTATTGGCTCTAACCATGTAATAATTTTCTAGAAAATCATGTTATTTCTAGTGCATTAATAAATCCCAGCACTTCCCAGAAGATTTATCTCCATCAAAACAACTGTTCATTTATTGCACATATACTAATCTCTTAATTTTTGATGGTTTGTTGTCTTTTTTCTTTTTAAAAAAATAGAGGAGATTTTCTATGACAAACACTTTTCTAAAGACATACTAGAGAGTTTTACGAGTTATACTTTAAAACATATCTAATAATTTATATGGTTGTGAATAAGTGTTTAAATTTGAGGTACATTACCTTAGAAGTGATGATGATTTTAGCCCCCTGTTGGACTAGTTATGAAGATTTCTAGTTTTCTTTGTGAATTAATGAATCTATCAATTTTCTCCTCCCTGAAGCAATAGTTGATCTTTACAACATAACCTGTCTAGCACCTTGGAACCACTAGAACATTCAATTGATCTTGGGAAAGAAAAAAAAAAATTGCCTTCCTTTATTCAAATTCCTGCCAACACTTACTTTAATTTTCACCCAAGGGCAAACCATTTTTATTTAATTCCACTTGTCTTTTCTAATAAATGGGCATGTTAACAATGTCCACTAATAAAGATGATAATTTTTCCATTTTAATCTTGAAACTTTCTTGCCAATTCACGATTCAATCAGAGATATATTTAAATAGGCCTTACAGTAATTTCTTTGGAAGCCTTGTAGTTTCCTTCTCCCTCAAAGCAATAAATATTTTGTATTCTGCTATCAGGGATAAATGGCAAACTACAAACACCGTAGAAATCAAGGTGAAACACATATTTTTAATGTTATAATTCCTGATGAGAATGATGATAAGTTTTACATTTATTCCAAATAGTTTTAAAAGGTCCTTTATAGTAATAATTTGTGCTTCTCCTTCCAGGGTCTCAGTGACAATGGAGCCATATTAGCAAGTAATGCAACTTTATAGGGGTGCATTAAAATAGATACTGCTGAGGTCTCTGAATTTATAGTGTGTGTATTTCAGAAAGTTTGCTTGGCATAGAGTTGTCTACCTACATCGACTGCATGTTGTTACTGTATATGGTGCTCAAAGATGCTGGAAGGACAGCTATCCATAAACATTTGCCTTCTGGAGTATGGGTTGCTCAGCTGCGAAGCATGCTGGAGATGATGGTCATGCACCATTTTCCCCACTCCCATGACTTCTATAAAGCTCACATGTACAAACAAGCCTTATTTCTGTTTCTGCTCATTCTGTTGGTCATTGCTTATTGGTGACCTCCTGGTGCCTGTCACCCAAACCTCCACTGGCTGAAGAAAGGCTCAGATGAGGAAAACAGTGTGCTCTTAGTCTTTTGAGGCAGCTACTCTGGGAGGATACTCTGAGTAATCAGACTCTTGCCCTCCTGGTCTTCTTTTTGCCTGACAAAAAATATGACTTCCAAGAAGCTTCAGTGTTCTGACAGCTTTGCCTCTGGTAAGCCACAGCTTCTGTGCCCAGTAGATCAGCTAAGGGTGGTGGGAGAACATAATGCTTGGGAAATAGAACAGCCAACAACGGACAATGAACTTTTGGAAGTGGATGTATGCTGGATGAAAGAAGGGACAGAAGCATGAAGCTGTTTGTGTCAGCAGCTACTGTGCCTCAGATGTAACCTTCTCTCACTGGTCATCTGGCATCTTAAGTTGGGCACAGAAAGACTGCGAAAGCAGGATACACACACCTTATAAGCACAAAGCAGTTATTAATTGTTTAGTACATGCTGATGATAGTTAGGATTAATGAGCTGCTAGGATTAATGTGGGCAAGGTTTTGCTTCTACTGCTCCCTGGAACGGAGCCTTGTTAATGCTGAGTTGTCATCTTCTGACTCTGCTCTTTTCCTTTCAGTATTTGTATGTTTCCACACTGCAGCTTCTCTTCCCAAATCCTAGTTCTCCTGGTGATTGCTTTCTTGAAAATCTTGCCTCTGCCTGCAGTTTTACTTTTCTTATCTTGCCTGGCTCTACTCTGCAGACTTTCGCACAGCTCCTTCTTAAAGCTTAGAAATTTCTTCAGAGACCTGGACTGTTGTTATGCCCAAGGTAGTTATGCCCTTTTGCCAAGGAAAAATTTCCTATTCTCTTTCCCAGTAAGAGAGGACCTCCTGTTCCATTTATTTCCATCTCCTTCCCCCTCCTCAACCACAGTCATCTTTCTTTTCACCAAAGGCCAAGTGAAAGGACCAACTGCAGCTAAACAAAAAACAGTAAGAAAAAGCATTGAAACAACAAAACTTCTTTCCCAGAGTTGACCAGTATTACTCAGCACTTGCAGGGACATGAGAAGGGTTGGAATTTGAGCTAGTACTAATGAAGGACAGATGAGTGTCAGTATGACGCAAACCTCATACATACCCTTGTGTGCCTGCGTGGCACAGTGAGGACCAGTGATGACCAAAGTTGCAAATTTCATCTCATTAGAGGGGCTGAATGGTTCTTAATGCAGTCCACTCACTTGTTCTTTCCTTATTTGTTTGAAATGCACCATCATAACTAAATTTACTATATATGACATCTCTTACTTAGGATGGATATGGGAACTTTGTTCTTTTTGTTATCCCTAAAATCAGTTTTACCCAGCAACAACTTTCTGTTCCTTTAATGAACAATAAAAGACCACTTGAGCTTTTTGCTTCTGGTCCTGTTATTGTACTGTGCCTGCAGTTTGAAACCCAATTTCATATTCTCTTATCTGTACTTTTGGGACCTTCTCTAGCAGTCACCTGTTTTTCTTCCACAGGCTTCAAGCTATGTTTTCCTCATAGCACACATCCTTGTTTCAGGATTATTAATACTTCATACTCTGAATACAGTGATGAGTTAGAAGCCCCATGTGCATATAAGATAATGCTTTGGTAACCACTTGCTACCACTATTTCCAGTTATGAGAACATTACTAGTACATTATTAAAATTACCACACACATATATATGTGTGTGGTATATTTCTAATGAAGATAAACTGGTGAAATGTCATTTGTCAATCCTGTTAACAATCTGCCTGAATTAGGTGTCAGCTGAGGTGCTTCTTGAGTGCTAGAAACAGAAAAAAACTTTGGGTACCTGAGAAACTTTCTTTCCAGAAACAGATTAGGAAGTATATAGGGGGGAGGACATTGAGGATGAAGTTTCTGTGTTTAAACACTTCATCCTTGCCTATGCGCATTTCTGGATCTGATTCCAGAAACAGAAAAGCTATCGATAATCAAAATACTGAATTGATCTCTCCTGATATGTACTTCTCTTCCTTGATAAGTGGCACATGTTCCTTCCTCCCTAGAAGTATGGGGACACACAATATGAGCACTAGCTCTCCTAACAGCAGCATAAGAAATACCAGACAGCATCCTTCCACTGTCGTATACTTCTCTAAGGCTAGATGTTTGTCTTTACACCCTGTGATAAAATGTGGAATGTGATTACAAGCTGAGTGTGGGCCATGCTCTAACTATAGTCAACAGAAGTTGCAAGTCCGTAGATCCTGTGTAGGCAATAGCTCTGAAAAAGGAAGGCTTCTACTTGTTGAATCAGATTTCCCACATCCTGCTGACCTCAGAAGAAAAAAAAGGGGGTGAAAAAGGGAGGATGGGGGAAGGGGAGGGAAGAAAGGGGGAGCAGGTGGGGTAAGAGAGGGGGGAAAAGGGAGAAAAAGGGAGAAAAGAGGAGAAAAGGGGAAAAAGGGGAAAAAAAGGGAGAAAAGGGGGGAAAAGGGGGGAGGGGGAGGGGAGAAAAAGGGAGAAAAGAGAAAACTATGACTCAGTTTCAGTGTACCAGAGGCAGCATAGCAGTGATCATGGGCATACTGCAGCTATGAAGAGTGCTGCATTTGGAGACAGCTTAGACTGTGGTGACTGCAGGCACTTATCTAGAGAAGCAGCTCCTGTTGAATTTCTGAAGGCATCTCCAGCTACTTTCCCCAGAGGCAGCTGTTTGCCTAGTTAAAGTAAATGATGGCAGGATGGCAAATCACTGCACTATTAGCAGGCTCTACCCACGAAAATCTTAGATACACAGCTCTGCTAAGCATCTTTTCCTTTTCCACTCTGTGGGATGCCAGTGGTTCAGTTTCTCTTTCAGTCCATGACTTACATGTTCTCTCTGTTGTGCATCCATTTTTTCCTGACTCCTGTTCTGTATTTACAGACTTCTGGAGGAAAACAAAGTGAACAACTGCAAAACATGTTATCAGAATGTAATGCAGATGTATGATTTCTGCAGGTGCACTCCATGGTTTTGGAGGAAAAAAATTATACAGGAGTCTTGGCAGCTCCTCAACGTACAGATGCAGAAAGCAGCAGACAGGTTTTTTTTTTTCCCCTATCAGTATGGCGCATCCCTTTGTCAGAATGTCTGCCTTAAAAAAAACCTATGATCAAATCAACAGTCTCTCAAAATGTCAAAGACAGACATGATAGGATTAGCGACAGACAGCAAAATATCATCCACTTATAAGTCTATTCAAATTCTCCCTTCTACTCACGATCCCTTCAAGAACTGTAGGATGGCTTCTCAAACCTGCCAGTGCTTCTGTTCCAGGGAATTAATGAAAACGAGATAAAGCATCCATTCCCCATTCTGCTTTGTAATGGAAAAAAATCCCACATTCAGAATTAAACTCACCAACTCATTCTTTGTGATAGTAGTGATCTGCAATAGTAAAACTACTCATTGAATTTCAAGGTGCAGCCTTCTTTTCTTTATGTGGTAAAAAGTATTGCAGTAATGCTACACTATGAGGCACAACCCCACCATTTCCAAGTTAATAGACAATAAGTTTTCAGTAATTTATTTTTTGTAGGTATGAAGAGACTTTTCAAAAACCATATTGCAATTGCCATGACCTATCATTCTCTCTTATTTAGATATATTTCAAAAGTTATCCTTTTTTCTTTAATTTTTCTGACCAATATAAAATCTCTGCCTAATCACAAAGCTGTTTTCATTTAAAAAAGTGTCGGACTCTTGACACGTGAGTGAGAATTCTGCCTATATTTATGTGGGATAAGGTTGTTTTTTGTATGCCTATTGGAACATTTTGGCTTAAGTATCACTTTGTTGTTTTTTTGTTTTCTTGGGTTTTTTTAGATAAATAGATACCTAGATGGAATTAGGTATATCTAGCTACATACTGCATAAAGAACAAAAGTTTTTCAAGATAAGGATTGCAAGTGAACAGAGAACCGTTTAGGAGTTCTGAATCATTTAAGATAACTGAATTCAAAACCAGAAAGAGCATTTGGGACACTGCTCAGTCATTTTTTCTATAGATTCTGTAATGCAAAAAAAAAAGACTAATTCAACCAGATCAAAATGAATAAAAGGCAGATGTCTCTCTCATGCAAAAATTAGTAAAAATCAAACATATAAAGATGCCTTTGAGGGACTTTTATACTGACAGTCTCTTCAATGTTGAACTACCAGGTAGAACAAATCCTTTAGAAAATTCCTGTAGACCCTCCCAAATTTACAGTACTGACTAGAGGTCCCAATTTGAATATTTATGTATGAATGACACAAAATGGCAAAAATTAGGAAAATCATTTAACAATCCTTTCTTTAAAATTAAAAGAAAGGACAGATATGAAAAGCCAGGAAGCATGCTGCTTCCTTGTACACAGAGGTTAAGACATAACTAAATACATTCTGTGTGTGAAACTGTGTATTTTATTAGTGAAAGCTCTGTTTTTCAGTTTCTTTTTACGTTTTAGCCCTCAGAACACTCTCAGAATTCATCCCCATTCTTAAGCAGTACCCATCCAGTCAACGGATTCACTTACCCCCATAAAGAACTCATCTTCATTTTATATTCCTTCAGTTTAACCTGCTGACTTCATATAGTTTACACAGAAAATAATTAAATTGGAAATCACCTAAAACAGAGTTCATATGGAAAAGATTGACATCTCTGTGGCCTATGTGGAGGTTACAGTCAGATCTAGGGTCTGTACAGTGGCTGAGAGCTTAGGACTATATCTTAGTACTTTCTTTTTCTGCTTTTTAGCTCTCCATCAGCTCTGCTGTAATGATGACAAGAAATAGTCTTTCCACTCCACTTACTGCTTTCTGGGAACCTATGAAAGTTTCTGTGCTAAAATTCTGGTATTTTCAGGATAAGAACAACTTCAAGAGAAGATACAGCTTTACAGCTTCTTTCCTGAAGTACTATCCTTTTCTGACTAGGCGTATTTCCCTGTGGACCTCCAAAGAGTGATCTTAAGAGGCTGCTTAGTTCTCCTTGTGGCTGTACATTTTGTGTCTGTGAGAGTTATCTTTGGGCTTGGTAGGGTTGTCTTTACCTTAGTTCTTCGTCCTTTAAAAAACATACATGTTACATTTGTTAAATACATCTAGTGCTCCTGGATGTTTGTTAGCTGCTGAAACAGGGAAGGTGCTATCTCCCCAGGAGTTTGCCTGGGTTGTTACGAGGGAGAGAGCGGAATGTCTTCTTTGCAAGGATTTGCATATGCAGAACTTCAGACCTAAATCCATTTTGAATACTCCCTTCAACTGCCTAAGTACTTCTGGGTTACAGTAACATACTGTAGCAGCACTGTATAGAGCAGATGTATATAGTTATCCAAACATAATACAGTTCCTTCCAACCAAGCTGAGGAAGACCACCTCCAGAGGCTTTAAAGGCTTATTTCTTTACTCAGTTATAGATAAGAATCTACGCTGTGAAGGTGATTCAAAAAATAAAATAATATTTAAAAAATAATCTTGCAGTTGCTAGGCTTTCTAGCAGTTGCTAGGAGATAGGTAGCAGTGGTTTATGATTTTGGAAAAATAGGTCCCACATTAGAGGAACAAGGTTTGATTTTCAAGCTACTAGCAGGTTTGTTGTTCAGGTAGTGTATGAGTGAATATACTTCCCTAATGAAGTATCCGTACACTTACATAATTACTGTAGTAAAATAAACTTAAATATTCTTGAGCTTTTGGTGCTTTTGAAATTTTAAATTTTTTACCTTTTGTTTGGTTGTTTTTTGTTTTTTGTTTTTTTTTTACATTCTAGGCTTTTAGGAACATCAGAATCAGAAACAGCAGGAGGACCTAGAAGCATTAGAAACAGTGTATTTGATATTTCAGTTCAAGCAAGATAGCAAGGTTTTTTATGTCATGCTGTCTGCCTTTTCTCTTTGGCACATCCTTTCCCTTTAATTTCCCTTTCATTCCCCTGAGTTTTTCATTATCACTGAAATATGAAACATTAGACCACTGTGCTACATAATCAAAATAAAATATTTAAGGGATAATGAATGCTGTGGTCTCACTGCAGATCAGAAACAAACATTTGTCATAACTCTGTCTGTAGCTGTGATATATACAAAGTTTAACATCTTTGAAACTCACACTTCTATTTGTATGATGACTGAGAGTAGCGGCACCATACCGGGATCTAAATTAAGTGTGTAGGACTTGCTCAATACTTGGTGAGAGTGTTCTATTATTCTGACTGGATTTAGAATTTACCCAAATTTCCTTCTGCCTTCTTGGGGAAAAATATTAAATGAGTCAAAAGGTCTTGTGAGGTGCACTTTGAACTCCAATGATCTAATTCTATTAACATATTGGATTTCTAAGGCTCTCAGAACCTTTATGAAGTCCCATTTCTTACTATGAACACCAGATTCAGCTATGTGTCCATAACACAATTGACCAAAGTATTTTTTAATTAATTTAATACTTTAATTACAGGTTTTGATAATACCTTTATACCTTTTTTTTTTTTTTTGGTGATAGAATAAGTTGAATAAGAGTAGAATGTGAATGCTGAATTCTTTAACTCTGGAGGAGTTATAGAAAAGTGCAGGAGAGAGATAAACGACCCTAAGAGTCATGAAGGTAGGAACACTATCTGAAATCAGAAACTTGCCTGCAAGTGCTTTTAGAGTGTTTGATTAACTTGCACATATTTTATACTAATGGAAAAAGGGGAAAGGAAAAACTGAAGTGAACATAGTATGAGTTTGTATCAGGCCAGAGCAGACAGGTTTTGATCAACTTGCAATTAATTTTTAATTTACTTCAGAAAGGCCGTGGATTTGTATTCCTGACCTTGGCCAAAATTCCTTCTTTCATAATCTGGAATAGAAAAAAGTTTTGAGCCTTCCAACCATTGCTCTGCCTTATTAAAGAGAGTTTCAAGCTCTGATTTTCCTTATGAAGACTTTACATTTTGCAGCTGAAGGAAGGTCAATACTCTACACTTCTAGGGACTACTAAAAGACAGGGTTTTTAAAAAGAAATCTGTATTCTTATGGGAACTCATAACTCCCCAGAGTCTGGGATGTTGGAAATTTGTTATCAACCCTGAAATCACTCATAATGCTGCACAGTCTATAAGATCAAAAGAAACTTGAGTTTATCATACTGCAACCAATCCTTTAAGAGGTGTAGAAAAAGAAATAACAGTACTAATGTATCAAATTGAGCTTGTCTTTAAGGTAGTATTAATGTATTATTCAGCTATTAGCTACAAAGTCTCTGTAAATCCCTGAAAAATTCTTGGCTCTCCCAAAGCTGAGATCCAGTTTTAACCTCAAGACTCTTCCCTACATGTTACCTTTAAAGAAAGGGAAATGGATTTGGATGGCAGAACCTTTCTTATATTTCATTCTCATTGGTGTTTCTTCTGACTGTAATGCGAGTTCCAGGCGCCCTACTGGGATGTCTCTTTATTCAGAGTACCAACTGGATCTTCTTTCTCATGCGTCACTTCAGCCACCATCACAATCTCTGTCGCGCTGGGAATCTTTTGTAGTGCAGCCTGACACTACCAAGCCCAGACTCATGAAACAGCTTGACTCTCCAAAAGTCCATTTGTATAACACAGATATATTGTCTCCCAAATACCAGTAACTGAAGGAGGCTTACAGCACCCTAACTCTACATATGCTCCTACACATAGTTTCTGGCACTCCTGTGTGGACCTAATCCTTAACCAATATATTAGCGAAAGTAAAGACTGCAGCTCATTACTGGATCCTGACAGGGACAGGACATCATGGCATGCATACAATTTCTGGAACAAAGTATTTACATTAGAGGAATCCACAGGTGACTTGCTGGATTTGCAGTCTCTTCAGCCCCAGGTCCTATCTTTATCTAGCCACTTCCACTTTGCAGCCTGCTTTTCTTTGGCATACATGCAGGCCACAGAATCCTTTAAATACTAAACACACTGTAAATATATGCAAAAGATAATGTAAACTACCCTTGTGATAATAAATTACAGCTATGGCCATGATATTGAAGGCATTTTTTTTTTGGAGAATGAAGTGAGAGACTAGGAAAGTTTTTGCTTCCTAAATGATCCATAGACACTGTTCATTAAAACAGAACATGTGTGACTGGTTAACCTCAATGAGATTTTCGCAAATTAAAAATCGTAGCATTTCTTCTGGGTGGGCAAATACATTTGAATCTCTTTGAATATATTTTGTCCCAAACAATTTTACAGAGTTCAACATATCTGTAAGATTAATTAAAATGATAAAATGCTTCTTAGATCTATCCTATTAATTGTCTTCAAATCTTTCATTTTTCCACACTGATTGCATGTGAAGTCATAGCTCTCTAATCTGATTTCCAGTACTTGTTGATTTCCTTTGTTGTTTCTGTGCTTTGGTGCTTGTGCACAGCGGTTACTTCCCCCTCCTACTTTTGGCAATGTCACACATTATGAAGTGAAACTTAAAAATTCACAACTGAAACATAAAGCTAAGAAGTAAGGTTAAATATCTGCAAATTAGGAAATCAAGAACAGATTTTTTATGAAGTAAAAATGGTAATTGCCTAATTTAAAATTTTAAACTGATTTAAGGAGAGAGAGATCTTCAATAAATTATATACCATACAATCCTGTTTACAAAAGCAGCTCAGACTAATCTGTCAGTCAACTTTGTGAAAACCACTAGCTGTCTCAAGGCTGAATCCTCTGCCGTAAAGAAGAAAACAATGTCACAAATATCATAGGCTGGGCAAAACCTTGTTCTGTTCCCAGTGTTCTCACATGTAATATAACTTTCATTTTTAGAATCTGTTTTTACTGCACGTATCCTAACAGGAATCAAATCTCTTATCCAGATCCTCAAACATCAGTGAAGTGAATGAGGTGCATTGATTTACCCTGTTTGCAAGAAAAAGTTAAAGCACTCCATGCTGCATTATCAGTTCCCTGAGGCATCCAGTAAACTTGTGTGTTTGAACCACAATATCTAGCTCCAGTATTTTGCAATTTGTATTTGTATTTGTAAAAAGAAGCATTCAGTTTCCTCATCTACTGTATTTGTGGATCATGTGACATGATCGCTTAAACCCCATTGCTTTTGTATTTAAATATTACTACTTTAGGAAGTTCATTCAGGAAACATTACATGGATTATTCACGCACATACAAAAAAAAAAAAACCAAAACATTTACACTTTCATGAGCAGAAACAATCAAACATAATAATATTTAGGTTATTTATGCTTCAATAAAAGCCTTTACAAGATTATTGATAGTTGCTTTGCCCTTCTAGCCAAAGGTATCACAATTAAAAATGAATTTTTCTCCATTGCTATTACAAGTAAATTGTAATGCTTACCAAAGTCACAGAACACATCTGTGGAACATTATTCAATGTAGCACTTAATACTAACATGTAATGAACCACATTTGCATTTTTTTTTCATTAGCTACAGCTCCTGTATTTCTTCAGTGATATCTTAATTATTCTTGGAGGATAATGTCCTACTCCTGTATAAACTCCAATATGAGTTTGTAGTTGGAGGGTTTTTTTTAAAAAAACCTTATATTTCTACATGTTTTTGGAATTACTAGTTTCACTAGTTCTGTAGTTTTAAGGGAAGATTTAAGCGGAAGATTTAAAATGCTTGACTGCATAGTTTCTAATCTGGCTGTTAGAAATCAGTATAGAACTAAAACCTGAAACCAAGTACAGACAAAACTTAGTAGCTGTTTAAAACTGAAGCTCAGGATATGGCTCAGTTCTTTTAGTCTTGTTTGTTTCCATATATTAAGTGAAATTATTCATATGCCTATCAGTTTCATAGCACACTTCCTAATCAGTCATCTGCCAACAATTCCTACTTCTGAGCTCACCCTCCAAGACGGTTCAGTCTCATCTTGCAACTCAGGAGGAGGAGGCAAGAACTAATGACATTCTCACCAAATGCTTAAGAACTGATGAGGCTATCATCTCTGGTCCATCTAATCTGCCCATTACTGGTATGGTAAGCACTTTTTCTGCAAATATTCCACCTGTTCTGAATGTATTTTCCTGTATTTTTAAGAGGGAGAGGTAGGGGGCAATGGTCTGACTAAATGTTAGTCCTTTGTTCCTCCTCACGCCTATAAATAATTTCAGTTTCCTGATTCTGCAGTCAGGTGATGTTCGCCTCCTTGGAGTACCATTCACCTAGTTTTCTTTGAAGCTCCTTACAGAGGAAGGAGATAGTTTTTCTCTGCTTCCAACCATTGCCTGGGGATGAGAGACTGTTTGCAGTTCCAGCTTATTTAAACCAGTGTTGTTAGCTTAGTCTGAGCAGACTGCAATTTGCTGGCATCTGGGAAAATAGTCTAGGGAAGTACTGTGCATGCCCTGTTTTTATATGGCTTTTGAGGCATTTGCTACTCTGCTGTCAGATACAAGATACTGGTTCAAGTGGGAGTGTTGTCTTAGATGATGCCTTTGGTCTTCTGCAGTTCCAACATGAACAGTGAGGGATTTATTACTAGAATTGACATACCTTTAGCTTGCTGTTTAGCCCTTTTCTGTACATTACAGAGAGGAAGGAAATCCTTTCTAAAAGACTTTCTAACAATGTGAATGGGGAGTAGAGCAGTGCACCTGAGAAATCATTTTTCTCTTCAGTGACACAAGGAGGGGAGAGTTGGAAACACAAGGCAAGAAAGTATTTTATATATGTCTTTGTATGTCTTAACCAGAAGATGATGGTCCTCAGACACTTGTGCTTCTCCCCTGTGAGAATGGTCTTTTCAAACAGTCTCTTCTCCCTCCCATCTTGGGTTCTGCAGTTTGCTCCATCTCTATATCTCGCGTTACCTTAAACACGGGATTTCGAGTGGATAAAGCTCCTTCTTTAATGCTTTTGCTGCTCTGCCTAGAGGATCAATTTGTACTATCTGACTGACAGATGAAGCTTTAAGAAGGGGTACTTTACCTCCTCTAGCCATAAAGAAATTAAACTCCTAGGACAGGTTTTCTTCAGCCACAGTGAGAGAAGCCTCCTTCTATATTTTGCAGTATGAAGTGAAAAAAAGTACTTCTAAAGTAAATAGAAGCAAAGATAAGCACATGTCCCACCAAATCTCAGAAATATCTGAGAGAATCATCAAGATATTCCCCTCCTCAAATGACAGCTGCAGGTCTCTAGACTAGTGCTAGGTTGTGTATTCAGATAAGATTAGAAAACTGTATGTTTCTTCTGAATACAAACAGTCCTTAAAGCCTCCAAAGGTATTTTGGAAAGGTTAAGGGTAGAATTTTGTGAATGACTACACAAGACTGAGGATATGAGGAGGCTTTCTAAAGTCTGTATATATATATATTTGGTCTATGAAAGATTCTTGCTTAGGACAGCTGCATTTTAAAAATTCTTTTTCTTGGAATGTGTTAGAGGTATATCTCTCCCCCAGAGAGCATATCAAATATACGTAAAAAGGAGTGAAAAAAAGCTAATCTAAAGGCACTATGTCAGCACACAAAAAAGAATTGCTAAACTTTGCTAACAGGAAAACCCTTAAAAAACTACAAAACAGAGAGGCTAATGACTCATGTTGCATAAAAGTCCAGGTCTGCTCAAGGTTCATGTAAAGACTCCTCAAGACTAGTCTGAGATATGGAATGGGATTCATAGACATAGGTGTATCGAAAGGGGAACATCTTTAGGGTCAATTAATCTAAAGGGATTATTTCACTACATTCACATACAGGGAGTCTAAATATTTTTTGGTCAGATGAATCCCAACAGTGGTGTCTGTGTGTCTTTCATACCACAGCAGGATATCCAGAACAGAACAGTTTTTTTTTTCTTCGCTGTCTCTTGTTCCAGGCAGTCTTCCAGGAGGATCACATTCTCTTCATCTCAGGCATTGGCAATTGAACACCCAAGGTGTTTCATTTTTCTGCAGCAATCCTCCTATGACTAGGTGCTATATGATTGCTTCTTACAAAAGAAATTCTGGTTTCACAGAAACCTTTATACAGCAGATTAATCTGTCATTCTGCCTACAGCCCTGCAGAGTTGCAATATAAAATATAGACCATTTCTCAAACTGTGGGTTCAACAATTATCATAATAAACAGGCTGATATTTCAAGTAAACTTTGAGTTTAATCATTGAATTTGATCCCAAGTTGATCAAGACTTAGGTTACAGGGAAATTTAAACAAATAAAAGTGACAGTTGTGCCATGATACAATGACTAAGTCTGAAATGGGCTTATTTTAAAGGTATGAAAGGCACTGAATCTTATTTGACATGAGTAATTTCAAAGCCACATTAACACAGATGACAAGAAACAAACTAGTCACGATAGCAATACAGCTCAAAACGTAGCTCAGTGTTAACTTTACTTTCAGTTTACCTCAAGGTAAAGTGCTCTAGATTTTATGGAAGTATGTTTTTTTGTACAGTATATTTGCTTCCCAGGTAATATTTATAATTTATTTCTAATTGGTTTTGGAAAACAAGTAATGATAAAATAACAGATCTACTTGATGTGCTTTAGTTCTATCATAAGCAGCACAGTGGAGATATAAACCTAGACAGAAATTTCTTGTCAAAGTTGACAGGTTAAAGAGATAAGCTGGTGCAATTAGAGAGAAAGTAGATAAGATTTTATATTATAAAGTAATATCACAGCATGAGTTCAGATTTTCAAGTTTGTACTCAAGGATGAAAAGATAGGGGATGACATGCAACTGAGGGACCTGCTCACACCTGAGTGTAATTGCAGTTGGAACAAGATAAGATATCACACAAACATAACAGACATCTGCTTTGCTTGTATCCTGTAATTTGTATGACTTGTCAAATATTACACTGAACTCTCATTTTTTTTTCATGATTTTTCACCAGTTACACTTTTCGATATTTACCTGATAGCAAGTTAGACTGTCACAATGGCTGACTTCTTTCTACCTTGATTTCTGTCTTGTTTCCTCTACAGGCCAGCATTTAATTTGGATATAAGTAATGTGAAAATGTCTTTGTTGCCATTAGTTAGATAAACATATCTACTTGCTTGCTAATATGCAGCAGAGTTAAAACCACCAAAAACTACCTGGTATTACGCTGCTGTCCAGTTTGTTTGCGTGCTGTCCATATGGACACGGTGGGATTTGGTAGCCCCAAGAACTAACATGAAAGATCAGGTTCTAAGTAGTGAAATTTATTAATATGAAGAAAATATCAAGGTACTTTGAAAGTGATGTGTACAATATGAACACCGCTCTCAGTACTACAGTCCTTAGAAACATACCACCACTGATTTAAATCTCAACTTCTACATCACAACTGTATGGTTTAAATGTCAGATACTAAACAGATATAGTTCAAACTGGTGTCAACCATCTTTTCTTGGCTTTCTTTCCAGGTGATATCACTTCACCTCAAAATGCAAGAAAAAAATATTTTCCCCCTACATATTATCCCAGACTACTGATATGACCAGAATGCTGTAGCAAGTCTATGTACATATTTCAGGACTTTCTTATGAAGCCTTCAGTGTTATAAAGACAATTTGTAGCACATAAGTAGTATCCAGCCTTGGTGTTTTGGGCATTTAAACTGACTCTCCATGTTTTGGCATTCTAAAATCTGAACTGAGCTCCTTGCTTCAACTCCAAACAGCATACAGCAGAAGAGTTGAACTCTGGAAGCTGTGGGAGCATGTGATGGGACTTGCTCCCATGGTACAACTGGGAACTGGTTCACGTGGCACGATGGACACATCTTTTGCTGTGTGTGGATTGCACAGCGAGGAAATCACAGAATCATAGAATAGTTTGGGTTGGAAGAGGCCTTCAAAGGTCATCTAATCCAAACCCCCTGCAAGGAGCAGGGACATCCCCCACTAGATCAGGATGCTCAGAGTCTCATTCAACCTGGCCTTGAATGCTTCCAGGGATGGGGCATCCACCACCTCTCTGGGCAACCTGTTCCAGTGTGCCACTACCCTCAGTGTAAAAAATATTTTCCTGTTATCTAGTCTGAATCCACCTCCCTCTATTTTAAATCCATTACCCCTCATCCTATCACAACAGGCCCTGCTAATGAGTTTCTCCCCATCTGTCCTATAAGTCCCCTTTAGGTACTGGAAGGCTGCTATAAGGTCTCCCCGGAGCCTCCTCTTCTCCAGGCTGAACAGCTGCAACTCTCTCAGCCTGTCCTCATAGGAGAGGTGCTCCAGCACTCTGATCATCTTTGTGGCCCTTCTCTAAACCCTCTCCAACTGGTCCATGTCCTTCTTATGTTGGGGGCTCCAGAACTGGATGCAGTACTCCAGGTGGGGTCTCACCAGAGCAGAGTAGAGGGGGAGAATCACCTCCCTCGACCTGCTGGCCATGCTTCTTTTGATGCAGCCCAGAATGTGGTTGGCCTTCTGGGCTGCAAGGGTGCATTGCTGGCTCATATTGATCTTCTCGTCCACCAGCACTCCCAAGTCTTTCTCCTCAGGGCTGCTCTCCATCCATTCTCCACCCAGTCTGTATTTGTGCTTGGGATTGCCTCAACCCATGTGCAGGACCTTGCACTGGGCCTTGTAGAACTTAATGAGGTTTGCACGGGCCCACCTCTCCAGCTTGTCAAGGTCCCTCTGGATGGCATCCTTTCCCTACAGCATGTCATCCACCATACCTTGGTGTCATCGGAGAACTTCCTGAGGGGGCACTCTGTCCCACTGTCCATGACACTAACAAATATGTTAAACAGTACCAGTAGTTCACGTCATTAATTCATAAAATCAAAGCCCTTGGAACTCCTCTCATGTAATTTTTAGCTATCTTCCTTGGATAAGCTATTTTGTCCACAGGAAGCCAACATGCTTCTTCCCTATAGAGGTTATACAGCAGATGCAGCTAAAAGATAACAGAATAGAAGCAAATACTGGTGAAATTAGAGGAGGGGTGCACACAAGCTGCAACATTCAGATAGGACTTTCTGAGTCTTTGGGAGACTAGACCACTAAAATTTTGGCTTTTAATTTATTTACATTTCAAGGTCACCAACAAAAATCACTACAGCTCTGGACTATTCAAGTGAGCTAGGAAACAGAAGAGAAAATATTTAAAGGTAACTTAAAGATAATCAGAGTGCCATTTTCAAACCTGGAGTTGCCAGTATGCCAGAGACTTGGCACATTTCTTTCCATAGCTGTGTCTTTTCCCACTAGATAGGGTAAGTCAGTCACTCAAAAGCTTATTGATATTTGAGTGTTAGCTATTGTGAGTATGGCTTTATTTACTTAGAGAGGCTGAAAAGATATGTTCACAAACATTATTAGTCACTCAAAACACTAGGTTACTGTACTATAATGCACATTAGGATAAAGAGGCAATTCAGGAAAAAAAAGAAATACTCAAAAAAAAATCATTAAGGCTAGATGAAATGAACCTACCGACTACTTTTTGCTTCTTTTGTTCTTTACCTTGTGCTTCCTCTCAGGCAAACACACACTCCAACTTTTGAACTAGCACATCTAATGGTTTGTTCTCTTTCTATGTGGTGGCTCAGCCCCAGGGAGCAGACAAGGACCCATACAGCTGCTTACTCACTTATGCTCTCCCACTCCTAGCAGGACAGGGGAAAAAAAAAGGAAAAACAAGAACAAAAAAAAACCTCATGGGTGAAAATAAAGACCACTTAATAGATGAAGGGAAAGTGGGAGATAAAAAAAAAAATAATAAAAACACTTACCTCCACCTCAGTCAGACAATCAGCATCCAAATAATAGGCACCTCAGAATCCATTACGACTATCATCTATCTCCCTTTCGAATGCTAACCATGACATTACATGGTCTAGAACATCCCTCTGGCTAATTTGGACCAGCTGTCTTGGCTGTGTCCCCTCCCAGCCTATTAATGGTTTCACAGGTATTTCACACCTGATGCTGTTTTATCCTCAAAAAGATAGCTCCAGCCTAGAGCTAGACCCAGTATGTTCTTGCATTAGTCCGAAGGGTCTGCCTATGGCTTTGACATCCTTTAATCATTGGCATTGTTGACATCTCAGGAAGGGCTATGAGCACATGCTGGATGCAGCTCATTTGACCGAAAGACAATGTCTGCACTAGTTATACATAATTGCCTTTACAGGCAGCAATGCCAGAACAGGTACCTATGGACCACAATTCAGCTGGTTGACTTCAGGGACTTCATTCACCTGCTTAAATAGAAGCAGTTCATGCCATCTGGGTCTGGAAATTTGGACATGATGCCTAAAAGGTGCATGAGGTCTGAAATATTAGACTGCTATTAAAGTCTATCCGACTCTGCAGCAGCTATAACTTAAATGAGAGCCTTTTGTAACTATACCCTGTCAATATAGAAGCTGCCTGAACAACCTACTCTTTAACCTCAGTTTTACAAAGGTATATATCTGGAATTTACTGCCAAGCTAACAACCAGCTACACAAGCTGTGGGTGTGGGGAAGGAAACAGAATGAGGGAAAGATACCACTGAGTCTGAGCACACAGTAGGAGAAAAATTCATCCCCCAACTACAGGTAATCAAGGTAGTGAGATACTTTGGTGGGTGCATTAGACCTTGATTCACTGAGTGCTATCTGGGGCTCTGTGTCTTCAAGCTGATTTATCAGCCTCTATCAGCAGCAGATGTCCTTTTAGGAGCCTGCAGATATTGGAATGCAGCTGTGAGTTCTTTGGCCTTGGGAAAACTTGAAGGGCAGTAGAGGACATGGCATAAACCTTGTGAGTGATGGATAACAGGCGGTTTGGGAACCAGTTATGAACCTCTACAAAACCAGATGGAAATCTCTCCAGGGCAGCCTTGAGCATGTGATTAGCCATCCTCTAGTTAGCCATCCTCTAGCTGGCTAAAAACATTTTTCCTTTTTTTTTTTTTTTTTTTTTCATCCTGAGGACAAGGTATGTGATGTAAGATACAGCACACAGGCTGGAAAGAAAATAAAGTAGGAAGGAAAAGCGAGTAAGCAGCAAAGAAACAAGAATCTGAGTTCAGAGATGACTGACTTCCAGAATTCAATGGAGGCTGCCTGCCTGCCAGGCAGAGATGCTATGATCCAATGGTGCTTGGGTTGAGTTTCCTCCACACAAAAGTCCTAGGCTATACCTACTGCTTGAGAATACAGTTGCCAGTCCTTTATAATGAAATAGTTTCGATTATGGGATAGTGGGTGTTTTTGCAGTTTATGGAGAATCCAGATATTGCTTGAGGAAAAATTAAAACTCTTTAATTTTAATTTTTCTTTTACTTTGTTTACTCTATAAATAGTTGGGTTCAAAATTATCTGTGGCAGGAATACAGCTGCAGCAACAGGATAATAGAATTTTTTTCCTGCCTTTTGAAATCTGAATACCAAAACATTGGATTTTTTAATAAAGTTATGACATAAACAGTGAATTCAATAAGGATGTCATAAATATATCCAAAACCATGCAATAGGTAGAGACACCTTCCATGGTTTCTGAAAAAAAAAAAACAAAACAGTAAAGTTTAGCATTACAAAGCAATATCTGATTTAGTCTATTCAAAGCATGAACTGAATTCAACAAGTGTTACAAATGTTAATTGTTCTACCACAGAAGAAGCTAATTTGTTTTATAAATAAATGTTCCTTTTCCCCTTTGAGAAAATTCCTTATTAGAGTTTAAAATAGTACTGGACTAGAGGGAGTGCAGAGTATATTTAAGTAACAATTTCCATACAGATATGGCTAAAATCTGTTTAGCTGTGCATTTTTACGCATCTGTCACCAATATATCTGACTGCTGTTGGTGCCAACATTTCATTTTCATTGATTAGTAGAATTTAAAACAAATGTGTTCTAAACACACCAGTGGAATTATGTTCCACTTGAAGCATAGAAGTATTGGAATATAAATTCAACGCTTTTCAAACCATTCCCAGATACTGTAGTAAGTTATCTATTCTTGCAGTATGAGTGAAATTGTCTTTTCCCTCAAGACAATTAAAAAATTGTCTATCCAGCCTGTTTTGTTTGCATGCACTAATTGGGAATAGAGGTGTTTCTGAGATCTGGCAAGGATCTTCAGTTTTCCATAACAGTCCTAAAAACATAAAAAGGAGATTCTGGTTATGGAAAGAACGGGAGTGAGTGATGGAAGAGATGCTAAGGTAGTTTCAGCTGAAGCATGCCGTGACTTTGCTGACAGCTGATTGGACCAATTTCAGAAGTGTTCCTAAAATTTAGTACTATTTTTATTTTAAGACTCTCAAATGCTTGTGTCATTCAGCAGACAAGATATCCCAGGGGGGAAACAGTGTTTTGTAGGAATTTTTAAAATCAACCCACCCACTCTTCTCTAAACAAAACCAAACCCTAATGGTGTTTTAGGTAATATCAAACCATTTAATCTGGAAGCTCAGCTGGAGACAGCTGATTTAAAGGGTCTTTCTTCAGATTTTTTTACTTTCCATGTTCTGGTTTTGCTTTTTGTTCAGAAAAGTAACTAACTAATGTCCTAAGATTTTCTGGGCTTAGTCCTGTTTGAACTGGAGAACAGAGAAGGGTTTGAATAATTCAGATAACCAGTGTATTTTTTTTCCTGACTGCTTTGTATGTGTAAATTTAGAGCTGAGTTTCCAGACTGACAGCTAGGCTGTTGCCAGATCTGTAGGTATAATCTGGGAATAGAGAACTGTCGTCTTCAGGGCTGTCAGTTCAGCATTTGAATAGAAACAGGACTCACACGTTATTTAAAGCACTGTACTCTGCATAAATTTAAAATAAACTTTACCATTACAGAGTCTAAAGGGCAAGCTATCAATCACTTTAGCAACTCTCACCCTATGAGCTGGAGTTGGAGTCAGGGTTTCACAAGTGCTGTTCTCTTTCTCAGTGTTGCTCACTGTCTGGGTGGGAAGTGCCAAGGGCAGGTATCCTGGGTTGGAAGAGTTCAAGAAAAAAATATTTTTGTTATAAATTCTTATTTGTAACAATTATAGCTTTTTACAGATATTTAGTATACTGCCCAATTAAGATACAAAATTTCTAGCAAAGTAGCACTCCTCATCAAAATCCTGACCTGAGCCACTTAAATTTTCTGTTAACTGGCAAGGCAATAGTCTCATTCCAATTCAAAACCAAGTTCTAGGCATATTATTCTAATAGAATTCATATACATTTATTGTTAAAGGGAAATATCAATCTGAAGTTAAAACATCTTTATAATTCCCAGTGCTAGTAGTTGATTCAGTCAATTAATGGCAGCGAAATTTGTGCTAAGGTGTTCTCAAAGCTAATGGCAAATGATTATTTGGAACTTTCACGGCCAAGTACAGTCATCCTTTTGAAAGCCTTGTGCATATCACTCATTAAACCCATCAAGCAAGTAAAGACCGTGGTTTTCTATTTTCTGCTTGACGTTTTAAACGTGTGTCTCATTATCTGAATGTCCATTAAAGTCACCTCTTTTATTGCTGTGAAATAATGCAGTTGCAGCCAATATGTTGAAATAATATTAGAGATACAAATTAAAACCAAAACAAGGACATTTCTAGTGTAGGTTGTCACTTCAAGTGAGTGGAATGACAGTTTAAGCTAGAATTTCTTTGCTTTTGTCAGTTCTCATTAGACCCTTAACATTTAATTAGTGTACTGTGAAGTCATTTTTTAAACTTTCTTTGCTTGAGTAAAATATAACTAGAATTGCTACCATGAAAACTGAAAAGAACAGAAAAAAAAATTATATAATATTTGTAGTGATTTTTACTCATAAAAAGGCTCAGCTAAAGACTTGATATAATGCCCATCCCTAGAGGCCATAGAAGTAGTACCCCAGCTGCTGTATCTTTTGTAGAAAACACGAGTCTTCCAAGTAAAATGACTTTGGACATTCCTATGCTGTGTTTCTGTAGTAGCAGATTTTTCTGCTGAAACAGAGGCCAACAGTAGTACCATTTGTTGCAGGTGTTTTCGATAAACATAAACTAACTTAAGTTTAAAATGTATGTTAACACTGTAAGTGCTGTGGTAACGGTTACTGTCAGCCAAGTTATTTGTTTTATTTAAGTGGAATTTCTGAAAAAAAAACCCCAAAACCCTTAATTATGCTGATGAATTTGTAGTAACGTTGCCCTGGGGAAGTGCCAGTTGGTGGTGTTCTCCGTATTACCTCTGACGAGAATGCAAAGCTGTTAGGATGCTGTGGAGATGCATGCTGTTAGGATGCATGCTGTTAGGATGCATGCTGTTAGGATGCATGTTGGAGAAATGCTTCATATTTACTGATATGAAGTTAATATAAGACTATAAGACAATAGAGCTGTTTTTTTAGAAAAAGTTTGCACTCATTTCCTATGAGTTTTAAGTGTGTATTTAAAGAACTTGCTGCATAATGTCAAAAATTTCAACCTTCTCCATGATTGAGAATAATAAAGGTAAGTTATCTTCCTTTTGTCATTCTGATCGTGTCAGACAACCCATTTTGTTATTTTGTCTTTTAGTTTTTATCTCCTTCTACTTCACAGCTGAGATCCTCTTCTCATTTTCAAAGCCTTGCACAACCAGAGGGTTATCCTGTAATAATCTCAAAGTCCATTCTTTTTACTCTGTCCTATTTTTCCTTCTGAGAACTCTTTTTCTATTCCCTCCAGACTATGAATTGTCTTTCATATTATTCTGTATGCTTGGAACTGCCTCCATATTCTCACATGCAAACTAATCTTCCATTCATTTTTTTTGATGTGACAAATTCATTTTTTTTTTTCACATTTTCTAGGTAGTAAATAACATTCCTGAAATTTAATCAACAAATGAGAGCATTAAACATGTTATACATTGTTTGAATACAAACTTGTCCAACATTTTTCCAGGACTGATGTAGAAGTTATATTAAAAAAAAAAAAAACCAGCCAGATGACATAATAGTAAAATCACACTTCAAACAGCAAGGTTTGCTTATCAGCAGAGTTGCTTGTTTGTGTGAGCACTTTTTGGGGATGGCAGAGCTAGTAAAGTGTGCTGAGAATTATATGTCCGTATTTTCTGTCTAAATAGGATGAACATTCTTATAACAGCCACTGTAATTTCTACTGTGGTAACAAAGTTGGACAATGAAGATTTAGCTTAATTTGCGTCAAAATTTATTGTTAGTGGGAAGCTCCAAGGGAAGTGATTTTGCAAAAATACAAGAAGATATTAAGAAAATGTGGAATAATTTAAGATTATATGTTTTATCTTTGGTCAGTTATGATAGTAATTCTTTGTATCCATATACAGAAGAAATAGACTGATTTTTTTTTTTTTTGCTATGAGATCATTATAGGAATAAGATTACATTATAGTAATTAGACTGGGTAAGAAAAAAATGGAGAAAATGATACTGTACAATTGTAATGATTGTTTTGTAATCCTGAGAAGAAAAATAGTGGTGTTTCTTTACTTTTTTTTTACCAATTTTATAGTCAGTTAAACAAATGAAGATAATTCATAATTTTCCACATAGGAAAGTCTATTTCATAGATTGAAAGAGGTCTGTACACTTACAACTTCTTAATGTTTCATGTTTACACTTTTCCTTAAAAACAAATGCTATATTATTATCAGTCAATTCAAAAGAGATACTTCTTTAGTCATTTTAGAAAAGGGTACAAATGACATCCAACATCACCTACTTCTAGGCTAGTGTTCCATGTTTAAGGATATCGGTATCATCTTTTCCAGATTTACACAGAACAGGACATTTTCCTTGACTATCAAGTGTCAATATTCCACTAAACTCAGTGGAAAGACCTTTGTGATAGACTTGGCAGTGTTAGATTTATGGTTGGACTCTTAAAGGTCTTTTCAAACGTAAATGATTCTATGAGGCTATAATTACGTAAGCTGGGGGACATTATACACTTGTTTTTCAGTGCAGAGTGGGGGTGTGTTTGTTCTGATGAGATTCCATTTTTGGATATCTCCATACTGTTTTTCACAAATTCTTCTTGTCAGTTTGCATTATTTGGTATAAGGTTATAGTATTCACTGTTTGCTAAACTATTTGTCTAATGTTGCTATGCACGACTAAATGATTTCTTCTTTCTAGAACAGAAGTGGATAGATTTCAAGAGCATGAAAGGGTCTAAGTAATGTATATAAATGCTGCAGAATAAAAAGTTGCAAGTCAAAAAACTCCCAAACCCAAACAGCAAAGCACAGTTCTAGATCACTCTCAACAGTAAAAATCTTCTTTAACTGCTCCAGAATATGAACTTAGTTTAGCATCTAAAGGGTGTGAGTTCTCCTCTTGCTTCTCTTCTCGTGAGCTACCTTATGCTAGAGCACTGTCCAAGGCCACTTTGACTCTTTCTCAGTTGTAGGGATATGATGATACTGTAATTTCAATTTCCGTTATGTGTTTCAGACACATTTCTCCTATACTCCAAATCCACATGCATAGAAAGGCCATAGAAGGAGGAAGCTGGTTCTGGGGCTTTTGATCCTCAGCTACCTAGTTTCAGTAAGGCACTATGCCTCTGTGATTTCTCATTTCCTATTTACTGTCCTGGAATATGGTTTCAGACCTATCAGCCCTCATTTGCAGATAATTTGGGGCCATGAGCACAGTAAGAGGGAGAGCTATTTGCAGTAAGTTTCTGCTAACAAAGACTTCCCTTAAATCATAGAATCATAGAATCATAGAATGGTTAGGGTTGGAAGGGACCTTCAAAGGTCATCTAGTCCAACCCCCCTGCAAGAAGCAGGGACATCCCTGACTAGACCAGGTTGCTCAGAGTCTCATCCAGCCTGGCCTTGAATGTTTCCAGGGATGGGGCATCCACCACCTCTCTGGGCAACCTGTTCCAGTGCTCTACAACTCTCATTGTAAAAAATTTTTTTCTAATATCTAATCTAAACCTACCTCCTTCTAATTTGAACCCATTACCCCTCATCCTATCACAACATGCCCTACTGAACAGCCTGTCCCCATCTTTCCTGTAGGCCCCCTTGAGGTATTGGAAGACCGCTATCAGGTCTCCCTGGAGCTTCCTCTTCTCCAGGCTGAACAGCCCCAACTCTCTCAGCCTGTCCTCATAGGAGAGGTGCTCCAGCCCTCTGATCATCTTCGTGGCCCTCCTCTAAGGATAATTCTTCTCTGATTTCTTTGTCTGATGCAGAAGCAGTCTCACTGAAGCTACATTTTGTGATTTTTAGATACTTCAGTCAAGTGACCATACTTTGTTTAATGTTCCTATGAGGCTACCGATGTAAATACCATATTTTGTTTTCAGTAGTATCACATTTTTATTAAAAAAAAAAATTAAGAAACTAAGTTAATGTAGCCAAATGCTACATTAATGCATTCTTAATAATGATATTCTGTCATTTACACTCTTGGTTGAATATGGAAGGTGATTTTTCCTGCTTAGTTTCTGCTATAGTACACAGAATTCCATGATGAGTTGAAAGCAATATCTTACATTTAACAGTAAGAATTTTTTTTAAAACTATTCTAGTACTGTCAGGTAATTATAACATGTCTTCCCCAGCAGTAATGGGCACCACAGGAAATAAAACGGCAGTACAGACTTAATCAAATTGGAATGACAAGGTCATTGGAAAGTTAAATGCTTTTTTTTTTCATATTGATAACATGTTCCATAAAAAGAATTATGTTAAAATGTAAGAGAATGTGCCCAACCATTTGCTCATAATTTTAATTTCCTTAAAGCTATCTAATTGCTCATTAAAGAGCAGTAGCCATTCTGAAGTGTGCGTTGCTGAGGTGTCCACTGTTCTTCAGTGTAAAACCCTGTAATGTCCGCAGTTTACTATCTGCTTGTTTATTTTCAGTTTTTATCCACTAGTGCCAAACACGTTTAATATATGCAAAGACCATCCTCAGTCACAATTGTTCTTTATTAAGGCCCCAAAATGTAAATAACTGACAGAATTTTTGTTCTGTATGCCTTCAACTTACTTCACGTCTTCATTTTCTGCAAGCAAAAAATGAAACCAGTACATCTTAAAGGCCTGGAGTCTTTGTTTGAACTAAAGGGATAAAAGACAGAGCAACTTCATCAAAGGTCAGCTTTCCCCTCCTACCCTTTTGAGTTCTGGAAAAGGGTGACTTGAAGGGAAATCTCTACTAGGTTGCTATGAGCTGCTTTTGAGGGGAAGGTATTGCTCGAATCTATACATTGTCCCCAAAGACTCCAGGACTCTATTTCTTTGTCCTTCTGGCTGAAGTAATTTTTTACCTTGTTCTAAAGCCCTGAAGATGTATGTCAGAAAGAAAGAAAGAAAATAAAAGATTTCACCCGTGATGCAGGAAGGCTAGGCCTGTCTGGGCAACATAACCTAGAAACAAGTGTATTTCATTTCTTCCCTTTCTGTTTGTCCAAAGGCATTATGGATTCTAAGAAAGGGTCTTATAAACCACAATATTCCTGTCTATAAATCCTTACTTTTTTCTTTGCTAGGCATGTAAAATTGCTCTCACAGCCTCAGTAGTAGATGCTCATAAACATGTTCAGTCAGTAGAAAGCTTCATTTAATGTCACAATGTTCACAGAGAAACAGGTGACCCACCATCTGAATTAAAATTTATTTTCAGCAAGGGTGGGATCCACCAGCCTACTGACCTCCTTGAAGCCTAGTTGAAAAGTTGCAACATGCCTGAAATTTTTATTTTGCTTTGCTTTGGTTTTAGGGTTTTTTGTTGGTTTTCCCTCAGAAGGATTGGGTTTTCTTTTGGTAATGCCGAATCAAATTAATTAAATAGTTTTTGTTAAAAGAAAATACCAAAGGATTAGATTCTCAAAACTGGGAGTTAGGCCGTAAGAGTGTCACCATATTATGTAGATTGGAAGGTGAAACGTACCATATACTTGGCTTTCTCCTCATAACATAATAGAAAGAATGTGTATAGACAAAATGTGGGATGTTTTTCTCTATATGAGCAGCAGTTAAATTCTGTAATACTGGGAGAGACCAGCTCTGGATTCTTTTTATTTGCAGCTATTTCACTGTCTGTGAACTACCTGTGTATTTCTTGATTATGTAGGAAAAAAAAAAAAAAAGGCTCATGCTAAGTAGCAGTTCCTTCTGTTCAAATCCCTTCCTATCTGATTCAAAGCAAGCAGTACAATAAGTCTGGGGCTGAATCTTCCAGATGCCACTGGGTTTTAGCACAAATACCTTACAAATTTTCCAAACAGCTGACAGAGAATTCAAGTATTTCTTCCTTGACATTGACAGTAAGAATTGGTTAATAATTCAAAAGCAGTCTTAGGCATTTTACTTTTCTTCTTTGTTTTTAGTTTATATAAGAAAAGCTATCGTATGCTCTTAATACTTACAATATACGTAGCACAAAAACTGAAGAATATAATAATTGCTGAAATTTTACAGACTGGAGTAAATTCCCAAACATTTGGAAATAAGGTTGTACTATTCTTTATGTCTTCCTAATCTTAACTTAGTGGGCACTAAATAAATAGTAGCTTCTGCTGTTCAGAATAAATAAATAGCAATAAACAGCAGATGCTGTATTTGCGCTATCTATTTCTTCCTTGTATTTCTAATTGCTTTTCACTTAGGTACTGACGAAATTTGTTCAGCTATCTGTAAATCTGCCAAAATGAGGCCTCCTGAGTGTTTTGAAAGGAAGACTTGCTTCTTTGCACTTCAGGGCACTTTTGTGACAGAGTTATACATTAGTAACCAAGGTGTAACCTTTGGAAGGTATGGGTGCGGTGGTAATGATCTCTTCCTATGTCCCAGAGTGTCTACTCTTTTTGTAGCATGTCAGAAGTGGATTGCTAGGGGATGTGTCTAAGCAGGGATACATGATGCAGACAAAGATAATGGAAAAAAACATGCACAGCAATAGACCTGGAGGCTTGTTTTGTTTTTATTTTTTTCCTACTGAAAGCTACAAATAAAGTTAGAAAAAAAAAAGATAATTTTTGGAAGCTGTTATCTTTGCAGAAAGTTTCTTCCCATCATACAATCTTACTGGTAGTATCAAAACCAGAGCCTATAATTACATGGTAATGGTCTAAGGACACCAATAAAGACAGCTGACATGTAGAATCAGCAGGTGTATGGAACAGAGCAGATGAATTTTCTGTCATGAAATCCTTTTTATGGCTTCCATTTGTCCTTCATTTTTCTGGTATTCTGAAATAATTCTCAGTTCCTTGACCCATTTACAAGAATACAGCATAGATCCCACTTCAAAAGATTTTGTCTTCATTATTTCCTTCAGGTGGAGAATCACTTTCCTCTCAAACACTAAAGTCTCGTATGACACTATTCTGTTGTCTGCCACTAGAGTAATGTGTACATGTTTACCTTTATTCAAATCTGTGAGTAACTGTAATGAGGTAACAAATGTACAGATTAATATTATACTCAGTATTGAGAATTCTCATTAAGTAAAATTTTAGCCCAACTTCCAAAGGAAATGGAGTGTACATGAAAGCATGGTGTAGATGTCTCTTCTGTCTTCCCTACTGGTATTTGAACCTATTTGATAGCTTCAACCAACTTAACATTTTAATGAGGACAGATCTACAGGCAAAGAAAAGACACCTTATTAACATGAAAAAGTGGCTTGTGTGTTTAACTCTAATCAATTCACCATAAAATCCACATGAAGGTGAACTGTGTCCTCCAAATACAAGAAAGTTTCAGTTGAATATACTTAGAAGACAGAGAAAGAAATCCATAGGAAACTGCTGCCAGTTTTTTTTTTTTCAGATACTCACAAGGCTACTTGTTAATAGCAGTCATTAATTTGAATCAGGGTTACTGTGCACTATTTCTATCTTAATGTTAATAAATTTTCTGGTTAAAGAAGATGTTCAGGATTAACCGTGCTATGTTTTCACATTTTATGTATAAAGTGAACTAATATTCTGACAAGAATCAGCAAGACCTTAAAGAAAACAAATAATGTATCAATTGCAAAATCTGAAAAAGAAAATTTTAAAAATTATGACTATTATGCATTTCACATGTTTATTTTTCTTTGCAACTTTTTAAGGGTAAATCTGTTACTTGACTCAAAATGCAAAACCAGTTGGAAACAGGGAGAATATAAATGAAACTTTAACAACTCTTTTGTTCATTATTACCATTTGGTGCTACTTCAACTGATTATCATATCCCAATAAAACTTGTCTTAGTTAGCCTGTAAAAGTCACCTTTGTTGCAAAAAAAAGAAAAAAAAAAAAAAGATACTACATTTATAACAGTAGGGAGCTTAATATCTCCTGGTCATATTTTGACTGTTAACATCTCCACCTGTATTTCAGGTAGTATACTCCAGTTTTCCATCCATTGCATTTAATTTTGCTTATTGAATTGTGGTTATATCTAAGCTGTTCCCCAATATTTAAGAAAAGCAGACAATTAGTTTTCATGCTGAGACCTCTACTGCTTAAAATGAAAGTGCAACCCAACAAAAGGCATGTTAGAGTTCCAGGTGTGAACACTTAGATCTCAACCATATTAATATTTTTAGTATAAGGGTTCTGTTACATATTGTTTAAATATGCAGAGGCAGATGGGGATGTCTTGCATTAAAGGCTGCTTCCACAATCTCCTTGATTTGTTTCCTGGTTGGGATTAGTCCAAACACAGGGAGGTCCATGAAAGTCTCAGAGTTCACAGTAAGCTGTAAAGCCAGACTGCAGGATGGTACTTATGTTAGCAGAGATGGGACAGAGAATGGTCATGCTGCACAATTGTTATGGAAGTAGTAGCACACGATAATCTAAAATTAGCTGCCACCAAAGCATATGTGTCTCTCACATTATTGCTGTGAACTATCTCAACTAGTATATTTTAAGACACATCTTAGGAGTGTTTATAGGTAATTTAGTAAAATAAGTGAGTTTTGGTTAGGAATGCCCATGGAAATAAGGGGTAAAAGGGTCATATTGACAGGGTGTCAGCAATAAACTGCCTGATAAAGCTTTTCCTGTCATGCTTGTTTGTTTATTTGGTTAACACACCAGGACTTGTGAACACCAGTGCTCTGGATGATAAATCATTACTTCCTCACAGCTATCATAGCTGTAAGACACTCATCAAGGAGTGTCAGTTAAGTCTCACTTTTCCACATCCACAGAGAAAAGGGACATGTATTTCACATTGTGAATAGTGTAAAATAAGAATCAAAGCCAGGACATATCAAACCCTGCTAGAAGAGGTTATAATCTTATAGATATATATACATATATCAAGCAAATAGGACCAAGGAATTAAAATCAAGCTCTTATCAGCTCTCCTTTATGTGACATATAAGAAAAGATGTGTGAATGTCTAACTTTCCTTCTTAGTTACACTTGCAGAGTGAATTAGAAAAAAATCTTGTCAAAGGGAAGAGGAAGTCTAACTGGTTTCACTTGCTCTTACTGAGTCATAGAATCATAGAATGGTTAGGGTTGGAAGGGACCTTCAAAGGTCATCTAGTCCAACCCCCCTGCAAGGAGCAGGGACATCCCTGACTAGATCAGGTTGCTCAGAGCCTCATCCAGCCTGGCCTTGAACGTTTCCAGGCATGGAGCATCCAGCACCTCTCTGGGCAATCTGTTCCAGTGTTCTACAACTCTCATTGTAAAAATTTTTTTCCTAATATCTAATCTAAACCTACCTCCCTCTATTTTTAAACCATTACCCCTCGTCCTATCACAACAGGCCCTACTGAACAGTCTCTCCCCATCTTTCTTGTAGCCCCCCTTGAGGAGTCCCTAACTTTCTTTTATGCACAGCATGTATGAAATCCAAAACAAGGGATGCACCCAACAGTTCGTGTCTTTGCTGCAGACATGATGCTACATTTTTCTTTTGGTGTACTGCTTCTATAAGCAGACTGGAAGCACAGAGGGGCTCAGTTTAAAGGCAGGGGTACAGGTAACTCTCTGGCCCAGCTCAGCAACTTTCATGCAGGTTGGGACTCCAGGTCTGTACAATGCAATGCAGACTTGGGACACAAACATGCTCTTTCAGGGGAACTGTGTGCACAACACTTGCTGTTTTCCAGTACTTACAATCAACTTTCATAGTTCCATGATTTAGGACACACACATTTGGAGAGTGAAATTTATTTATCGGCATTTTCACTAACACCTCGTTGTAGGTTATTCTGTTTATTTTTGTTGCTTTCTTTTCCATTCAAGCTCAATTATTTGTATAGCTTGTAAAATGAGGAAAAAAACCCCAGCAAATAAAAGCAGCTTGGGTGCCTTTTAAAAAATTTACACATGACAGAAAAGGATTTGTTAGTAGTAGTTTTTATGCTTTTAAACTGATACAGCAGCACATCTCTGCTCCATTTTTTAATTGTTAATTGCAAGAATATGCAAAGAGGTTCTTTAAGAATAACCGTGAGATGAAGTAGATGAAATAGCATAACTACTTGAATAGAGCATTTTGGACTACTACTTTTTTTTTCCTATAAAACTAGACATGAATTTATATGAATCTTTTGCTAGTATCTGTTCTAGGGCAGGATGCTCCAAATAAAAATGTTTCTAGTTACATTAACAATTGCTGAAAGATAGCACATCTGAAACTAGAGAGTGGAAATTTCAATTTGCTGTTAGTCAGATGGAATACCAGGAAAAATGAAGAGTGCCAAGTAATGTAGTAAATAATAGACAAAACTGGCTGAAATCTCTCAATATTAGAATCAGGAGAACATCAGAGACGTCTTCAAGTTTATAAGTCAGTAACCTGTGGAGATCTTTAAAACTGTGGATCATACAGTGATCAGTTCCACAGATATGCTAGTCAAGGAGCGTATAGTGATAAAAAGGAGAAATAGAAGTAGCAAGCAAGCATAGAAGGGTATATTAATGACAGAAAAAGTAATGGCTGAAACAACTAACATAAGCTGCATGGTAAAGCATCTGGGAGAATAATGAAGTAAACCAACAGATAACTGCAAGTTATATGACCAACACAGATAAAGATAATAGAAAGGCTTTAAAAGGGAAATAAAAAAAAATCTTCTCAGTCATAGTTGAATAAGAAGGGGAAAACTGAGGCCTGCAGACAAGATGTGACTTCATTTCATATAACCTGTAGCCTCAGGAAAGTGACATAATGGAAGTGTATTGCCGTTGAATGGCAGGAGCATTGGCAGTGATTACTCACTAGGTACTCCTAACAAATGAAGTGTATGAGGCTCAGTCAACATAAGTAGGAGGCAGAAATTTTAGGCAGATCAAAAGGAAATATTGTTTTCATACAAGTCATCATTACACTCTGGACCTCCTTACCTC
The DNA here is from genome assembly GCA_009806455.1 of Tetrax tetrax. Lineage (NCBI taxonomy): Eukaryota > Metazoa > Chordata > Aves > Otidiformes > Otididae > Tetrax > Tetrax tetrax. Next base: position 199,468 of record WHYT01017894.1, read on the forward strand.
AGAGTATCAAGAAAGTCAAAGGTCTAAATGACTTCAAAATATAATAGACAATTTTTTTTTTTGGAACAAAGACCTAGAGTTTGACTATTAAAATTGACGCACTGATTGCTGGAAGCTTTTTGCCAGATGGAAAAGCATTCTCTACTTGCCTTGTTTCTTATAGATTTTTCTCTAAATATCTGCTATTGGCTACTGTGGTATACTGTGTTAGACCAATCTTTGGAGCCCTTATGGAGTTTCTGTTCAAGGAAGCATTTCAGGCAAGAAGAAAGAGGTCAGTAAACTAATTTCATCATCACTCTAGTTTTTCCCAGGATATAGATAACCTCTCCAAGTATAATTTTAAAAAAATGAAAGAGTTTCTTGTTTATTTTTAAAACATGAAGTTAGGAATTTGTTATCAATGCATCAGTATTTGAGTAATAACAGAAAGGCTGACATTTTACATTTAAGCGCTTTGCCTAACTAGTAGAAAGAAGAAACTTTTTGTGCCATAGAGAAAAGTCAAGCTTGGAAAGCTGAAGTGTAGGAGCCAGACAACAGGCTCCCTGTTTATCCCTCCCTTCAGGTGGGTATCAGCAAAGTACAGCAACATGGGCATTCTTCAACAGCGTGACAAAGGAACAACGAGTCATGTTCATGTCAAAAGTGGTATTTGAATATGTAAAAAGGCTTCAGACTTAACAATAACCTAAATCATTGTGCAGCTTTGGACATTCTTCTCTAGGAGGTGAAAGTACATTCAAATTACTCAGCGATAATACAGTATTTCTGAATATATTACACCAACAAAAAAGCAAGAAATACAATCTTCTGCAATGAAAAATAACGTTTATACCCCAGGTTTAATTTTAACCAAGTATTTGAACTTAGTCTCTGAACAAATCAGCAATTCTATAAGGAAGTCCAATTTTATTCCTATTCAGACAGCCAAATGAATAATGGAACAGAATAAAATCATTCTTCTTAAGATAAATGGCCTTCTAGATCTGAGTAACAAGAAATACACGTTAATTCCACTGTGTGTTTGGCCTATATACTTTTGACCTCTTTATTCATCTTGTTCAGTAAAAATAACTGAATGTTTACATGGCTGTATAAATGATTGCTAAATAAGCTTAATTCCTTCATATTTTGATCATTCTTATCATTAACATGCTTGTTTAATGAAACCTGAGTCAAGAAGGCAAGTAATTTAGTTTTAGATTGGATTTTATTCATCACTAAGGAGTCAAAACAAGGAACAAATCAAACTTCAAACACTTGAACCATTAAAAATAACTATCACAACTGGCACCAAACTTTTACCAATTAACTGGAGATTTCATAATTATTATAGGTGAATGATGTTGTGGTCCTTATGGACACTAAGAGTGAAAAACTTTTATGAGCACATATTTCTGTATTCAGGTTACGTCCATATGTTTATCTGTTGTCTTCAAGGCCCTCTTAAAAATGAGATGTTGCATCTCATGAGGATATTATGGGAGCACAACTTAAGGTACAATAACTACTTGCCATCATGCTCAGTCATGTAACTCGAAATATATTAGTTTGCCTGCACTGTGTGTGTAATTCAACAGCAAGTTTATATAGCCTAGACTGGATATCCTCTTGGGCTTTTAGTTTGTTCCCAATAATGACTCTTTGCCTACCAGTAAAGATAAATAATGTGATAGATAACTGAAGTAATTTTCTGAGTCTAAGATTTTCCGGCATTTCTAATCAAAGCTGTCTTACACAAAGATATTTCTGCTGCACTTCAGCCATTGAACACTAGTAGAAGTTTCTCTAAACCAGTCTCACATAAAAAAGTTTTTGACAAGTACTCTCTATAGTGGTCTCAAATAGATATTTTTTGACAAGCACCCCGATATCCATTGAGGATAAAAAACCCCACTAGGATGATGTAATATTATGTTTCTTATTTTCCTGGTAATTCCACACACATGTGTGTGTGTGTGTGTGTGTGTGTGCACATTTTGGTGCATGTATGTATATTTTATATGTATATTTTACCCCAACATACATATATATTTGCATATGTATATTTATGTATGTATATGTGCATATATGTATACATGTATGTATGTATGTATGTATGTATGTATGAAAGAGTTGTCAGTTCACTACCTAACTATGAAAACAAAACGATCCTTTATAGTCATCTTCGTATTACTGCAGACTATCAGGCTGATTGAAAGGGTATAGGGAGCAACCATCCTATAACCCTTGGAGGTCGTTCATAGAAATCTTAGCTCAGACATATTGGGAGAAATTTTACTCCATGCACTGCAATTTCCCATTTTGTGTTTGTTCTGTGAATAAAGTCCAAACTCCAGGACCACCAGACCAAAATATTTCATCAACTAAATCCAGATTAGTAGCAGGGAATGGCAGCTTAATTGCTGAGGGTGAAATTACTTCCCATTCCAATACTGTAATTTAAACCAAGTTTCACTTGCTTGTCATAACCATGATTTGCAGACACACGTGCAAACAAAGCAAAAGAAGGAATTCATTCACTACTTCACATGGGCAGGCAGGTGTTCAGCCATCTCCAGGAAAGCAGGGGTCCATCACACGTAACAGTTATTTCGGAAGATAAAAGCCATCACTCTGAATGTCCCCTCTTCCCCCTTCTTCCCTCAGCTTTTATTGCTGAACACAACGTCGTATCATCTGGGATATCCCTTTGGTCAGTTGTGGTCAGCTGCCCCAACTGTATCCCCTCCAAACCTCTTGCCCACCCCCAGCCTACTCACTGGTGGGATGATATGAGATATCAGAAAAGGCCTGTGTAAACTCTGCTTAGCAATAGCTAAAACATCCCTGTTTTATTTACACCGTTTTTGTCACAAATAAAAAATATAGCCCCATGCTAGCTACTGTGAAGAAAACTGACTCTATCCTAGTGAAAATCAGTGCAGGTATTTCCACGTATTTTGGTTACCAATTCTAAAATACTTACCAAAGAATCTGAAACTTCTGCAGATTCTCCCTAGTGAATAATAGGACAGATTAGGACCTTAAAGAAATTATTTCTGAGTTTCATTTCTGTTAATATGTTCTTACCATGCATTGAAACTTTGCTTCAACTGTGCTTTGCACAGTTGCTAAAAAGACTCAACTCTCTGCTTTCAGATTGTCTGTTCATTACTGAGTGTATCGTTTTATGGGATCTTCTATTGCTGAGCTTTTCAGACAGAGAAAATTTGCTGCACTGATGTCAAAATACAATGTTTGCATAATCATTTTAATTCTTTTATCTTGTTTTTCCTTATTCTTTTGTTCCTGAGTTTTTAGCATTATAGGAGATAGCACCAAATCCATAAAGAATTTAATTTCCCAGTGTGTATGTGAATACCATTTTTTCAGATATTTTATATTCAAGCTAAATATACAATTGACTGCTGATGCACTGCATTATTAAAAACTGGGCTAAATATTTATTTTATGAATACTGCATTGGAAAGAGTTTTGTTGGTATTTATAGACAACTTGACATAACTTCTTAAAAAGATATTCTACAAAATTAAAGCTGTTTTCCCTGCTATGTGTAATTGTTTGTTTTTAACTTCAGAAACGTTTGTCTCTTTTTTCTGTGTCCCAGCTGTTAAGTGAAGAATGGCTCAGAGAGAAGGGCCATGGGACAGAGTCTACGGAGCAATTGTTCAAGCAGAGCCATGTCTGAAGGCCTAGCCTTGACATAAGCCAAGGCAAAACAGTGTTAAGACGTGTCAGCAGAAATAGCAAGGTCACGGAGATCTTGAAGAAGATTATAAACAATTTTGGGGAAGTAAGAACACAAAAAGTACGGGACTTTCCAAGTTAGCTAACTGCAAGTAGGAGGACCATGCAAACGTAATCTTTAGAGCTTGAGCCAATTGTGTAATGCCAAGTAGGCATAATTATCTTCACCATTATAAATATGTGTACCCTGGACCAATAAATCGAACTACGCTTATAACTCATATTGGGTTGTTGTCGTACGTTCCTCTGCCGCTCACAGTTAAGCATGGTAGATAATTTGTTAGGGAATTAGTATCAAGGTAGTCCTTGATGCCTGTAGGCAAAGACTATTAGGATCAAAGGAAAACTGACTCTCTGGAACAAATGTAAGTGATCTAGTCTAATATTTGTCTAACTTTCAAGTATAAACAAAATTATAGTTTTATGCTGTATTGGACAACATAAAAAATCCAGATAACACAGATGCCAGAAAGACACAGCTGTATGTTTGTCTCTGCTAATCCACATTGTTAAGATTCACTGCTACATACTGGGAAAAATTCTACTCCCATGTTAGCTAAGATATATCTGTAACTTCAACCGAGAATAGAATTTGGCTTGATTCACTGTTTCTCTTTTGATAACTTTATTCCCTAATTGTTTGCTCTTGCTTTGCAGTTGAACTCCCTCAAAACAGTCAGTCATTTGGTTTTTCTGTTTGTGTGTTTTAAACTTCTTGGTGGAACAAAACATTCAGCTGTTACTGTTTTAAAAATTATGAACTTGGTAACATAAATAAGCTTAGAGAAAAAGGAAAGATATTTTAAATTTAATAATGAATAATGACAGAAAAATCATCTATCACACTATCAAAAATGGGGGAATAATGAGAGTAAAAATCAAGGACCATAACAGTGGTCTTGAAATTTGTAGAGGTATCCAGAAAGTGGAAGATAATATACTGTTTCCCACACTCAATTTTGTGAAAACAAGAAATAATTGATTTAAGTTGCAAGATTAACCATATGAGCAAGTGTTTTAGGTATAAGAATACCAGAGAACTTTTCTTAGGAATGTTATCACCAAAATCTTTAAAAAAGATTAGACAAGCATATGTCATGAATTATATAATAAAAATGGTCTCGGTTTTGCTGTAGGAAGATAGACCAGGTATTTTGACATCCTGATCCAGTCTCATTTTCCTTAATTCAGCAAATGCTTTTCACGTGGGCAGATTCAGCTTTTAATAGTGCGACAACTTTATTGCTTTAAATGCTTTACTGTTTTACTTCATTCTGTGTATGACAATGGTTCATTAGGTAGGTAATATGTAGAATTATTTATGTAAAGGCATAATACTAATCAAAGGAGGCATGGACATAGATATTTTGGAAAGTCATTGAAAACCTATACGGCAACCAATGAACTGATTTTAGTAATGACTCACCACTGTAACCAAAGCAGAGATCTGTGACACCTATAAGTACACTTAACAGGATATAATTAATAATGTCTTGCCCTAAATCCAGATATAACAGATACTATAATTGTGTAAACAACAATGGTATAAACATTATTTATGATGTCATAACGAGACATAATATATAAGTATTTTACCCAAGCATCTGAGCAATGTGATCACCAAAAGTGGGAACAAAAATGTAATGGTGCATAAATGTATCCAAGTAATGAAAATTGCTGGACAGAGAGCAAAATGAGCCTAAGAAACTGTGGATCAAGCAGGACATCCTGCTCAGACTGGCAAGACAAATAAAGGAAGATAAGCAGTATGGGGAGCAGAGTATACCCATTTGGGGGAAGGGCACAATGGCATAAAATGTCAAGCATGAAGAATGATAAAGAAGAATTTGCTTCAGTTCACACCTCTTTTGTTAAAGCACTCCCAGACTCGATCACCTTGATGTCTGTGACTACACATCGGTGCTAGATAAATGGTATCAGCTCCGTGGTATTGTATACTCACACGTACTTTAGTTAGCGGTGTTAAGAGCTAGTTGTTTTGCACTTGTGGTGAATATGTTTAATGTTGCATAAGAACTGACCACTATCGTGATGTGTGAATGAATAAATTTAGCAAAGTTTAGCTCTCAAGTTCAAAACTGGTCTCATTTGTGGGTCTTCTAAACACTCCTTTCACAGAGATCTCTAGTTATCCGGTTAATTGGAACTTAATTGCAACACTACTTAAGCTGCATATTATCTATCCCTAAGTCTATAGTTCTCCACACTCTAACTTGAACTTTAATTGCGGAATTTTTGTTAAATACCAGGAGAATCCTCCAGTTGTTTCTTTACAGAACACTATATTTTAAGTCTGCCTTAAACTAATTTAGACTTAGATTTAGAAAAAGAAAAACTGAAATAGCTCTGATAATGCTGATATTTTCATACGTTAAGATTCAGGCCATGCGAAATACTTGGGAATGTTAATAACACTCAGGGTCTTATAGAAGGCATAAACCCTTGAAAGACCAGGCCCCTATCTAGATAGGGTTCTGATCCTTCATTCATTTCTTATGCAGGATTGTCAATGACATCAAGAGAAGTCTTTGTGCTGCTGAATAGTAGAAGTAGGCATTTAGCTAAAACAGTGAATCAGGAATCCTTAGTTGAGATTGAGAAGCTAAGCTTAGATTTATATGTTTTTCCTTTTGTTTGCTTAGGGTAACCTTTTAATGTGATAACTCCTTTATTTATGTAAATTTTTGTGATGTTGGATATGAAATACCTATTTAACTAAAGCCCTATGTACTGGAAAATTGCCCGCAGCTATGAAAATTAAACACCAACATTGTGATTTATAGAAAAAGAGGCAGGCTTAGTAAATTTTGAATCTGCAGAAGAATAATTATATGTTTGAATAAATTATCCCCACAGAATAAGGCAAGGGGATTAATATTTCAAAAGAAAAAAAATAAACCAGGGTAAAATCCAGGAATATCACTCTATTTACAGATTCCTGAATTAAATAATTTCATTTCCATCCAAAACAGCCAAAAATATATATTTTGCTGAAAATACAGTCTAGGATGTATTTTATGGAAATATTTGTGATAAACTGGAGACATTAGCATCTCTTATTTCAAAATGTGCAAAGAATGTCTAAATCTAGTGTAGTTTTCACAAAGGCTTATAATCTAAGTCTTGAGAACTTCTAAGATCTCATCCTTCATATACTAAAAGGGAAAAGAAAAAAAAAAGAAGCTTAAAGAGCTTAAAATCCTTTATAACTGTATTAGAACAGAAATTCAGAGCCTAATTGGTGCTAAATTTAATTACGTGGAGTATGCAGGGTGAACAAGATGAGTGCAGGCAAAGAATGAGTACAGGGGTTAAGCTAGGGTCACCAAGAGAAACTGCAACTGCATAGTGAGGAAAAAAGTGGCATGAAAATGCGTCTGCAGAATATAAATGATGGAATTATTGTCTTCATCTCCACAAAAACTTGGAAGACACGAGCTGCAAAATGGAAAGGCTATTGGCTGAAGCTAAGATATCAATATGATATCAGCATCTTCTAGTGGAACTTAACAAAAGTGATCACAAGTCTGACTGATGCTGGTGGTTACAGTTTCAACCAGACTCTGAAGAGAACAAACATGATTTCCTGGCAGTACAGATGCGTGAGAGGATATTTAACAAATCAGGACTCCCAAACCTAATAACAACAAGCACTTCAGATTTCCGTTGGCAAAATAGACAAACTGTAGAACAACGCTTAATGATCAGCTCTGTTAATAAACTACAGAACAATGCTGTATTCATTTTGCAGGTCTCCCATCTAAATCATGTCACTTGGATTTCTTGGAGAACAAGAGGGTTTTACATACTCTGACAGTTTTCAGAAAATTGGGGAATGGAGAATATTAGCATAGATGAATATCACATAATAGACTTTTAATGGAGCACAGCAGTGGAAAACTGCAGCAAAAGAGCCAGTATTGAAGATAAATGTACTAAACTGTGAAGAAAGCTCCTTGAGTATCCGGCAAGGGCTGAGACAATGCCAGATCCGCAAAGGAAAGACAATAGTGTTGCAGTTAGACTTTGATTTAGGGCTCAAATAAGAGCCTGAACTTTCAAGTCTTAATGAAGTCTATGAAGTAAGTGCGTGTGCTTTTAGTCATTGTAAAGAGAATGAGAATCACAGCAGTTTACAGAGCTAAATGCATTTTGCTTCTTTTCTGCAAAGGGTTCCATTTAAATGCAAAGGCACCTGCTGCAGCCCAGTTGACACAGGTGAAACACTGACACAGCCTTTCCTTCACCATTACAAAGACATTTGCCAGGTTTTATGCTTAAAAACTTCTTAGTTGCTTTCACAACTAATTAATGTTATTTTCTAATTCCATATTGTGGGACCTCTCCCATGTTACATAACATGGAACTTCAGATAATATTTCAGTATTGGTGCAAAAGTACCCTCAGAACACACTACAAGAAGTTATTCAAGGGAATACTTTTTTTTCGCCTTGAAAAAAAGAAGTGTTCAAACAAATATATTCTTTATAAAATGGCATAATTAAACATTACTGGAAAATAGAATGGACTAACTGCTTTGAAAGCAAATAAGATGCTGCTGGTACAAAACCGAAGCATGATCTGGGAATTAAGGTTATGACTGGAGGATGGGAGGTTTCATCCCTTGTTTTTTGTTATGACGGAGCCCTGCATGTGGACTTAGACAAGTGTCCTTTCTCCCACCATTTCCCGTATGTAAGTCATTAGCATCCTGAAGATCTGTGAGGTTAATTCCTCCACACTTTAAAATTTGCAAGGAGTTCATTAGTTAGGATGAGCACCATGCAGTCATGTCTATGATATTGTCTAATATCACCTTGTTATTTCGGAACTGACAACAGATACCATGAAGTAATACTGCAAAGCAAGATTTATGGGAAGAACAATCATTAAACATTTTTGGCACATCTTGCCCACTCAACAAAAGCAAATCCCATTTCACTGGTGTCACTGAAGTGGCATACACATATACGAACACTAAAGTAGAGTCCAGCTTTTCATTTAAGCCCAGGGTTTTCCTGTGATACTAGAAATACTGTCAAACAACTAGGGATAATCATTCAGAGCAATACCAGAGGAGTCCTGCGGCACCTGAACTGCTGAAGGAAAGAATATTAAATTTTTCTCTCACACACACACTTGCACGCACACTCTCACTGTAGTCTGTGTCGAAATTCCCTTGGGTTAGAAAATGGGTCAAGAAGCTTATCTACGTAGTGCTTCTGTTCTGAGGTCTTAGGTTTGCTGACAGGAGTCAAAATCAGGAACATTTTTCCTGCTGCTCAAGTGGAGCCAGTGTTCAAACTGCCTGTGAAGAGCCGGTCCCTCCTGCTGACCCGTTCACTAGGTGAACAAAGACAGTGGCCAGCTATGCTTGCTTCATTTCTTAAAACTGGACAGAACAGAGTCTTGCTTTCCCTCTTGGCAACAAGTATTCCAAACAAGCTGCTTCTTTACATTACCTCACTCTTTATTTCCTCTGAAGCTGAGGATTGTTGTTATCATTATAAACTTCATTTTAAGTTAATACACACTAGTTTTGGCATGTAGATGTTAAAAAGTATTTTAAATGTCAACAGTAATATGAAATTTAGAGGATGCCTTTCACCTTTCCAGTGCTCTCTGGGACAATTTTTAAGGTTTTTATTCAAAAGTGGTTCAAAGAAAATACTGAAAATATTTTCTTAAAGATTTTTTTTTCTGCTTTTGAAAAGAGAAAGTGTGAAAGAAGCGACATGATGCCTCTTTCATTGTCACAGAGCTTGCACACTTTGCAGGATCAATGGTTCAACACAGCATCACAAAGTCATTAATACATGGCTGCCAAAATGGGCTTTGAAGCACAACCGCCAACTCTGAAAGGCAGAAAAAGCCCACATACGGTGTTATGAAAGCCACATCTGTGTAAAAATCTCTTAAGGTAGGCTAACCAATTGACAGCCTTCCCAGGTCTAGAGATGTTTTCATCTTTGTGGTCTTTTGTATTTGTATTGATGAGACAAACTTGCCTATAGTATAAACATGAACCCATGAGTACATCTACACTTCATCTCATGCCTTCTGAGTAGACCATTCAAGTCAATAGGTGCTCATAGTGTGTCGAGATAAGCCTATTCTGTAGATCTTTGCAGCAGAGGTGCATGCAGTCATCAGTCTTTCAGTTGTAACTCTTTCTCTGTTAACACTGCTGATGTTGGAAGATATTTTGCAGAAGTCCAGCTTTATTGATTTCAGTGCATATTGCCTAGAAGAAAAGACTGAATTCACCCCTTAAAAATAATAAATAAGAAGCCATCCAGACTTTGGAGAACTAGAAGGTTGTCTAAACTGCATTTCTCAGGTTTCTTGATGACTGCTAATGAAATACGGCACATTTGACACTTCTACAGCATGAAATGGGAGGATTAAAGAAACTACAAGAAATAATAATATCCCACATTTTCCATTTTCCCCTGCTACCGATTTGTGATGTCCCATGATCATTTTAAAAGTGATCCGTGCAATTCCTATCTGGCATGGAAACAAACTCATTCACTGAGTGGGTGAACAACATGAGGTGAAATAAATTTCTCAGAACCCTATCCCTGGAAGGCTGCTATCCATTACTGTTACAAGTTTGGATTGGAAATGGCTTTACTGCTATGCAGAGAGTATGATAAAATTTAAAGCTCAGTAAAAGATACATTAGAACAATAAATATCATTCAAATAATATATTAGTGACAAAATATTGCTGGATGTGATGTATTTATTTATTCTGGCAATTTTTTTTTGAGTTTATCAAAGTAAATGTAGAACTCCTTAAATCTGAAAGTTAACCCAAGGAGTAATAAAAGTGAATAATGATGTGCAAATTGATTTATTCACATAGTGTAGGGATTAACACTTTCTCATTTTACCTGTATAGAGTACCTAGGTTTGCAGACTCTCTGGCAGATGTGATCATCATAAATCAAAAGATTCATCAGAGTCAGCTACCTGATTTCATCTTAACTCTTCCAGATGTTCACTGTCTATACTTTAAAAGCACATTATGGATCATTATCCTCTTTTCAACCAGGTGTATCAAAGCCTGTATATCCAATGCAATTATAATTAAAGCCTGATCACACAAGGCACTGAGTAGCCTCAGCATGCAGGTTTATTTACAACAAAGCACTTTATTATATGCCTGACTTTGAAGATGTGTGCTAAAATACTCTTGCTTTAAGTGAGACTTAAGTCCAAGCCTAAATATAAGCATTGGCTTTAAATCTGTAATGAGCTGCAGGTTGATGGCAGTCACATTGCAAGTTTGTGGTTGTTCTTCTCCCAGATGATTCCAGATTTATAATATTTCCACTGACATATTATATTCCAGCAGATTCACTGAACAGCAAATGTATAACACAATAAATACTCCAGTGAAGCAACAATCTACTCTTTTAATTTTTTTTTACAAATCCTTTAAATTTCTATTCACCATTGATTTTCAAATATGAAAAGAAGGAAAGGCATCACTTGTCTAAATAAGTAAAAATAATAATATTTCATCCAGAAAAAAAAAAACCTTTAGTCTTTCCCATCTTCAGCAGAAAAAAAAAAAGATGGGAGAAGGTATTTAGATAAAGATTTAACTTTAAATAATATTTCTGCATAAGAAACAGGTTCTGGCCAAGTAATTTCTATGGACATCAGTTTCTGTCTGAGCAGTGGACTGGGATCCATTATGCAGCCTCAGGGTCTACAGAGTTTTGCATTGTTTTCTTGCCACTTCACAAGGACTCTCACTACACGATCCACCTCTCTCTTGCAAGGAAGCCAGATATTAGATATAAGATATTGCTAACGTAATGAGGTCCACACAGTCTACTTTTATGCTCTGGAGTGTGTTCCTGGGGGTGTTCCAGCTGGTGAGTACTTTGTACGGGCATGCTGCCATCCAGTCCCTCTGAGTAAAACTGTCACGGTTGCTTCCCCACTATGCACCAGACAAGCCTGTTGATTATCTCATCCTCTAAACTCTCTAGTGACTGTGTTCTGAGGAAGAAAGTAAGCCTAGCAAAGAGCTTTCTTACCATCATAACTTTATGGTTTTAAGTCCTCAGAAATTATGACAGCACTACCAAATATCAGACTTTCTGAGAACTATTCCCTGCCCAGTCTTGTTTCACCTTTCGAGAGTTTGAGGATTCTCAACACATCAGACTGGAGAGTTCATCCTGCCCTCATCCTTCTTGCATGTTATGCTTATTTTGTTGTCTTCTATGCTTATTCCCACCTCTTATGCTAATAATATTAATTAAAAATTGGTTCCCACCTTTTCACCCATGTCTTTTTTTTTTAATGGAAGCTTTTCTCTTTTCTCTGCAAAGGTTCCTTGAGCAAAAGATTCAGTGTTCCATGGAAATACACCTGCAGCTAAAAGATAAACAGCCGATTGTCCTTGACTGTAGCATTAACAATTCCTCAACAGTAGTCTTTATTGAAGTTTTAAACCCTTTTCTTGGTCAAAGTAGCTGTTTGAAGTGCAATCCAATAAGCTATCCAGTGCAAGTTAGACAGGTGTTAATAATATGAAATGAAGTTCCTAGTAGAGATACAACTTAGAGTTTTAAAAATCACCAGTAGTCTTGTTTAAAATTACAGGACATCAACAGCATTAATTGTGAGGGACAACAGTGCCCACAGACAGCTCTGTTTCTTTTTTTCATGCCCTTATTAGTGAAACAAGATGAGACTATTTGTGTCTGATGCAAAGCCAGTGAAATACAGTCTCCTTGACTTCAGAGAGCTGTGTGTGCATCATACCCTTCACCTTAGCTCTGTGTAAGCTTCAGAACAAAATGCGTAGTTGCATTAGCTTTTATAAAGATAGAACATTATTTTCTAACTGCCTTATGTTCATGTGTTACTGGGAGAATGGCAGGGAATGACATGTTTGCGGGAACTTCCTACTTTCTGAAATAACACAACTTTTACATGGTAACTTTCTTAAAGTTAACGTTCTACTCTAAGTTATGGCTGCATAGTTGAGGGTTTTGGCAGAACCATGTATTGTAGACATAATAGGATGGACTCACAGTTCTGTTAACTCTCTGCTAAAGAATACTGTTCTTTATGTTCATATTTGATTTTTCTAGCCTTGCCTGACCCCTCTTACAGTTCCATTTGAGTCAATTGAATATTTTACCTTAACCTGCTCTTTGGCTCCAATATAAGAAAAATGAAACAATATTGGCATACATTGATCTTTTCTCTTTCCATAATCCCTTTGTCAATGTCAAAAGGAGCAAAAAAGTTACAGTAGCCTTTTTGTAAGATATCAGCATATATCAGCTGAAAGAGAGATAAAATAACTAAAAGTTTTCATCATGAATGAAAAATAGACAGTGAGTACTTGCTAACAATTAATTTTCAAATATTATCTATGATCCACCTTACAGGATTTAATTATAAGTTTACATCTAATTAGAATGGAAAGCTACTTGTGCCATTAAACAGTGCAGAATAACACATTTCAACTGTGTTTTCACCTTGTTTATTAGACAAAAACGTGTAATGTTGTAATGTGGTACTTATCAGTCAATTTTGGTTTTACAAGTGGTACTAAAACCTTCCGAGAGCTACATAAAGGAAGACTTCCTCTTTCCTCTATAATGGCTAAATATTTTTTATCAACAAGTCTAGAAGAGCACGTATGTCTTTTACACGTTTGCAATTTACATAACCATGACTTAGCAACACGTCAGAATATCACGTTATGTTAGAATTAATGAAGACAGCTGAAGAAATATAGAATTTGAAAGTGGGTAGTGGTTGCAAAGGTTATTTTGGGACAGTAATTATAATTGAATGTAGGAGGAGCTCAGTAATATTTGTTGCATACCTTTTCATGAAGATTTTTCAATTCAATTTGAAAATAGCAATGAAGGAGTAATGTTTGTATAGAATTTTCCTCCCCTTAGGATACAAAAATGTCTACTATATGAGCAGGGTCATATGATATGGTAACCCGCATGTTTTGAAGCATTGTTTTAATATGTTCTATCTTATAGGATATTGGTATGCAACTACCTATGGGGATATGGACCCAAGATTATTTTTCTTTGACTGGTTGGGTAAATTCATTTCACTTTAACTTAAATCCTTTTATGCTGATGTATAAATGAGTCTTCGTATAAATGAGTGCAAAGTGTCACACTTTTCTTTTTTGTATTTCTTTTATAATATAAACTGAAATCCGTTCATCTTCTTGCAGGATATTTAGGTTGAAGCTACAGTTGAAAATGGTGTTCTGGATGAGTCCTGTAGGCAGCTTAGCCACAGACAGCTGGAGGATCAGTGTCTTGTGTTGCACTCATGGGTTCTTGTGTTTGGTTTAAACAAGGAATAAAGCATAATTAACAGTCAAAGGCTGCATAAACCCAAGTTTTATTACATTATCATACAAGGATAGTACGGTGATTACAAAGCTTATTACTTGTGTCTAAAATAATCTCTCTTGTGAAATACTGCATGTAGGAAATAGAGAAATTGCTCTAAAAATCACTGAGAAACTGATGTCAAAATTAAGTCTGACAAATACCACAGAATTACATTGATGCACTGAGAGAGAGATCTGATATTAAAAATACGTAGAATCCCCCTCCAAAGTAATTTCTATGCCCATTTTCCATTATAATGTTGTATTATCAGTCCCTCAATAATTTTCTTGAGAAGTCTGAGCAATAAACTCTGACATAATTTGTCAGGCATCTTTAAAAAATGAGAAAATCAAACCTGTCATGGATTCTTGTAACAAAGAAAACAAAGATGGCTTTAAAAACCTGTTGTCATCTTTGTCTTCTTTCATCTCAGTAATGACTTATCTGTAGAACAAGTACTTCTTGCTTTCAAATATCCTTTTACAATGCAACTTTCAACAATGTGATGAAATAACAAAACATAATAAATTCCCCTGTATCACCTAAGCCATGCAAGCTCATTGTAAATTTGAGCTAAAGTGTGTTTTCATTAATTTCTGGCACTGATTTTCCCTGTTTTACATTTGCTGTGGACTAAAAACACCTGTCTGCTTAGTCAAAAGGGCTCAGCTCGTGCTATCTGGACTGTCAAACTTGTCTCAGGCTTTATGCAGAGCCCACAAGAAACAGAATAAGTTGTAGATAGGTTGTTAATTATTATTGCTGCTTGTCATTCTGCAGTGTGGTCATTCTTTGCTGGTTTTAGGTTTGTTTTTTTTTTTAAATGAGTGTGATTCCCCCTTTTCATTCCATCAAGTCTATCCACAAGCAGGGAAAAAGATTATTTTAAATGAAAAATTCGTTCTTGGTAATATTAGAAACATCCAGGAAAACATTTATGCAAACCACACCCAGGTGTCTCCTCCTCTGACTTTATGCATCTGTGCAGCAACTTAAGTCTAGACATAATGTCACAGAATATTTTTAATCTCTTTTGGCTACTTGGATTAAAGACTGATGTATCTATATACGCACCTCTCTGTTTGCTTGGTAGGACTTAAGTACTATCACTCGATCCTTACACTTTACCTTTATAGCTGCCTTTCTGCAAGGTGACATTTAAATATTTTGTAACCCAAACAGAATCCCCGTTGTTTCACTGTCAGTGAATAGACAAATTCTGGCAGGTATTTTAGATGTTTGTATAACCATGAAGAAAGGTTGTGTTGATATATATCTCAATTTCAGCCTGCTGGCAGTAATGGATGTTTAAAGAGTTTGACGTTGCTTGAAACACCTTTTTCTGTTGCAGAAAGTCATTTGGAAAAGCTTGGGTTCCTGGTAATTGTGCAACTGTTCAACTCTCCCTAGTAAATTGCCCATCCCAAATCAAACCCATAATTTTAAATATTCTGCTACACTCCCTCAGTCATCAGAATCTAATCTGTATCTGCTTTCAGGTGTACTTTCCATTCCTCTTCTAGATTATTAAATGTTCCCAGCAATGATCATCATTTACATATATTTCTACAGATTTAAGCACAATGAGACCCAGATAGGTCAGGTGCTATCTCACAGAATGTTAAATAAAACTATTGGCAATTTCAGGATGTTCATTTTAATTAAAACCGTACCTGAGGTAAAATGTAAGCCTTATTCAGAAAAAATACAGAATAAACAGGCCTCAGATACCTTGTTTTTCACTTCCTCTTCTTGTCTTGAGTTTAGATCTCCAAACTGCACTCAGATGGTTCTCCAATAATTTGGATGCATTTTTTTGAAATGTAACTCTCCTAGGTCAGACTGTCAATTGATGTATATATCTGTGGCTTTAAGTGATTTAGAAAGATTCTTCTTCACACTGTCTGATCTGGTATTCTTCAGTATGACAAGGGCTGGCAAAGGCCTGCAAGGTGCTGTCAAAACGTGCCAAATCCAATACCTCTTTCTCTCCAGCTACGACTGTTATTCCAGGCCTGACACCGAGAACAGTGGGGACTTACTGTCTGACACCCTCCAAGCCTGCACATCAACACTGCAATGGTGAATGCTAACTCTACAGCTGTCACTGCCATCCATTCCCTTCAAAGTTCTCCCCATTCTTTCTGTCTCTTCTGCCAGTGTAGAGATAAAATAAGGTTTGGGATCATTTCAAAATGCTTTGTATTTCTCATGCATTACCATTATATCGGGGCCAGAAGGCTTCAACGATCACTGTAGGAGCAGTAGTTAGTGGAGGTATTGAGTCTTCCCTTTGGTTAAATGGTGAACTACTGGTCATGAGTCAAATTCCTCAGGGGTGGATACTGGCTCCGATACTATTCAATATCTCCACAAACAATCTGCATGATGGGATTGCGGCCCTTCAAAAGACCTTGCTTGAAAGACATCATTGCGACCTTCCAATACTTAAAGGGGGCTTACAAGAAAGATGGGGACAAACTTTTTAGTAGACCCTGTTGTAACAGGACAAAGGATAATGGTTTTAAAATAGAAGAAGGTAGACGTAGAGTAGATATAAGGAAGAAATTTTTTACAATGAGGGTTGTGGAACACTGGAACAGGTTGCCCAGAGAGGTGGTGGATGCCCCTTCCCTGGAAACATTCAAGGCCAGGTTGGATGGGGCTGTGAGCAACCTGATCTGGTTGGAGATGTCCCTACTCCTTGCAGGGGGGTTGAACTAGATGACAATTAAAGCTCCATTCCAACCCAAACTATTCTATGATTCTATGGGAGACCTAGGAGTACTGGTGGACAACAAAATGAATGTAAGCCGTGGACAGTAAAATGATTGTAAGCCTATGCTATGGCTTGTAACAAAGAAAAATTGTGTTCTGGGAGGAATCAGCAAGAGTATAGCCAGCAGATCAAAAGACATGATTATTCTTCTCTACTCAGTACTTGCTAGGCCACATCTGGAATACTGTGTCCAGCATTGGTCAGTTCAAGAGAGACATTAAAAACTGGAGAATATTCAGCAAAGGGCTATTGAGATGATTAGAGATCTGCAGAACTTGTATTATAAAAAAGATTTGAAGGACTTGAGTTTGCTGATCCTACAGAAGAGGAATGTCATCAGGGATCTAATCACAGTCTTCCGGTGTAAGGTGACTGTAGAGAAAACAGAGGCACTCCCTTTACAAGGAAACACTCTGACACGACAAGATGCAATAGACACAAGCTTCTTCATAAGCAACTTTGTGTGGACATAATAAAAAAGTTCTCCAGCCTGAGTACAATTAGAGTAGGTTGTCCAGAGGAGTGGTATTTAATCTCTGGAAATATTCAAGATGTAGCTTGTCAGGTCCCTGGATAACCTAATTTAATACCCTACTTTCAACAGAAGGTTGGATGAGTTTATCTCCTCAGTTCCCTTCAAAACTGGACTTTCCTTTGGCTCAGTGATTCAAGGGACTAAACAGGCAGAGAACAATCAGTTTTACAGACCTAAGCCCTCTTATCATATCTCCATGTTTGACTCAGAGGCATAAAAGAACTCCTGTGTTGCAATACAGATTTGGACCAATACAACTGAGGATGTATAAATAATGTATACATAAAGTGATAAGAGGAGGAAGGACAAAAAGGTGATGGAGGTACATAAGGTGTGTTGCAGAAGTAGTTTCCAAGCACAAAAAAGTGTCCAGGTAGCATATGCGTAGATGGCTATTTCTGGATCCGAGGCCAACTGCCATTTCCACCAGCAGCATTTGGCTAGTCTCCCAGGACAGATACGTCTCAGGAAGATCTGATAAATTAAATAAGGGGCACAAACCACAGAGCTGTTTATCTTCTTTGTTCTAGGCAAAAGAAGATTTTTTTTCAATGTAGATAATCACCCATTTTTGCCTGATTCTGATATTTTATATAATTAAACTCAGCTTTACAATTAATTTCTGATTGTGTACTACCTCCCTAGACCTCCCATCTACTCATGTGCAGTGGACACATTTGTCCAGCTGCCAGGTGCCAAGGACACCTAGCGAATGGTGACTACAAGTTGCTTGTATGTGAAAGGCTCTGTTGAAGAGTAAAACCAATAGCAAGTATTTTTCCTTAGCATTTTGATCTAGCACAAGGATCCTTCATAAGTCACTACAACCCAGGTATCAGCCCTCAGGACTCATCATTTTCCCCAAGAGTCCAAGCCTACTGGTCAACAGCAAAACTGGCACACCATTCCCCTTTCTCAAGCCCCTGCATTCACAGTACAGCAGCAAGCAGAAAAAGCTGCCAAACAGGCTGAGCAAGTCAACAGATAAAATGAGAGCTTTGCCAGCCTATTCAGCATCCCCAGATAACAGTAAAAGCTGGTTGCAGGAGCCTCCCTTACCTTAATCAAGTGGTTGCTTGGAGGGTCTGCAGGTTATCAAAATTCACCCAGGAGAACAGAAGATGAGCAGCTCCTAACTGCTACTGCTAAGTTGCTGTTCTGGCTGGTCACAACAATTAATGAAATAAAGCTGTTCTGGCAGAAGGAGACTTCACTATCTAAAGCATTCAGGATAGATGAATCCCAGCCTGTGCTTTTTTTCTATATGTAAATACTGCCTCACCTTGTGGGGGATTTGGGGCAGTGAATGAAAGAGTTCTAAAGAAAAAAAATTTATTGTTTGTGTAATAATCAGTGCAGCGCAGTGATCAGTGCGATGGTCCTTTAGGAAGGCTGTGGAGAAAATGTCTCATCCTACATTTAGAATAAAGCTTGAATAGGTTCCTGGAAATCAGATATGGTGTCATGCAATGAATAAGGGGGAGAAAAAAATGGGCAATGGTCCATTCAGTAAGTGCTGTCCATTTCGTGCACTGAAAATGGAACAATTCCAAGGGAAATATGGTAGGGTAGGACAGGATAGGTTTCCTGTACTTATTTACTGGAAAAAAAAAAAAAAAAAAAAGCCCTCTATTTTGGCATTATAAAGTTTTTGTAAAATTCATAGTACTATTTCATTTGCATATAAGTGACTTAGATTTACTGAAGTCATGTCTATTTTAAGAGTTATTAGGTTCTTGATGTATCTTTCATGTCTGAATAAGCTCTGATATGGAGGCAGTAACAGAGAGCTGTTATTGTAGTTTATATACAGGTTTCTATTTCTCCCCTTGCTTATCCTAACTCTCCATAGAGAATTTATTAGCTGTGTGGGGTGAATTGTTGTTCATTATAAATTGGTCAATGGTCTAAAACACACAGTAAACAAGGCTTTCTTAAAGAAAAAGGAAACCTAAATATTTCATAATCTCTGAAATGATAATAGAAGAATAAAGAACACATCTTTCTGGTCAATTTCTCCTAATAGCTTAAATATTCTTTGGGAAGCAGGAGAACAGATTTTTAGTCCCTCCTGCCCTTAGGAAGGGCTCCCTTACTGAGAGGTCTTTGACCATCAAAATTACTTTCAGGTTTGATTGAAGATAGGTAAAGAACATAAGAATAATGTAGCTAAAGTAAGAAGCTATAAAAAGGGCAATTTTAGGATACTGTTTAATTTTCCTAATTGGCTAAAGGAAAACTTCACATCTCTTCAGAAGTTTGTTTTGGTTTTTTTTCTGAATCCATTGATTATTATAAAATACAGACTCTTTCTACCAGATCCACCACACAACCTATGAACAAACCTGTAGCCAAAACCAAAGCTATCTGTATCCTGGTGGCCTGTCTTCAACAGTAATTAGCAGTGGATGCCTAATGTAGAAGAGACATTGTGGTACATCCCTTAAACACTGTCTCAGCCTCCAACAATTTACGATACAGGGACTTCCTGATCCAGTGGTGATTTCTGTACATTTAATAAGCCTCAGTACATTGTTTTGCATCGAATGGTCCAAATTCCTCTAATATAGGGAAATTTTTGTCATCCAGAATGTTGTAAGGCAAGGAGCTCCATGGTGTAACCATGCACCATGTGAACAGCCATTTCTTTTTGCTTTATTTCAACCCAGGTCATCCACATTCTGGGCGCGTCCTGTTATATGAAAGAGCTGCTCGTAATGCTCCTCAAAATTTTCAAAGAAAAAGTGGCCACAGCTTGTGTGCTGTGTTAAGCTCAGTGTTGTTAGCTTTTATCAGGCAAGCCTTTAGATACAGACTTAACCACAGAAAGGTCTGAGCTCCCAGACTGCGGTAGAATATATGCTGGAGGTAGGTTCAGTTTCTCCTAAACACAGCTCTTCTGCGCAAACAATATTTTCAGGCTGATTAGGGAGACTCAACTAGTCACAGTTTAGGTGATGTGGAGCCTGTGTAAGGTTACCAGCTCTGTAGCCTTCCATACCAACAACTGAGCTTTTAATTTATATTCCATGGGAATCCTATCTGCTAGGATACTCTAAAACTGAGGTACTGGTGACCGGGCAGGTTTCTGCAAACCCTGGAGTTTTACTGAATAGAGTTTTCTTTTCCGAAACAGAAGATCTGTCTGAAGACTGATGGATTCTGACAGTGTCTATTTATAAAAAGCACTATGACATGCACGTCAAAGTGGTGATGGAATTTGTTAAAAGTTTGTGTGAGAATTGAAACATTTTGTCATTTACAACTCCATTTTAGTGCAGTCTTTCTGATGGCAAAGGATTGTGTCTAGCCTTCTGTTCCTCTGGCTGATACCCAGCTTATTGAGAAAGCTTTAATAATAGCATTTAGCTTTTAGAGCTTTTAGAGCTTTTTTTTTTTTTTTTTTTAATCCGAAGCTTTAAAGTACTTTACAGGAGTGGGCACTATTATGATGATTTTTATAGGCAGAGAAACAGATTGGGTTACACAGTAAATACGCAGAAGAATTATGAGTAGAGCTCAGGTTTCTTGATCTTTAGATGAGTGTGCTAATCATCAGCCAAAATTATCCTCTAGGAAAACAGTGGGACGTGGTAGGATCTAACAAAGTGGGGACATAATTTTTTAAGTTATCTTTCCAGTGGTAGAAATCCTCCTGTTGCGATGCAAAGATGAACTATAGGCAAATAACAAGTGATCTTTTTTTTAGCAAAGATCAGTGCAAATGAAAGTTCAGCATGATGCACTGAATGCTTCCTGCCCTAATGAGGAGTTCTGCACCACCGTTCCTAATGGTGAGCAAGACAGAGGCTTAGCAAATGTTGAAAGGGTTGGTTACCCTTTCCAGTTACAGGAGGGAAATGGGCTTCAAAGAGCATAAAGCAGAACTTGAACAAAGCAAGAACAGCATTCTCAAACTCAAATTAGTTCAGCATTTACAGCACTCAATGAATTGGAAACCTTTTACTGTTAGATTAAGTCACAGTAGATACTTATATCCAACAGGTGGAAGAACAGTGATGAATACATCAAGTATAGCTTCCTGCATAGGATCTTGAGTGATGAAAAACTACAAAAGCAACTCCCATGTGATGTTCAGTAGCTGCACAAATGAAATTACAGTGTGTTATGATTGATAACTGTGTTTCGTCTGTCAAAAACAAAAACAAGCCCTGCTTTTTAAAGTAAAATGCGACAGAATAAATTGATTCTTGATGGCAAATGGCAAATACTATTGTTGAATGTATTTATTTTCCTTCTTTTCATACTGATTTTCCATACCTTTTTGTACCTCAGGTCTACTAACTGAGTTTCATTTAGTGTCTAATTATCTATCTTTAGAATCACTTCTTTTCCCACAAAGGTGTTCCCTTTCAAAGAAGCAGATAGCATGAAATGGGGTACACTTCCTGTTATATGTATATTCCTAAAGAAGTCATCAACAGCCACAGTAACAAGAGGTAAAATTTGAGAAGGGATGGTGTCTCCACTAAGGGAACATAAAATTCAAAAGGAAATTGAAGACACAATTTGTTTCAAATCCAAGAGGAATGTGGTATTCTTGGGTTAAAAACATATTAAACCAAAAAGCAAACCATTCTACTGCATCTCCAAGAATACCGAGATTGTATGGAGATTATATTTGTATGATGTTATATATGTGAATACAAGAGGGGTTTGTGTGTCAAAGTCAGTAAAATAAAAAAAGAAATTAAACTGTGGCAAATTACAAGTAAAACCATAATAAACCAAGCAGGAATATTTTAAAATACAACTTGCTGCAGACATTAAAACTAACCATAAGGCTTTTTGTTTGAGCACAACAGAAACAGAAGCAAGATAGAGAGTATGTAGGGTTCATAGCTAACTGGGATGTTCCCGAGGTCTATTCACCTCAAAGACTCACTGGGACTTTCCCACAGTAGAGCATTTATTTTCTCTGGGAAAGTTGGAGGAATGTTCTCAAATAAAAGTATCAAAAGAAAATATTTCCAAGCAAGTCAATAAAACGAATAATAAAAATTGCCAAAACCAGATTATAACAATGGTTGAAACCAGATGGTATTTACACAGGATTTCTAAAGGAACTCAAATGACAAATTACCGAAGTGTTAACTGAGATATGGAAATTAATGTTTCATTTGCCAAGAAATAAAAGGTGGTAAGTCTTCCTGTATCTTTTCCTTAAGCCTCCACTTCCAGCAGTTTTCGGAGATAAGATATTGGGCTATGCAGCTCTTCAGTTTCAACTGGTATGGACATTCTTGTGTTCTTACACAATGCTAGTTATTTAGGAACTAGTGAATGAAACGAAATGCCTGTCTTCTGCTCTTTATACAAAATTTTCAAATATTGATGACAATAAATGAGTTAGCCTTCCTCTTGAAAAAGCATGGAAATTTAGGATCTAGAAGAGAAGTCCCAGTGGCAAAAAGATTATTTTGAAATACTTACATACTTCAGGTCACTAAACCAAAAATTAAGATAGTAATTTACTTTTCATTCACTTTTCACATTCCTTCTATTACAAACATTTCTCTTTAAAGTCCGTCTGCAACACTACAATCTTGAGGAACTCTGGGTTGGTTTTTTTTCAAACTAAGGGTAATTTTTGAACAGGAAAGTATAGATTAATTTTGTGAACTGGTTTCATTTGAGTCACATGGGAGAAATTTTAAATGTTAATCAATTACATATATTTTGGAGTTTTAAAAAATAAAACAAAACAAACAAACACTTGTCAGGAACCATACTTGGTGATTAAAAATTTTCAGCTTTAACAGCAGAAACAAGACAAAATTAGCCAGGAGATAATTAAATAGAATTGCAGAGCATCTGTTCTCAAGGTATGCTTGTGAGAGTAAAATTTAAATCAATAGCTCTGTATAGCAAGAATTAATTTGCTTTTCTACATACTGAGGTTGTATGCATCTGACCAACTGTAGCTCTTTATACTTGGTCAGATGAATCTTGTCCTGTAAACATCAATTTCTTTCCATTAATTGCAAGGAGTTACTTCCTCCAGGGAGTTATTTTTTAGCATGATGATCTTTATATCAGAAATAGACTGTGTATCTTACAACATTTTCTGTAGCTGGACACGTCTGCTTCTATGACTTAAGGTAAGAACAAGCCTCTAGCAATTCAACACACTAAGCACTAAATTGATAAATGATAGGTTCATATTTTAAGGGAAAGTAACAAAACCCCAAAATTAAGGTAAAGATATCCAGTATTTTTCCCTTCTGTTTTCAATTCAAATAGACAGATTTTGAGGAGTTTATCCAAGGATAGGTTGTGGATAATATGATAGGAGTTTAGAAAATTATAATCTGAAGATGTGGTCTACATTCATTACACATAGTTCATTTATCATGTGATATGGAAGATAACACTGTTGCCTCAATCTTTTCAAGCAATAAGTAGTTTGAAGTCAAGTAATATAGAAAATGTCAAAAAAATGATGGCTTTGTTTTAGATTGATTTGCATGCTAATATGAGAAAATGCAGAAGTCATTGCATCTGGTGCTTTAAAACCTGTTGTTCATAAAGAATGTTATTACAGAATAATTAAAGGCTGAAATACACAGAGTTGGCAGTAAAAAAAGTCTTGTCAGCTGGAAATTACTGCATCCAGACTTCGAAATGAATCTAAGACTGAAGTGAATTACAATTGCTAACCTATTCAAAGGCTCTTGCTAGTTTCATTTGTGACCAGCTAATTTTTTTGTAACTAATGTACTCTTAAAAGTTTGACTAATTAGGAAGTCTGGCATTTTGCTTAGGGGAGACATTACAAAGAAAGCAAGAGGACAGTTGAGAAAACTATAGAGCAACTTCAGAGTTGCTCCTAAAATATACAGATCATCAGTAGAGAAAAAAATTCATTGCATTCGGAGATTAAAAAAAATCAATCCTTGATGAATTACAGTTTTACAATCACAATGTGCTAGTGATCAACAGGACAGTTCTGCCTGATCCTTTCTGGATGGTCCAGCTCCTTATCTCTTCTGTTTGTAAAGTTGAATTTCAGGGTTAGAGGAATCTGCAGTGAGAACTGCACAGGACACATATATAAAAGTGTGGCAGAGTAAGGGCAGGAAGGGTGACTTTCCATATTTTCAGCTTATCTGTTCTTTTCCAACATGTCCTAATATTTTGGAATGACCAAATATTGTGCCATACCAAATTCTAATACCAGTAATTTTTCTACCAGCAATTTTCTAACCAGTGTTTTGGGAACACAATACAGAAAAATACAAGAAATTTCAACTTGTCCAGATCCCTCCCTAAATAAAATAACAGTATTTGCAGAGGAAAAAAAAAGAAGTGCTTTTTTTTGTTGTTGTTGTTATCTGAAGATAACAACAAGATTCTGATTTTTCTTACAGTATTCTTCCTGCTTTTTTTTGGACTGGCAATGTACTTTGGAAGCTTTATACATCCATATTATTAAGAAATTAATCACTGAACATTTCTGCTCCCATGTCTCTATTTTTTTTTCAGTTGTCTTGTTTTATCTGATAATTTCAGCATCTTTTTTCAACATCATGCAATTTATATTTGCATCTATTTTTTTTTCAATTGTTTAGAATACATTGAGTCATTAGGATACATATTAATGTAGTATTAATTTCCTCTAAGTAAAACAGGTAGCTAAATATTACTTTGAGTACTAATTTGTGTGTTCAGGTTAATATTTCCAGTTTATAAAAAATATTAAAAAATGAAGTCAAATTATCATTATAAACTAATCCAACAAGAATGTGGAGAGCACATTTTCCATTATATCCTGGAGTGCCATCTATATTTATGAGTTGTGGAAAACAAGAGCTTTTGACTTGATTGGCTATTTGTAGTGATATACAAGCCCAATTTTCTCAAGCCACTATTGCAGGATCATCATCTTATCTCAAACTGTAAATATGCAAACTTCTGAAATATTGTTGGGAACCTAATAAGATGTGATATTAACAGAGCAATAAAAGTAGATCCATTAATGAGAACCATTCATGTCAAAATTCGTGAAGTATTACTCTTCATACAGTTCAATTATGGTTAGCTTTTGTAATTGCTCTTGTTGCACTAGGATGATGTAGACCTGGAGTCTTGAAATGAAGAATTTTGTGGACTTTTTGGAAACTAATTTCTAGTTACTCCAATTTTTTGGCCTTCTGGAACAAGTTGGCTGTGAACTGAGTGGGCTTTCAGCATTTCTTAGCTTTGTTCATTGCAGCTACATGCAGGAAACCCTGTCTGAGAAGTAAAAAGAAATCCTTAATCTCATTCCTTTGTTGAACTTGTAGAAATGATGTAGAAAGCTCATTCCGGTTGGGAGAGGAAATAATAAAAGGATTCTTACTGCCTTTCTCCTTTTGAATATGGGGCTTCTCTAAGAGCCTATGCAGTACAATGTCCGTGTTTCATTTTCAGCTCTGCTCTGACCTCTTTTCTGCACTGGGTCTTGCAAAAGGATCGCAAACCACAGTGACAAGATACTGTGCTTTTGTAATTCTCACCTTGCACTGTAATAGCAGCTCTCCACTACCAGGTGCAGGAAAGGATTATTCTGAAGTTGCTCCAGGCATGGGGAAGATTTAAAGTAATTGATTCTAGTGGCAGATACAAACCAGAAATCTTAAGTGAGGAATATTTTGCTGCTAATGCTCGAACAAAAGTAATATTATGACAAACAGACAGCTGTGAATATACATTTTTTTTCTGTGATAGGTCAGGGCATACGATTAGGAAAACCTCTCAGATTTAAACTCACCTTCATCATCATTATAGTCAGTCATGAAAGATTTCTGCATAAATTCTTATAAAGATGCCATGTGATGGTCTGAATTCCCTCATTGTTACCTGCACACAACAGTGTGTGTCACTCTATGCTTTATACAAAGATAATCCAGTTGGTAACAATCTCTCTATATTTAATAGGTATGGATAAATACTGATAGCTAAATGGCAAAACTGACCTTTTCTCTCTCTGGTCATCTCGCCTCCTCTGCTGTTGCCTTGCCTCTCTGTGCTGCTCCTGGAGGCTCCTGTTTTCAAATATATGTTTTAAAGCAAGGTCCCTGGAAGCCAGGCAGACAGAAAACTGCACAGTGAGTGAAATCAAATTAATCCTAAAAGATGCGTGTGTCCTTGTTGTGGCTGCTGCTTGTCTGTGTTATTAACTCTTCTCTGAGCACCTCAGCCATGGAGAAAGGCTGGGCCTCATTGCACTCTACCATGTTGATGGAATCCCAGACCCGATTATTGCAATGCAGGCTCCATTTGAAGCCAGCTGTGACTTATAAAGGAGGGGTTGTACGTAAACAATGTCAGTGCTTTGGACTAATGCATTTTTTTAGGTAAGAAGTACAGTTAAAGCTGGGTTTTGTGACGGAAGGTATCTGTTTTATTTGTTTCTTAGTTTGCATATCTCCTTCCTGGATCAGCTGGAGCATGTGGGGACCGCCTTTGCTTGTGAAATGGACCTGGTCTGAGGGGAAGGCCTCAGGCATACGAGGCCACACAGGCAGGCAGAGAGTGAGAGCAAAAGCAATGAGATGGGAGCCTGCAGGTCAGGCTTACTCTGTAAGGCTGTGAAAAGGAGCAGGAATAGAGAACCTGGCCTTATGTGACAGCAGGAACCCTTCCAAGGACTGGAAGGAGCATATATTTTTAGTGATAACTCAGTGAGCCACTGAACTGTCATCAGGCATCTTCCTACAATGACAGAGAAAGCTGAAGGAAAGATATTAATCTATCCTTCTTGGTGCCTTTATTTTTTTACCTAATTACTTTGAGATTTCTCTATTTAAAATATTAAATATTCCAGTTTCTATTCCAATACAACTTAACTGTGTTGAACCTAAAATCTCTCTGACCTTTTGAGAGATATTCTTAGAAGACAAATGTCTAGGCACGTTGATTTCAAAGCCCTGGCCACCCAGGGGTGCTGCACAGTATGTAACCCACCATCTAGTTAGAGTGAAAGCCCTTGGTTCATCTCTGAATACTTATCTTCTGGCTTGAGGAACTTCTGTGGTTTGTGCATTAATATGATAGAATTAGTGCTTGGTTGACTCTCAGCTATACCCACCCATGCTCTAACACCTGGGTGAATAAGAAGCTGCCATTCTAGCTTTCCTGGATAGTCACTGAAGAGAGTTTTGTCACAGATAATATCCAACGAAATGCTAAGACTGGTATGAATGTCAGGGCACTGAACAACTGAAGGATCAATCTGTCATTCTGTCAGAATGACAACATGAATGGCAGAAGGGTTGTAAGAATGGCAGGTGGTGTTGGCATCTAGGTTAACAGCAAATCTGTTTGCAGCTTTTCAGGGTATCCGGAAAAAAAAGGCATCCTAAAACCAGGAATGCCTTTTGACCACCTTGACATACACGTCAGTGTGTGAGTTTGGGACAGATCACTTGGTGCTTGCTAGCATGAGGACAAAATAGTGGAATAAGGGACATAGATTTTGTTTCAAATAGAATCACCTTCTCTGCCTTTAAGGTCTCTCATTCATTTTTGGCTACATTTTTGTTATCATTGTTATTGGAAATGTCTTTATTGTTAGGCTTCTCAGAACTTTTATGCTATTTTAACTCAAAAGGATAATACTATTTGTTTCGACTGAATGCTTTGGTCCTGATCCAAAAAGGACTTTATAGACATGTTCAGAATAATTCCTTTTTTGTTTGTTTTGCTGAATGAAACATGTCAATTAAAACATTGCAAACATTCTGGAAAAAATCTCCTATGACATAACATGAAAACATAGGACTATTTCAGGAAAATTGTTACATGGAAGACCTTTAACACAGGATCACATCTGTTAATAGAAAAATATTCCTTACTTACAGGCAAAGGGAGTACGACATATAGCAAAAATTAATACAAGAGTCATTTGTCAACAAGAGTCTGAATTGGTGTTCAATCTGTATTTAAAATATGTGTCTGTGTGTGCTATATTTATATAGAACAACCTGTATACATATATATAATGTGTAGCTATATAAAAAGTTGAATTATTTTCCAAAACTGTCATTATCTGATTGGAAGGGGCTAAGCTCAGAGACAATGTTTTCGGCTCCTTAATTCTGAAAAGACAGTTAGTTGCTTTTAATGCTTTTTGACCTCTTCAGTTTTGTTTTTGTTCCTTTAAACTTCTCATCTTCTCAGTTTTTATAAATATTCCCTTGATTGTTAAGGGAATTTCTTACATTAATTTCCTATATAATTTGTTTTTTTCAGTGTACCTTTTCATTTCAGAACTTTCTGTTCTGTCTGCAAAATAGTTTTCACTGTGATGAAAAATATTAATTTCAGATTTTACAGTGACAGCTGAGTTTGCAGAATTCTCAAATTGAATACAGACTATGTGATTTAAAGGAATAAGCATAAGTCAGATAAGTCTGTTTCAGCAAAATGATAAATATCATTGTTTGCTACATGTTCAATTACAATTTGTATCACTTTAATAGTTCTAACTTTTTTTTTTAATTGCTGCATGTGAAATAGGTAAGCCTCTCTGTAAAAGTACAGGAAATATATAGTGAGTTCCTATTGAATGTCTGCTTTTGCAGAGGCAAGCACAGTGCAGTTTTGCATGGAAGTTTGAGGAACTGCAATTTTTTACATGAACTGCAGCATCTAAATGCAACTATTAATAATGTTGCCAATGAAGTAGGAAATTTTAAATAGCCTGCGTGTTGCTCAAGGTCTTGATGTCAAAGGTGAATTATCTGGTCAGTAATGCCATAACTGTTTTTGAAAGTTTTGCTGAAAGCATAAGTTGAAACAATGACTTTTATGTACCTCTTGACTGGTTGTTTCTTCTTTGATCGTCAGCTTTTCATGTTTCCCTGCCAGGTAAAATGTGCCTCAAATTTTGCGCTGTAACTTCATTCTTATTCTCTTCTTGAAAGACTTCATTTGACTAGTCTTCAGGCTGTGATAGGAAAGCTATCCAAAACTTTGATATACATTAACCTCCAACAGCAGGTTATTTCCCATATTTTCTAAGAAATATATTTTTTAATATTTAATCAACTCTGAATAAAAGTGATACAAAATAATTTAGAGTCAGAAATTTACTTTGAGATGAAAGAAGGCAAAATGCAGTTAGTATAGACTGGTCCTTTTTCTAAAGTGCTTTTAATTAACTGAAGATGCTGAAGGCATAAATAAATATGCCATCCCGTAGCACTTGCGTATCCATTTTTGGGATGTCATGTCTGATTTACTTACTGTCCATCTATTCTAATATCCTTTATCTGTTGGTGACCAGTTCCAGACACATTTGACAAAAATGCAAGAAACAGCCCAAAGAACACAATAGGATAATTTGGGCACAGGAGAAACACCTAAAAAAGCACTGGTTATTTATGAATTGATAGCCTTAAAAAATTACCTGAAATATATATGTGAGTATAGATATCTCACTTATTTTGGATCTTGTTAGGCTCTAGACATTAAAATTATAAAAAAGTAGAGATGTTTTATGAGTTACTATAACAACTACTGAATGATTTTCCAGACATGAGGATGTCCCTGTTTTATGCTACAGTGTGGTACAGATCAGTTACTCTCTCCATGTCTGTCTTCTTTTCCCTCTTTGTACTATTTCCCTCCTTAAAGATTGCACAGAAGATTGCATAAGAACTTATTCTTAAGACTTAATGGGAAAAAAAGTACAAGAGAATACAGAGAATATATATATGCTGTTCTATAAAATCCATGGTTCACCCTCCCCTTGAGTTCAGTATTTAGTTCTGGTTTCTTGGTCTCAAAGGAGATCTACCAGAACTGCAGACAGTTCAGAGGGGGCAACTTGGTTGATGAAAAGTGTACAGAACAACTGAGCAGCCTGGGACTCTTGCACATGAAAACACAAGACTTAAGAAAAAGCAAGACAAGACTGATTATTCACTGTCTTTTCCAACATAGGAGTTACAGGCTATCAGATTAAGCCCTTAGGATCCTCTAAGACAAGATAAGAGGTTGTTCATGTCATGAGCCCTAATTTTGTGAAATTCCTTCTTAAAGAATACTGTCTATGCTGAGAGCTTATTTGTGTTCAAGGGCAGGTTTGACAAGCACTTGGAAGAGGCATTGTTTTGGACTTACTCAATGGACAAGCAGACACTCAGGAAATTTCCTGAGTTGAAAATAGTAAAAATCTAGGAAAATTAATACTTAATTAGTCCTATGTTTATATTTTATATAGTCTATATAACATATAGACTACGTCTATATGTTTTCTCTGGTTTTCTTCTTCCCTAGGGTCCGCTTCCAGCGACTGTTGGAGACAAAATAATGAGCTGGATAGGCCCTTGATCTGAGTTAGTGCAGTCGTTAATATATGTTTACCTACTCTCAGTTGCACCTAACAAATCAGATATTTATATGCTATTTGATATCTATCTGATCCAGAAAAGGGTGTGTCTGCATGTGAGAACACAGCATTGCACATCCCTAAAGAGAAACTGAATTTTTAATTAAGACAATACGCTTGTATTTCTGCTCTCATAGGGGTGGACCTAAGTCTCAAAAGTCAAAAGCAATATTCCACATTCCTTATTCTTAAAATTCCAGCCAATAATGCAGGTATTGTCAAGGAAAATATCCAATCTAAGTTTTATTGAGGAAGAAAAAAGATGAGTAGGAGAAGGAGAGCAGAAGTATGTCTTGGGCAATAAAAGGCAGACAGAATAACAAAACATGCCATTGCTGAGACTGTAGAATTCTTCAAGCTGGCCTCACACAAATTTGCTGTGGGAGGACTTCTACTATGAGATAGGTCTAAGCTGCTTGGGGAGCTAGGATGTTTTGAGGCAGAAAGACAGTTTTACTATTAACTGTTTTGCTAGAGTAGCAATGATTGTACTGAGGAAGAGGAAAATGAGAAATAGGAATAAAAAAGCCATGCACAAATTGGCCCAGTGAGCCAACCACCTCCTTAAAATTTGAAGACAAAGGTCATGCAGTAAGACCTACCCATTTACTTGGGATAGGGAACTAATTATAAAGAAATAATTTTAGGTGTGATCCAGCTGACTTCATCTCATATATTCAAAGAAATACTTCCATAGGCATCAGATTAATGTGTTATAGTCTATCAGAGGATAGTAATCTCTTTATCAGTGCCATGCACTGTCATCAGGTTTACAGATTTAAACAAATTTTGAGGAGACAGTTGATATGCTTGACAGTAGGCTGGAGGAATGTGCAACAGGAATATAATGAAATTCAGCAAGGACTTAATTGTTATGCAACATGATTATATCATCATTACATATGTGGAACTGTTAGTTTTTAAGAGTTACATCCTGAATTAGGCATGGAACTGGTGCCATACTGAGGGCTACCGTTCTTGATGCACTTAGTTAGGGGTGAGCATGATTGAGACAGCTTTGCTTGCCTCCCAAAAAGGAAGACTCCTCTGCTCTTGATACTGTTAATCTTGTTATTTGCTTTTTGGCTTTTAGATATTTTTTTTTATCCTGCCAATCACCCTTGTGCATTCGGCAGGATGTCTGGAGTCAAGGCAAGTTAATGCCATTTATATGCTGAGTAGTGCACTTGTAATTCATGGGTGTCGTAGGCCTCTGCACTTGCTATACCAATATATTACAGATTTACTTCTGAATTTAGACAATCTGCTTGATTATTGTACATATATATATATAGTCAAAAGACTATCACAGTAATGAAAATTTTAATGAAATCAGTTTAACCTAACTGCTCTATCTCATCGGCTGCTGACAATGGGAGCATGTGAGGACTAGGACGGCAGAACCGTATGTAACACCAGCTGCTCTTTAAAGAAACTTTAATGCAGCTTTACGGTCCCCTCTGTTCTTGCCAGAGATTTCTTGCACAGAGGGCTTCCTGTGTTTATAGTAGCAGTTGTGGTGCTTGTTTCAATCTGGTTAGTTTTCTGTGAGTGCTTCTTACATGAAAAACTGGGAATGCGTCACTCCAACTGAGAAGCTAAAATACATCTTTCTTTCTTCTTTCCTCTCCTGTTTTCTGCCGTTCATGTTAGAGCTATTTTCAGCAATTCACAAAGAGGAAGATCAAATTCATTTTGGCTTACACATGGCATTGTGAATTGATTTTATATATATATGATTGAGTAATTATTGAGAGAATTAATATTCTAGAATAGAAATTTTCATGGGAGTATCTTCAGCTTTTATAATCTCCCTTACATTTTCATTTCTCGTAGTCCTGGAAATATCTCCATAAACTTTTCTTGATG
Organism: Tetrax tetrax; assembly: GCA_009806455.1. Taxonomy (NCBI): domain Eukaryota; kingdom Metazoa; phylum Chordata; class Aves; order Otidiformes; family Otididae; genus Tetrax; species Tetrax tetrax. Next base: position 232,229 of record WHYT01017894.1, read on the forward strand.
TAAAAGTGTCCCTTCTTTTCCTGCCTTCCACCTTCCTATCTGTGTTTTGTTACATATTTTCTTCCTTTCTTTATTCCTGTCCTCATTCAGTACATTCAGGAAATGGTGAATTAACTTTCTTCTACAATTTTTCTGTTCCTTCCCCCATGACTTTTCTATTTCTTTCCAAATTAATTTGCCCTGCCACCTGGTCTCCTTGGAATTTAGCAATTATTCAGTATACAAAGCCTGGCTTCTAACAGATGGAGCTTCTAGAATATACACATCAACAATGTACATCCTAAGGGCCAGAAGATTGTGAGTTAGCTGCAGTTTCATTACGACTTCAATTTTCTAATGGTTGTGAACATTGTCAAAGAACATTAATGTTGTTTGTGATACTATGTCTTCTAAATAGTGGAGTTTAGACCAAGCCCTGTTTCTTTGATTTAGAACATAAGTTTATTTTCCAATTTCATGGTGCTGATGGAACATATTTTATAGCTACAAGGATAGGAAACAAAATATAATTACCTATGTTTACTTTCACCTGTGCTTTGCAGAAGGCATTTTAGTGTTTTCATCCAATTAGCTAGATCAGCCTTTGTCATTTTCTAAAACTTTGTATGTCTTCATAATTCATCTCTGCACTAGTATTTCCATATTTCAAAAAATAAGAGAGATTTATTCATGTTGTTTCTAAGTTATAGCAGGCTATATAAGGAATACAGCAAGAAACTTTTTCTGAGATGGAAATTTTTTTAAATGCTCAAAACCTGCATTTGCACAGATCAGAAACTTTTGGGGCAGCTACATAATTTGGGGAGAAGAAAGAAGATAGATTAGGGAGAAGGGGAGAAAAACATTCAGAGAGAGAGAAGACACATTCAAAATATCTAGGAGTTTTCAGGTGTTATTTCTTGAGCTGTTCCACTTTGTATAAGCAAGTGAGGTTCTAAGACAGAGAATTGTTCTTTCTTGTCCTAGATGTGGACAGTAACCACAAGATTAAATTCAGTATTTTTTCCCTTCTTGATTTCTCCTGCTTAAACTGTTCTACTTTGTATGAATAACAAATAACCCTGAGGAAGCAGGTGCTAACTCTGCACCTAGAGGCAGTTTTACAGAACGTAGGTATGTGAGGCACAGCAGGAGTGATTTCAAACTTGACTTTCCATGTATCACAGGGCATTACGATAAGTACTGTAAAGGCCAAACAGTTCTGGGGTCTGAAGTTTTGAGTTGGAATGTGATCAGAACATTTTCCAGAAAAGTGTCTACACTAGGAGATCTCCTGCTCTAGGAATCCTATTTCCTGCTAACTGTCTATATCCCGAAGAGGTGACTATAGCTATAAAAGCTATATACTAACTACAGCAATAATTACACAGCCAGCTGTTAACTTGCAGAACACATCAGCTCCTATCCAAGCCCTTTCCAGACCCCTGTATCATTGACGAGAACAGCACCTGGACTCCCATATCTGCCACCTTTGGCCATAGAGCTCTGCGGTCTCATGTGATTTGTTCTACATCTCCCTTTACAGGGTCATAGGTGGCCACATGGATAAACAGTAAGAGACAACAATTTGAGGTGTAGAAGAGTGTTGTAAGTCTCTCGGCAATATCCTTGATCCGGGCTGCCAGCAAGTTATAAGAATCCTATGTCAGCAACTCTGATTGGCACCTCTCTGCCCTACAGAGGGAACTTCCATCACATGTCCTGTCTTCTTGGTGCTAATATGTGATTCAGGCTCAGCTGGCTTTGAATTCTTCCCAGGGAACTTGCTCCCCTTTCTTGGCTATTAAGGCATTGCATGAATTCTGTAAGTTAGATCTGAGGGTAGAAAAGAACCATTCTTCCTGATACAGAAAGTCGTAAGGTTTCAACATCTTGGTAGTCTCCATCCATGACTAGAGTGTCCCTGGCCCTCCTTCCTTGCACCACGTAGCTCTGCAATATCGCTGTGAAGACCTTGTTGTCACCTTTTCATCCTTCCAGATGCTATTCAGTCTGTTCCTCTCCTCCAACAGCTCTTGTACCTGGTCACTTTGTGTCTCAGCCACACGTCCTGGGAAAACTTTTTCCAGCCACCCATGGGCACAGAGCCATGTAGCATGACACCACCACAGTCATACAGTCCCACACTGCATGAAGCAGAGCTTCTGGGTCTCTTTCACATCCCCAGCTGAGCTAACTACCCTGCTAACTACCAAACTACCTGTTAGCTGCCTCTGCTCTGTGCCTGCTTGCCAGCTAAATAGGTGTTCTCTGCCGCAGATGAACAGAAGATTATTCTCTAATTGGCAGATAGTTGCTGAACATTTTCCAGACAGCTTTGGTAATAAATGCTTTCTTGCTGCTGTATGTGGTGAACTGGCTTTTTGCATCATGCATGTGTTGTAAAAGCTTGGTTATATTCCCATGACACCATTTTAACAATTGCTGTGAAAGGGAGAACTGTCTGCCAAGACTTTGTGCTAATTGCCCTACATAACCGAGAAGAGATAAAAATGAACTAATGAACTTTTTGTGATCAGAAGCTATCCTAAAGGATCAATTTTTAAAAGTGTTATCAAGCTTTTAACTAGGTAAGAGGCTTAAACACAAAAGAGAGCTTCATTCTGGGAAATGACTTCTTTCAGTGGATTAATGTTATCAATTTTGGGGGCTTAGAACACTAGCATTATTTGGATGTGATCCATGAGGAAGATGGGCTGCTGGAAGCTCACCTCTGTTATAAAGATGTTGTAATCTAACTACTGATTTAAACCCCATTGCAATTCCACCTTTTCCGAACTGTGCATCTTTCTTTGTGGCAGAGAATGACTTGTTAATGGAAGCCAAGGCAGCCGGAAAAGTATGATTTAAATAATCAACCCTGTGCACTTATGGTATCAGAACATTTTTTAAAATTTTATGTCAACATGAACAATATGTGAGTTTACAGTATTACAATGAAGCAACTTCCACCGTCCTATAGTCAGTGTGGTGGATACCTAACTAGAAGCAAATGTTGACAGCATAACAGTTCTTCTGCCTGAATAGTAAAGTCTGTACACTTTCAGCAGCATCTCTGGAGAAAAAAAAAGACAATGAAAAAAAATTTAAGATAATAGATGTAACAAACTGGAACTTTTGCTTCAGTTTGGACATCCCAGAGACATTGATTGGGTCACAGCTGTAGCCCTGTGACTGCAAAAGACTTCTGTTTTTGATATCTGAAGTCATAAATTGGAAATCTGTAAGAACCTGAATACTACTGAGGATGCATTCACATTACTAATTTCCCTGTAATTTATATCAGGCTGAAATGTCAGGGTCAAAATATCTTTGATTTTTGCCTTTACATTGAAAAAATATAATTATTGTAATGCTATTCTGTTCCAGTTTTGTAATATGTTATTCTAGAGCATTTCCTTGAACACCTTCCAATCACCACCCTTCAATTCCAGCATGAATAAATGTAGTGAAGGCTAGGAGTTGAGTTAATTGCTATTGACTGCAGATGAGATTTTCAAAAATTCTTTAGTGAAGCATGATCACAAGTCCCAGGAAAGTCTAATGCTCATCCTCTCCTGTGAACAAGTTGTTTTGCATCCTGCATGAATGAGTAGATGTTCAGTTGAAAAGGTCTGCATCATAAACATCTTTCCATTCAGTTTCTAGGTGTTTTTGATGCTCCACACATTCTGTAACCTGGCATCAAATGGTGTGTGTTTTTAAAACTGCATTCTAAGCTAAACAAAGATTATTCTTCATATGGAGTGTGCCGTCATGGAAGTCAGTTACAGTTACTTGTTGCTACCACATTTCTGAAGCATTTCCTCTTTCTAGGCCTCGGATTAGAATGAAAATGACATTTTCACGATAATATTACTGATCTGTATGTTACAGACACACCACATGCATTAGATGTAAATTCAAAGACTTTAAACAATACGGTCTTGAAGCTCAATTTCTCTGGCAAGTGTCCTGAGTAGTGTGTAAAAATAGCAGTTGCTCCTCAGTGCACCTATATATAAACCTAACTTTCAGATTCCTTTTTTGAAAATGTTTGTCTTCCCTTTTCGATAAAAGTATGTATTTTGTATTTTTTTTTTTTATTTTTTTTTTGTTTCTCTCCCAGTCATGTCCATTGAAATGATTAAGCTCTTTGATAGTAAGTTTTTCAGTCACAGTGAAAGCTGAGCTGGATTACAAACAGTTTAAAACTATCCCTAGATTGCTACTAACTACTTATTAGTAGTTTTGTATGGCTACTGAAGGTAGGAATGAAAAATAAACAAATCTGTAAAAATATATATACTTAAAATAATTTTTATAAGCATATTCCAGATTCTTGGTTTTAATAACACAGGTAAAAATTCTGCAGAAGACTTTGAAAAATGTAAAGGGTGAGGTGATAGAATATTTTAAAGTAGTTCAATTTTTCCACTCAAGATGGTATGGCTGCTAAATTTTACTTATACCTCAAAGCGACAAGACTGTGTCACTAAAGTCTGGAAAGGCTTGTTAGGCATGAAGATACTATCTCTCACTTAAAATATAAAAAAAATTTGAAATTACTGGAGGCTGTGACAGTGCTGGGAATTAATACATATTGCTTGACCTTTTATAAGATCCCTACACATCTGCTACAGGAATTTGCCAGAGAGAAGATAGAGGCCTAGCTGAGCCTTTGGTTTGGTTTAGTATTAAATATATTCTTATAAATTTCTAAGTTATATTACTGAAGTTGGCAAAAAAAAATTTGGATTTCCAAAGGCTCATAACAATTTCATGTCAGCCTGGCTATTTTTTAAGGGAACAATAAAAAAGAAACAACAGAAGGATTTGGGGTGTAACTTTGTCAGACAATGAATATATATATATATTTTTTTTTTTTTTCTGTTTCCAATAGGAGTGCAAAGAACTTGGAGTTTGAAAGGAACAAGTCCTTCCAATGTAACATCACACACCAACACGTGAACAGTGCCACTTGTATTTGTGCTGCCTTTAAAACAAAGCTCACCCTTGTTAATTTGTTTGCAAATCACTCATCAGTGCTATGCTCCAATATAAAACAGATCACTGGATTATAGCCCCCAGTTTAAACAGCAGCTTTATGAATTGAGAAGCCTTTCATATATAGTGAATGGAACCATGGACAGATTAAATTTAAGTTCCAAATTCTAAAGTGAAATAATTGGTGCAAGACACTTGCATTTAGGAAACTTACCTGTAACAAAAACACTTACTTTTTAAAAGATTCTGTTAATATTTTTATGGAATTGAAGATTACTTTCTGTTTGGGAGTTCTGTTTGAGAACTGAAAATATAAGTCTAGTGCGAGGTTTATTTAGCAAGAATATTGTGAAGGAACCAACTTTCAGGAATGTAGCCTTTATACATAGTACAAAGACAGAGTTGGTTTTGTTTCTTTTTAAAGGCTTTTAAAGATGCAGTTCATTTCTTTGTGTTAGAGTTACTTGCAGTATATTGGAGGTATCACCACTGAAAAAAATAAAATGACAGCAACCCACCATTGCCCACTGTCCTCTGGGGATATTATTGTAATGCATATTGTCATGACTTGTCTTTAGTGGACATAAAGGAAGGATTAACTGAGATTTTTTCAGAGAGTACACACAGTGCTCTGCAGAACAGGAACTTTTTGTTGCCTGATGAAAATACGGAAAAGCATAGTTTTGCCTTTCATAGAAAGAATTCACTGAAGGATGTTATAGATGCTAAGAATTGAATACATTGCGCTTGTCAGTAAGCCCATAACATGAAATCAGAGCAGAATTGATCCTAAAGGCTGGTAGAATACAAAACCTCTGTTGGTAGAAAATACTAAGATAACTTTCAATAGAACATTTTCAGCATCAATCCTCAGGATAAATAGGTAGAAATGAATTAATAAAGGTAAGATTTCAACCAGATGTTGAACATTTAGGGGAGGTAATCTGAACAAATAAAACTATTTCTTTTGCCTTTTCCCCTTTTAAAAAAAAAAAAAAAACTGGAGATTTTTTCCTTTTGGGGAGAAGTAGAAGATGAATTTGAGTATTGTTTTATGCAATCTTTCTTATTTTCAAAACTATGCAATCTCCTCCTCCTTATCAAATTTTGATATCTTTCTTTGATATCTCACACCTTGTAATTTGGCTGTGGGCACTCAGCCTAGAAAGTTCCCCCAAGTTTAACAACTGTGGTAAGAATTTTTTTATAATGTTTCTAATAATCTCCTCAAACATATATAGCCTCATCAAAAGTGTTAACTAAAATTTTTTAAACCTTCCCAGGGCAGCTGACAGACTGTTGTTTGTATTTTGGGGAATGATCTCCATGGTTTCAGTTATTTGTTCTGAAAAGCTGAACAATTGCTCTTCTGCAGGGTGAAAATGGCTGATATGCCCAGCTTTGGTGGAGTGTTACCATTCTTCAGTGTAAAAGGAAGAGTACAAAGCATTTTAAAGTGGTAATATGCATCATTAGATAGTTAAAAACCTGATTCTATTAAGAAGCAAAAATAGCTTAGAAAATGACAGCTGGAGTTTAATTTATTCAAGAAAATGACTAGCCACACATTAAAAGTTTTGCTATAAAGTAGTTAAAACCAAGGAAAGAATGGGAAGACTGCTATTGTGACTCCACAAACTGTAATTAGAAGTTGCATTAGTAAGACAGGTTTCCAAGTAAATTGTGCAGTTCTCCTGAAAGTATGAAGAGAAAATCTGCACTAGCCAAATCCACCTTGCTTATTTTTATTTTCTGAGAGAAATACATGCTCTTCTGTACTGTTCACTTGTCCATCCTGACTACAAAAGCTAGTCACCATTTTCCATATGCATATGACTAATGAAGTACCTGTACTGATCCATTAGACCATCAGTTTCCTGCTGTAGAATTAGATTAGAATTACATTTGAAAAGAGCCACCTCCAACACAAACTACTCTGTTGCTTCTTTATTGTGCTAAATGCCTTATAGGTTACATAGCTAAGTGGCTGGAAAAAGGGCTTAGAAGTTGAGATAGAAGATCTTGTCATACATTTAATTTATGAACTTTAAGTGACGGAATGATTCAGGATTAACTTTCCAAAAAGACACTAAGTTAGGGAACCATTTAAGTTCAGAGCTAAAAAAAAGTCCAGGTTCTCCAAAATACTATGGAGTCTATGGGGCCACATTTACTAATAGAATCAATTTTGTTAGTGCTAGATGCAATCTTTCTCTTGGACAAAATTTGTGGATCCTGTACATGTGCTTTGACTCTGAGTACAACTTAAGGAATGTTAGATTTGTTTTTCTGCTTTTAAGCTGTTTTCTCTTATGTCCCAAAACATGTATTTATTTCCTTCATCCTTCTGTGATTTTGATACTAGTAAACATTACTTGTAGGTTACTTTTCAGGTTATTTAAGCAGCAAGCACATTCCCCGTACTCTGCTGAGATAATCAGGCTATCAGATTGCCAGTACAAATTTTGCTATACACTGAAATTACCTGAGTGTTCAATCACAGATAGTGTTAACTGTGATGTGATCACATGCTGGGAATATGCTACTTTCCTCTTGACTGTCACCTGCTATTTCATTACTGAAGGTAGCAAAGAAGAGTCAAATATTATCTTTGATAAACCGAGTATCTGAAATTGTCAGACTATCCAATATCAACACGAGCTTTACTACCCGCACAGCTGATAAGTTCAAAGTGCTATATCCAGACAGGTACTTGGGTATTGCAAAGCAGAGCATCTCCACAGCTCAGTGTCGGGTAAATGAACATGAGTGGAGTCCGAAATGCAACGTTGTGTGCCTAAGATCCCCACCAGAGGATAAAGAGGCATGCTGGACAGAGCTTCCAAGTAGCAATGAAGCTAACTCAACAGAGTTAGTTGATAGGTATCACCAAGCACAGGAATACATGCAACCCACTCTCCAACCCCTGTCCTGAAGCTATTTCACTGAAATATCTGAAAATTCATTAGTATCTTGGGTAAGAAGAAAAAATAAATACGAGCATAGTGCTCATAGCATGAGCATCCGGATAGTTAGGATGTCTTGGGTTCAACTCACTTTTGAGACAGTCACATGCTTTAATACTTCTGCAGGGGGTTAAGAAATGTGTCTGAATTTCCTCAGGTTAAGAAGCTTTCAGACAAGTTTTGTGTACTGAAGGAGAGGCTGGCAGTGTCTGTGCTTACTGGAGTGCAAAATGGGGATCCCATTTGGATTTCAGACTGGAAGTTTGTGAGTTCTGGCAACAGCAGGAAAGCTCCTTCTCCTCCACCTGCAGACTTGCAGCTACAGAATAGATTCAGTGCCCCAGTGGAAGATGAAGGGCTGGGAAGTATGTCCGACAAAGAACCAGAGCTGGCTGAAACGGAACTGTGAAACAGCAACAAGGTGACGTGGTGAGTTATACCAGTGGGATATTTCCTGCCATGAGGGATGGAGGTTCCCATTTGCTCACCTGAGGATCAAGGACTGCTGGGAAGAGATGTGATCCATCTGATCAAGTGAGAGAAACTCCTCTTTGCCAACAGGCCGGCCAACTTGGTGAACAGAGCTTTAAACTAGGAATAATAAGGGAGGAACAAAAAGATAACAAATGGTGGACTGAGTTGGTAAGCAAAGGACACATCAATAGAGATCTTCACTAACTATATTCAGACATCTGCAGACAGAAGTTTATTGAAGTGAATGTGTGCATCTTTCAGATGATGCCAAAACTTTCCTAGAGGAAATGTTTCTGAAATGGGGTCTTACAGCTGAGAATACCTTTTCAGTCATTAGCTGGAGCTTCAGATCTGGAAATAGGCCAGATGATATCTATTACACAGGAAACAACTTTGGCTTTTGAAGTAACACTTCAAATTGAATTTATATTATAATTAAAGTACAAATAAACTGCACAGTACACTGGTTATGGTTATCTTTGTAACTATTGGCCTAAGACAGTTCAGTCAGTGACAAAGTCACTGTATTCTCAGTTCCTGTCCTAATTTTAATGTACTGTGGAGGTTTTCAATAATTGTAGGAACAGCAGAAGCCTTGGAGCACCATTGAAATACCCTACTAATGAGCAGGTAGCAGTATTATTCCTGAGCTAAAACTTTTCGAATTGACTTGGGAGAATCCTAGTAAAACAACTGTGAATCATTGGAATGACAGTCATGGATTGCTTTGCAATCCAGCATTTTGGAGATAAGGCTGGATACAAATAGCAATTATATATTCCTCTATTACCTGAGATTTAAAGGGCATTGGCTGTCTTGATGATGACTACAGACCATGAGCGGGAGCCATAATTAGAAGAAGGAGAATTGCTGCACCTGTCTGTTCTTCATGCTGTCTTCCCCATGAATAAGTTCAGTCTCGTCATGTTGACTCTGAAGATAATTAGCATTCCCAAACATTTGTAAATCAAGGAAATGTCTGCGTTTGAGTTTGAGAGAAAGAAAAGCTGTGTGTCACCATAAAGAGAGGAGTCCTAACCTTTGAAAATGCACCTGCAGAGGAAATCTGTACTACGTACAGACAACCTGCAAGCAGGTCCAGCAGCTTTCTGCCCAGCTTTCTGGGTCATGAGCTTAAACCTACACGTGATTCCAGCTTTCACCATTTTGAATGCAAGCTGGTAAATGAGATCTGACTGCAACTGATTATATTTACTGTGATAATGGTTGTTATCTTCAAGCCTGTTAGTATTGTCACCAAGCCTAGAAACCCATCCCAACCAATGAAGCCTTTAAGCAGTCAAGCTAGGCATTTTCTGAAGAGGAGCCTGCCTGAAAATTTTATTCCTTTTAAGTTTGGAGTTTACCCGACTGCTGTTCATCTTCAGCATGGGAAGTCATCCAATACCTGAAGCAGTTCTCTCAGCAATTCTCCCTGGTTTTCTACACCCTTTTCTTCTGTTAGTACATGCTCTCAGGAATAGTGTACACTGAATTCTCTGTGCTCTGCTGAACTAAATGCACTTGGTTTAAATCATTCCTCTAAAGGCCAAATTGGTCTCTCATGTATTACAGATCATCTTCCATCAGCTGATTTTCAGAGCTAAGTATCTCTGTGCTCAGCAAGATTGCCACCAAAGAAATAAAATTTAACAAATTTTAGCTTCTTCATTTATCTTCTACAAAATACTAGTTTTACCCTGTATATCCTTATATCTTTCACAAGGCCATTTTTGCCTGTCACAAGGCAATGACACTATCAGTGGAAACACTGCTGCTGGAAGGTGTTTCAATAATTGATATCTGAGCAGGAGGTTTCAAGCCCCAAAATAAGAGAGTGGTTGGCAAGATTTATGCAATGTGAGGGCAGCCCTCAAGATCCAACCCTTTTTGTCATTTGTCACTGCTGAAATCTGCTCTACATCATTATCAGAGAGAAGAGCAATTTCTACTAGAATCAGGAAAGAAACCATCTGACCCCAAATAAGACTTTAAAGACGAGCTGGTAACTGATGCTTGGAAGGAAGATAATTCTGTTTTGTGGTCTCAGGAATGATCACATCGATGCTATTCTAGTGGTGTAAGAAACTGCAAAAGATCACTTTTTTTTTGCAATTGACTAATTCATGACTCATTCTTCATGTTGCATTAATACGCTTTCCCATGCTATTGATGTCAAATGATATATTTATTCATTCTGCTGAGGTTTTTATCTCTGCAAAAATTATGTGAATGTGAATAACAATGAACAAATTTGAAAAGACACTTTGAGTCATGTTTGATTGTGGAATGCATATGAAAAATGAGCTCTTCATCACTGTACCTTCCTTACAGCATCACTAACTTCCACATTGCTGGGCTAAACACTCAGTTCCTGAAAAGCAACTCATGGCACACGTTAACTAATTATTACTAACCACTGTAAATGGTATGATTATGACCTGATTGTGAACAGATAGAGCATATTCCTTTAGAGTGTATTAGTAATAGGCTTTAAAAACAGAGAAAGAGAGCACATGTTCAGTAGAGAAAAAAAGGAAAATAATGAGAAAATAATCTTCTAATGTAACTTAATAAAGGAACTTACATAGTAATTATCTTTAGCTGAAAGAAAAGCCACAAGTAATCTGACATAAAAATATAATCTTCCAAGGGTTACTGAAGAACCAGTTCTCGACTTCTGACGTCCCCCTGAAGTCAGCTGTGGTTGTGCATTCAGATACTTCTATTTTTGTTTCTGAGTCAAAATCAGAGATTCCTACTTGTTTCATAAGCTGTCTGTACTCAGACCACTGTGCATCATGATTACAGGCAAAAAAAAAAAAAAAAAAAAAAAAAA
>WHYT01017894.1:255481-327498 GCA_009806455.1 Tetrax tetrax
AAAAAAAAAAAAAAAAAGAAAACAAACAGAATTTGCCCTAAAGTCTCAGGGTTTTAAGGTTATTCAGAGGCTTTCTTGATTATGCCCAGTCTTTTCTGGGGCCTCCCCCGACTCCTGCCCATGGCTTAGGACCCCATTTCAGTCTACCAGGGGCCATCAGTTCCTTGCCCGGGGCAGGCAGGGCAGAGCCTCTGGCTATAGGACAGGACCTGACAAGCAAGATCCTACCCTGCCTACTCCATGGGCAGTCCAGAGTTCGTGCTTCAGCTCATCAGCCAAGGTGAAATGCAAAAAAACCATAGAATTATAGAATAGTTTGGGTTGGAAGGGATCTTTAAACGTCACCTAGTCTAATCCCCTTGCAAGGAGCAGGGACATCTTCAACCAGATCAGGTTGCTCGGAGCCCCGTCCAACCTGGCCTTGAATGTTTCCAGGGATGGGGAATCCACCACCTCTCTGGGCAACCTGTTCCAATGTTTCACTACTCTCATTGTAAAAAAAATTTCTTCTTTATATCTAGTCTAAATCTACTCTCATTTAGTTTAAAACCATTACCCGTTGTCCTATTGTATCAGGCTCTACTGAAAAGTTTCTCCCCATCTTTCATATAAGCCCCCTTTAAGTATTGAAAGGCAACCGTAAAGGCAACTGTAAGGTCTCCTTGGAACCTTCTCTTCTCCAGGCTGAACAACCTCAACTCTCTCAGCCTGTCTTCATAGGAGAGGTGTTCCATCCCTCTGATCATTTTTATGGCTCTTCTCCAGACCTGCTCCAACAGGTCCATGACTTTCCTGTGCTGAGGATTCCAGAGTTGGACACAGTACTCCAGGGAGGGTCTCCCCAGAGCAAAGTAGAGGGGCAGAATCACTGCCCTCAACCTACTGGCCATGCTTCTTTTGATGCAGCCCAGGATACTCTTTTGCTCTCTGTTATTGTTTCCCTTTTCTGCAAAAGGGTCATAATCTCTTTTGTTTCCAAAGATGCTTATAAAAACTGGCTTAGGTCCTAACACAGAAACCTTCCTTTTCTGCCATGAAAAAATATACAGTTTATATCTGCAGAGTACCACACACTTTATAAGTTGTCTACAAGTCTTACTGAGCTATTTCTGTTGAACTATTAAACTAATCTGGATTTGCACATCACCAAAGGAGCTATAAGACAAACTCTCCAGAAACAGTTCCACAACTACTATATTTTCAGAAACCACTTTATGTTTTTTTTTATAGGAAAACAGTAACTTTCATACTTAAAATGAAGGTCGTACTACAACATAGAATAGAAGTTACAAAAATATCCCAATTTGGAAATGTACAAAATCCTCCCCAAACCAAACTCCCCCATACTAAACTGAAGCTGAGCTATATTTTCTTTAGTTAAATAAAGTATAGGCTTTAAAATGATCTGACAAGTTTTTATAATTTTTCTGGCACCAGGAAAAATCAGAGCTGTAAAATTTTGAAATAAACATAGATGACTATGAGTAGAAGATATTTCTTATTAAATAGCTATATTTCTCTTCAAAGGAATCTTATGCAGTAAAATAACTTTGGCACTTCATTAGCAACATTATGTACAGAAATTACGCTTTTCTTTTTGTTTGTTTTGAACCACTGTCACAGAACCCCTGGCAGTATGAGGTAGCCTGAAGTAGAACATTTCTTCTAATGTTGAAGGCAACCAAAGTTTATTCCTTCTCCAGCAGTTACTTCTTTGATAAGAAGGTCCTATATTCAAAAAGTACTTATGTTTTCTGTTTAAAATGTATTTTAAATAATTTTAATAACTTTGTTAGTGATTGTGAGAGAAACTGCAGAGATATTTTGAGTGCTTAAGGCATTTATAATTACTCTGTTGGATATTGGGCTGTTCAGGCATGCATAATAGATTATCACAGACACCTCTGGAAGTTAAATATTAGCTCCAAATAATATTAAATCTGTTTAAATTTTTGCATTTTATGAAAATTATATGTTGTATATGCCACCTTCTTCATTTTACATTTCACACCTGAGCCCAGTTTCAAGCACGTCGATACCAGAAAATATTTCAGGTAGAAAACTAGTTTGAAGCAGCACCAATATTTTTCCTTCATTATGTGTTTCATTTCCATCAGAATCCAAAGCACAAATCAAGCCATGGGGTAACCCTGAGCTGAACTGAACTGTTGTAGCAATTATAAAAGAGAATGAAATGGAACTAACAGTTTCAGTCAAGAGAGGCTGGATCTTCTCAGGAAGTAACCAAACAACTGAACAGAAATAGAGATCAAGATAACTTACATTTGGATTGCTCTGAGAGCAGTAGGTTATACAAAGTTAACCATGACACTGGCCTCTTCTTAGTATCTTAATACAGCTATTTTGAAAATATCAGAAATAAAAAAAAAATAGGTCTTCTGAAACTAGGTATTTCAAAATACTGAATTATTAAAAATAACATTTTGACTTTAAAATTTTTGCATTTAAAACTCTACTTGTGAATGCTTAGGGTAACCTCGGCATGTATATCCAAGCCTCCCCCTCCACACTTGAGAATCAGGAGCATTCTAAAAAAAAAAGCAGAGGTTTATCTGATTCAAAAAGTGCAATTCCTTGCAAGACTAAATAAAATCAGAGTAGATATCACTGGGAAGGACTGAACTTAGGTATTTGGACAGAATACCTGACTGTAGCAAGGATTGTATGATTCAGAATAAATAAGTAGTTCTTGATTATTAATCTTCAAAGTTTGCCCCTTATGCTAAATCTTGTTGTCTGGAAGCTCTTGAATGATGATCTACATTTTGTTCCTATTAAATTTTATTCTATCATTTATGTAAATTATATCCAAATATTCATGTTAAATAGTATATTTCTTCAGAATTTATTATTCCAATAGGTGATGGTCATGCAGCCATAAGTTTCAGTTACACAGATGTTCACTTGATTTCTTCTGTGAGTTTATAACTTGTTATACTGCTATAGAAATGCATAATTATTTCACTGCTTTATGTTACCATGTAGGTATTTTATGTTAATCTATCTCATTGACTAGCATTTCTTACTCTGGTTCATTTACCCTTAGATCTACCTTATCGCTATTGATTTTCATGTTAGAATATGCATCTGATTTATTTTTCCCTTAAGTATATTTTATTATTTTCTGTCCTGTTGTTTGCAACACTTCAGTCCCTTGTTGCAAGGAGTACCAATAACTAGGCTTAATTCTATAATATTTCTTTTAAAAAGCAACAAATAAACCTTATGGTCAGTTTCCATATTTATCTGACTCTGATTCATGATGACTTCCAAATATTCCCTGAGTAGAAAAACACACACCTCTCTCACTGTTTACTGTCTGGCAGAGAACTTGTGCTTTTCTCATTAGAACTCCAGTAAATAATTAGGTATATAGTCCTCTGGTGAAGCAATTCTGTGGCCATTTCTCTCTCTGTGTACTTGTGCGTAGGAAAAGGTTGCTAGTTCCTGCAGCTTCAGGCTGCAAGGCTTTTATTTCTAGTCCCTCTAGTCCCGAAATAATTTTTTTAAAAATATGAACAGGAAATGAACATGAACAAGAGAAACCATGAGCAAAGCTTGACAGATGACCTGTTCAGGAAAGTTAAGCAGCTGAAGGCAAGGTACACCAGAGCAGGGAGAGAGAATGGAAAATGAAGGGGTCTGTAGCTGAACTGCAGTGTTTTCCACTGGGGTAAAATCTGTGAGAGCCACAAGAAGGCAGTGAAGAAAGTATGCAATTGAAGCTGATTTTTGGAGACCATAAGCTCTGTTTTCATCGCATTAATAAACAAAAATCTCATATGCAGATTTATCTATTCTTCAGCTATTCACTGCATGCAGGATTTTGCATATATGTTACTATTTAAAAGGCTCCTGAAAACACAAGAAGACAGAACTGGCCGTTCAATAAGGCTGGGTGATGAATGAGGAACAGAGTGTCATATAGAGTCAATATATAATTTAAAATATAGCAGCATTGTGGCTGAAATGATCCTATTTTCTATCATTTGAAAATTATACAGATAGCTCATTGTCAGGCTCAACCTTAGGGTTGAAGACACAAGCAAACTGCAGCAGGCCTATTTCCAAGCTATGGCAAAATGAGTATTATTACTCTATAATGTATTATTTAATAGCTGTCCAGTAATGATCCAGTAACATTCTGAAGATTGGTGCAGCTATTTTCATATTTATGAAATTCATCTGGAAGAACAGTTTCTGAATTATTCTGAATTCATGGAAGAGGGTTCACAGGTTCAGAAATGGGTTTTCATTGACCCACAGATTCTGAGTGAAATGAAGGTTTTCATCCCAAATGAGTACCAGTCTGTCACTTTCTGTGCAATGTAAATGATATTAGTTGACTCTTCTTATTTCATTTTTATTCATAAGCTGTGTATTCTGACATCTTGTAAAATAGCTTATTTTTGCTCTACTGAAGAAGAAAGTTCTGAAGAAAGTGAGAACCAAGACCTTCTCCCTTGCTTCTGTATATGTAGCAGCCTAGAAGATGAGGGTTTGAAAATCAAGGTAGGGCATGTAGAATTAATCATCCAAACATCTCTGTTTTGAATTATCTTTTTTTACTGGGAATAAGGTGTATCACTTTTTTTCTTCTTTTTTTTTTTTTTTTTTTAAAGCAGTGATAATATTCTGTAACAAGAGAACAATGAGTTTTCTAACCTATTTGGATTAGTATAGTAAAGAGATACACACAATTCTTGCTGCAAAATAATAGAATTTAAATGTGTACCTCTAACTTAAACCAAAAATTTCTAGACTGAATTAATGGCAGATACAATATAGAAATTTAACATCACAAATATTTTCTAAACCAACTCTTTAACACTACTTTTAATGATAAAAATAATTACTTCAATATTGTAATTTGGTTAAAATATTATTACATTTCTTTTTACTCCTAATTTATTAGTCTGTCTCATGCACATAGTCAGAGATCTGAGTGCTTCATGAAATTGTGCCTTAGCATCATGTCTCACACATTCATTGCCTGAAACCACTTGTGTTGTACATTAACGGGTACAGGATTTGGGTGACATTGACTAAAGAATTTTTGCTACCTAAAGTTGAGCATTGGAATTTTTCATAACTTCTGAAGTATACCCTAAAAATGAAGCCACAATACTCTGTCTATTGAGAATCTAAAGTGAAACTAGCAAACGATACCATTTAAAGGTTTGCAATTATCTGCCTTGATCTTATTAGGCTGTCCTATGGTAAGTGCCATATCTGATCTTGAAGAAATCAGATAAAGTAATTAATCTCTTAATTTTATCAGTAGATCATGTGTCTATCCAGCGTAAAGACATAATTATACTCAAGAGAGAGATAGAGAAATAAAATGAACGTGGCCTGTGAAATGATTAATTTTGTGTCCTGGAGTCAATTAAGCATAGGATAACTTCAATTTTCTGAAATTACATTTAATGCCATAATGCACTGTAACAAAGGAGCTAGTGGGAGTACAAAAACAGTACTGCACATCAAAAAATGGTAAAACATGTACTTCATTATTAAAGAGTTTAAACAAAGAATTGAATAACCTTTGACTTTATGATTAATAACAGTGCTTAGACGGTGTTGTTTCTCTGTTTACTAAGAGTAAAATACAAAAAAAGGTAAAAGAGTCAAGGTCAAATTTGTCAAACACATAAGAGAAGGAGAAACCTGGGTTCCTAGATTCTCTAGTCAATGTTTAGTGAACTAAATCATAGGAGTCCCACTGTAGAGTATAAGATTTTGGTGTGTCGTAGTCTCTCTCCCACTCCCTCCACCCTCCAGAAGAATAGGGGGAGATGAGATGAGAACAGCTCGAGGTTTGAGATAAAGACGGGGAGGAATCTTTAAAGTTACCGTCACAGGCAAAACAGACTTGACTTGGGGAAAAACTATTCATTTATTACTAAAACTAGCAGAAGAATGAGACAGAGAACAAGATAACCTCCCCCCACCCCTCCCTCTTCCCGGGCTTAACATTTATCTCTACTACCTTCCCCTCCCGAGCGGCACAGGGGGGGAAAAGGGAATGGGGGTCGTGGTCAGTTCATCACATGTTGTTTCATGCTGCTGCTTCATCATCGGGGGAGGAACTCCTCGCATTCCTCCCCTGCTCCTTCGTGGGTTCCCTCCCACGGGCCACAGTCCTTCGTGAAACTGCTCCGGCGTGGGTCATCTCTTCCACGGGGTGCAGTCCCTCCAGAACAGCTGCCCCAGTGTGCCCTCCACGGGCCACAGCCTCCTTCAGGCATCCACCTGCTCTGGCGTGGGCTCCTCCACGGGCTGCAGGCGAATCTCTGCCCCTCCGTGGACCTCCATGGGCTGCAGGGGGACAACCTGCTGCACCATGGTCATCACCACAGGCTGCAGGGGAATCTTGGCCAGGAGCCGCATTACTCCTCCCCCTCCTTCTTGGCTGACCTTGGTGTCTGCAGCCGTTCCTCACAACAGGTTGGCAGATGCCTCTCAGGATCCTTTTTACATCTTATTCACTTCTCATCTCTTCTCCACTTCTTGCAGCCAGGCCAGGCCCGAGTTGGGCCCAGTCGGCCACCTGGCGCGAGGCCAGAGGGTGAGGCCTGCAAGGCCGACAAGGCTCGCGCCTCCCCCTTTCTGCCCCCACTCAGCTGCTTCACATCTTCTTTTTTTTTTTCTGTTTTTCCCCTTCTTAAATATGTTATTGCAGAGGCGTTATCACGGGACATTCTGCTCCCAATTGGCTCGGCCTTGGCCAGCAGCGGGTCCGCCCTAGGCCCGGCCGAGTCCACTGAACAAAGGGGAGCGACTTCTAGCAGTTTCCTACAGAAGCTGCCACCTTAGGCCCCCCCTCACCAAACAAAACCAGATCATGGTGATACTTCTGACTAGTGACTGCTTACCAAGAATAGATCAACTAAATTGAGACAGCTTACCAAGAATAGATCAACTAAATTGAGACATAATGTCGTATTCTTCAGTACTCACACCTATCCTCAAAATATCGTTCTTAAAGACTAGACATAAAGTCTGACTATGTCAGGCAGGTGCAGAAGTCCTGTTGTGGAAGTGTTAATGCCAATGCCAATAGTGAGTATACTCACTGTCTAAATATTCACTAGATGTCTCCAGGAGCCTGAGCATACTAAGTGTGCTGAGTGCCCTATAATTAATATAACTAATGATTAGCCCTTCCTCCCACTTAAAGCTGTCTCCCAAGGTCTTATTCAATATAACACATTAAATGAACACATAGAGAAATAATTTACTTGAGACAAGTAGATGGGATAACAGAAATTGGGGAGAATAAAAGTAAGAATAAAAGTAGTGGAAAAATAATGAGGAAAAATAGTATAGACTATATTGTCACAGTGCAGTTTTCCAGTGTGCTCTGTAGTGGGCCTCTAATGCATGACCTAATACAGCTAGAGTGGGTTGAAGAATAGATAAATAACAAGACAGCTTTTAACTGCACTCGCTTATATATATGGACTTGGATTGACACTTAAGAGTTCCTTTGCCTCAGGATGATAAATATTAGAGCTGGTAGGAAAAATACTAATTTGGATAATGCTTGATTTGAATGCTTTGATTTTCCTGGAAATGGGCCACTTCATGAAAATCAGCACTTGATGGAAGAAGTTTCTTCATCTCAGTAGGCTTCTATTTAGCCTTTGAAAAGCAAAGGTTGCTTGAGTACTGCCATTGAACTCATGAGTGGAATTTGCCTGTCAATGTTCATGATGCTCGTGGCTAATTTTGTTGCAAAATTGACAAATTCTGACTTTGAGCACTATTGATGACGTTGCTACCAAGGAGGCGGGTTGTGCTGGGTTTGGCTGGGGTAGAATTAATTTTCTTCATAGGAGCTAGTATGAGGCTATATTTTGGATTTGTGCTGGAAATAGTGTTGATAATACAGGGATATTTTACTTATTGCTGAGCAGTTCTTAGACAGAGTCAGCATATAAAGCTGAGAGAAGAAGAAGGAAGATGGGGATGTTTGGAATGATGGTGTTTGTCTTCTCAAATAACAATTATGCATGATGGAGCCCTGCTCCATCCCTTGCTAGTCACACCTTCACATGCTACTAGTTAGTGAGATTCATGCTGATTCCATATTGTCCCTGAATGAGTGATCCAATACACGTTAGCCAAGTATCAACTCACTACATCTATTACAATGTTTTCAAGCAGCTAATGGAGTTTATAACAGAAGGTTTGAGGAGAGGTAACCACCACACTAAAAAACTAGCAACCACATAGGCATGAGTGGCACTGGCTGAAGATCAGTATGTAAAAAATATTAAGTGAATTGGCATCTACTGTCATGTATATGGAGGAGAGACGTGAAGCACAGAGAGGTAGAATTTGGCTAGTGACCCTGACACCAAGTGGAAAAAATAGTAGTGAAGAGGGTTTCATTACCAGTTTTCAGAAAAATTGTTTACTTAAACCCTAGTTTTCTTGTCTCTTTAGAAGTGATTACAAATATTGCAGTAATATTGCAAATTATTTATTTTTTTTTATTTTCCTGGGTCCAAATAAAATACACAATAAGAGCTTTTTTTCCCTTAATGATTTATCTGGTTTGGTACTAATATTAGATCAATCCAGACTGTAATAATACAGAACCAGAAAGTCCTGAATATTTCAGATAGCTTGTCTGAGCAAATGAAATATTGCTGCTTTACTAAATCAATTTTTAATTAACTTATATTAAAATATAACCAATTGTTGTAATGTATTTAATGGAAAAAAATACTGACAGAACTGTTAATAATATGAAAATATGTTCTCTATAGTCATATCTGAAACCATGCTTTTATTACTTTGTAAAAGAAAATGTTCTGTACTCTTTCCCTAGGAATATATGCATTCTTTTTGAGATCAAGAGTAGAATATGTAGTCTGGTTAAGAGTATAGTATTCTTGCTGGTAATTATTTACATGCTTTTGTGTCTTTTGTCTGTATTTTTGTGGATTTGGAGGAATTTTATGTTTCAGTATTATTAGTAATGCATGCATTAAGTATGAAGGATCCATTTTGCAGAGTTGTGAAAACATTCTGCAGTCTACTATGCTATTAGGAGAGGAAAGGTGGGAAGGGCTATTGCCCAGCAATGACATTTTAATAGATATTTAATTGCAAAACAGGCTTGGGTCTCCAGAGGATCTAATTTGGGATTTCAAAGGCAAAGTGTAGTAAATCCACCTCCAACATAAAGTGTGAGTATGAAGTGAATGAAAAAACTTCTGTTATTATTTTTTGTGATTTTTTTTTCCTGCTTTTTCTCTTCCTGTTATAATGGCTTCGCAAAAATCCTATTTTTAATTTGTATGGAATATATAACATTGTACTAGTTTTGTAATTAATGTAATGGTATAGTTAATTTTTTTCATAGTGGCTTATATGAGACTTTGTTTTGAATTTGTGACCAAAGCCATGTGAATAACACAGGATTGTTTTTAGCTATTGCTGAGCAGTGCTTACACAGCATCAAGGCTTTTTCTCCTCATAGAACTCTGCCAGTGAGTAGGCTGGGGGTGGACAAGAAGTTGAAGGGGAGATAACCAGGACAGTTGACCCCAAATGACCATATGATGCCATGCTCAGCAAAAAAAAAAAAAAAGTGGGCAAGAAGGAGGAAGGGGAGACATTTGGGGTTATGGCATTTATCTTTCCAAGTAACCATTATGCATGATGAAACCTTGCTTTTCTGGAAATGGCTGATAAGACGTAGTGAATGAATACCTTGCATTAAGATTTTTTTTTCTTCATTGCTGAGTAACAAAAGTTAAATTTCTTTAAATTCTCAAGTAGATGATTTGTGAATTACTTGTTATAAGAACATCATACCATGGTTGTGGGCAAGATACTGTCATTGGGTGTGTCTTTTTTTAATCTTTAATAACTTAATTTTTGATGGCTGGTGATAAATTGATTTTGCTTTGGTGTTTGATAAATTAGATAAAACTACGTTAGTACATTTCATTTAGCAGCATGACTTTTCTGATGAGACACAATTAAGTAATCATCGTTTAATAATACAGTAGTTTTACTCTATTTATAGAACAACTGTGTTTTACCGAAAAGCTAAAATTCAGAAAATTCATTTCAAGTTGTTAAAATGTGTGCAACAAATTAAAATTTGAAAATTTCCATCCTGTCTTCCAAGTTAATAGCTATGATTAGTGTTAAAATCACATTTAATAGGACAAAGAACGTCTGTTTAGTCTTTTCCCTGGAATAAAAGGGCAAATTGATGTTTCAAATAAAACATTTTTTCTGAGATGCCACTGTTCATAACATTTTTAGCAGGTATTTTTGAATGATTCAGTATCGTCAATAAATCAAACAATTCTCACTATGCTAGGGAGACCATTTTCGCTTGCTTTTTTCAGACTTTCTGTTAGTGGAATTATTCCCAAACCTTTGATAAATTCAAATAGAATGCTGTTCCTGCTGGCAAAGAGATAGTTACAGATAAAAGACTACTCATGTTGCCTGTAAACTGGTGGATAGGCTGATTTCCTGACTACTCTAATTAGCTTCGCGTAATTTGGCACATTGCTTCCTGAAATAACGATTTAATCTAATTAAGATTCTTTCACAAGATATCTTTTAAATGAATTAATTAAGGAGGACTTTATCTCCAAAGCCTAGAAATGAACATCACCAAGAATAATATTGGCATCTTATGCTAGATTATCATTTTAGTTTCCCTGTACACTTACTCTGCTTCTAACCTATGCAGAGTTATGTGACTAGGTGAAAAACATCCCCTGATTTCTCAGCTGTCTTCCTTGTGTAGCTCTCCACTGTGAAAATGTAGTGTAATCTTCCCTGTATTATAAAGTAGCATGAGGACTAATGACATCTATGCACAAATGAGAGAACAAATGATTATTTGATTTTGCAGATGAAATCTAGCTCCTTGTGGGGGGAAAAAAAAAGAATGATAGATTACTATTACTGATCTGTGACGATGTGGTACTGGCTTGGCAAGATTGTGTATTTTTGTTGTTGTTTTGTTCATTTCTTTGTTTCCCAGTAGCGCCATTAAGTGGCTAGCAATGACAGAAAAATATTTCATAACTTGGATGTATTCTCTGTCAATCATAAAATTTGGCCTATTAAAGGGAAACTCACTGGCAGAATGAAGACTGATACCTTGCTGAAGTCACTGAACAGCATGCATTCAGTAATTGCTACCTGTTGTTCAAGAAAATCTCCATTCATGTGTTGAGGTCAAATTCATCTGACTAGATGAAGAACTGGAGAAGAGTTCATGGCTTTTAAAAATGATTATACTAAGTGCAAAGTCTCTTACTTAGATCTACAGTCTCAGGTGGAAATTGAATGTACCTGCCTGTATAAAAAGACTCTATTCCAAATCCAAAGCTCAATGGATTAAATGGAGCAAAAAGTTAATTTCAATAAACTTTGAATTATGATAGGAAATAGAGGTAGAATGATATTTAGATGTTCAGACTGTGTTATTTCAGCCAAAGAACTGAATAGGTGAAGTCTCCTGAACAAAATGCCTTCTTCTATAAATCAAGGAAAATATACTCTGTTTCAAAAAATAATTTTTGAGTCTAACAGACTATCATAGAATCTTTGAATTAAAGATATTACACAAAGAAGAAATGTTGCTCATAATGCTGCTCATAAAAACAATTGTAGATTTCATCTGTAATGCAGAAAAATATCTTATATAAGTAGTTTCAGAAAGTGTAGAGGTGATGTCTCCGGAGGAGAATTAAGGTGAGTGATAGACTGTCAACAGGGGTAGGAAAACAGAACGCTTATGGTATTTGTAAACTCAGTGTTTCAGTACCTGCATTGGTGAGACTAAAATGTTTGTATCAGAACAGATGACTGATAATGGTTGACATCCCTGGAGATGCAATTGAATATCAGGGCACCATACTAATTTCTGATCATCCTGTTTACTTTCAGCAGAACTGTCAGAAGGCCCAATTGCAGCCACACAATCTGCAATACTGTATCATTTTACAAGAATGTCATGTTCAATTGTGATAAGTACTACACTGAGCTCTAATAATGTCAAAACATATGATAATTTATTAATATGAATGGTGAAATAATCTCTGAGTTAGACAAAAAGACTGCCTGTATTGTATCTATGCTGATGTGAGGACTGGGACTTATATGGAAATAATTGTATAATTTTTTCTTCAAATCAAACTGCCAGTTGTATTTTTCAGTAATTTTCAGTCAGTACTCTGAAAAATATTATTTGCATTTAATTGTCTTCTG
Organism: Tetrax tetrax; assembly: GCA_009806455.1. Lineage (NCBI taxonomy): Eukaryota > Metazoa > Chordata > Aves > Otidiformes > Otididae > Tetrax > Tetrax tetrax. Next base: position 267,764 of record WHYT01017894.1, read on the forward strand.
AGTATATTTCTAAATATCACTATAAGCAATATTTTTAAAGTGGATGTTATTGCATATGGGATTACAGTCTCTGAGACAATGATTAGGCTTACAAACTAAAGGAAGATAAATCAATAGAAAAATTACTATTTTCATTAACATAACATAGGTATATAACCAGTAACAGATTTTCAAATTCTACCTTGATAGTAGGATATAATCCACTCGTAAACAATATTAATTAATATATTTTTGTTGGAGATAAATTGCTGACACCAAAAGCATCTAGTTAAGTACAGTGAAACAAAACCGAGTCAGAGTCTGTAGTAGCTACATTAGTGTAATAAGCATATAGCGGCAGGATAGTAAGACAAAAGAAAAGATTCATTAATCAAGCAGAAAATTGAAAATCCTCCTTTAAACACTGAATCACACTGCTGGTCCATCCTTGATGACATGCTGTGCTCACTGTTTATTCATAGCATTTTTTTGGTACTACACTTTGAGCTAAAGATGACTTTGTTAGTGACAGTGAAGTCTAGTCATTGCAAAAAAAATGCCAAGCTATAAGTTCATTTGCTATTCCTACCCAATTTATATTGTAAATCTTACTTTCCTGATAAACAAGAGTAAAGTTAATGACACATATCTGTACAGAAAGCCATGTCTAGTATCTAGATATGATGAAAAGAAACAAAAATACCCCTAAAGATCAATGACTGCCATGGATACACTATCTTCCCTAAGCAGAAACTTCAGCACAAAGCACAGAGAACTTGCTATGTGAGAATTACTAACCAGTGGGCAGAAAAAACTGAATTTTCCCCCTCACACCTCATGGATTTTAATTTCCTGGATATGATTATACATTCCCTCCACTACCCTCTCTATTGGATGTGGGACCCTCTGCGAATTCATGGATCGTCCTCCAGCATCATCTCTCTTGCCTCAGTCAAATCCATTTCCGTGAAAGGTCCCTGGAGAGAAATTTCATTTCAACATGGAAGAGGTTCAGAAATGCCAAAGAGAGACCGGTCTGGACTAGAGGGCAATGCCTGGGAGCACAGCCCGGCGTCTGCCTCGAGCTGAACTGTTACCGGCGTGCTAGAAGGTGCTTGTCCATTTGCAGTCACACAGACCTGACTGGGAATCCAGGATTTGGAGTTTTACTTCCGCATATCACACTGTGACTTAACCACTGAAAAATAGTCTGAATCTTGCAGCACAGTACCTGTTAGCTACTTCTGTTAAGAGACAGTGAGCAGCAGCCAAATTGTTCTCAGGAAAAATCTGCTGTTGAAATGCTTGTATTTGGTTTATCCTCTTTATCACACAAATCTGCCCGCATATTTGAATAAATTGATTTTCTTGCTCCTGACTGGCTTTGCTGAAGATTTATGCTAGCTGCTTGTCAGTGAAAATAATTGTTTTAAATTAACTTTGCTTTTTTTCCAAATCAGTAAATAGAGGAAATTAATCTACAGAAAACATATACCTCTGCTACAGATCAGTTGATTCTACCTCATTTATACTCCCTCATTTAAAGACACCCTATAGAAGTATGCAACTAAATTTCCATGGTTACCAAAACACCTATGAGAAGGCACTCATACACTTTCATAGTAACAGATATTTTAATTTCAGGGAATATAATCTGAACATCTCCATGACAAACTAATTATTTCAGAAAAAGTTTTTAATGAGAAAAATGACTGGAGTTTTTCTTAACAGTACCTACTGATTTCTATGACTAAACCTAATGGAAACTGTTGTTTTCAGATCCTGATTTTGTGTCATCTTTCCTTAATGAAAAGTTATATTATTAATTTTATATATTTTTTTTAAAGATACTGAAGCACTTTTTCTTGCCTTACTGTGAAATGTGACAAGGGGATTTGGTAACAGCTTTGAAATTTTTTAAACATTGCTGGTAATGAAAATTATTTACACGTTTATATTCTTTTAAGTAGAAATTGAAGTAGAAATTGAAGTAGAAATCATATTTTTACTCTCCACTTTAACACTTAAATATTGATTCAGTGACTCAATATTAAGATCTAATTCCTAAAGAGCTTCAACCAGAAAGTACTTCAACCAGTAAGTGCTTTGCCTCCTTCATCAAATTCACTCATTCACAGAAATACGAAGTTCTTCAAGTCCTTTTCTGAGGGGAAAAAATAACTTTTCTTGCATGATTTTATTATTTTACTCCACCAATCTATTATCTCTTTATGAACTCATACATTTGATTGTTGGAAATATTATAATTTAACCATTTGCTAAATTTTATATTTGTGGCTTAATATTGTAAATGTACAAAGCCAACATCCTGTTATTCAGCATCAAAATATTTTATTTAAGATGTGTCTGAGAAAGAGTGTCCAGCACAGGATGAACATGCTGAGCAATTGTCAGTCTGCTAACTTTGTGACCTCTGTTTTTAGAAAGGTCTTTTTTTTTTATGGGGAATGGTACTTGAAACATACAAGTCTGTTTTATTTGGTACATATTTGTTGCTATATTTTTGATACATACCAGCTTGTTATTTCCTCCATTTTCATATGTGTTATCTTAATTTCTAATGCTGCTAAAAATTTATGGTAAGATGGAGTACAGAGAGAATTAGTTTGGTTTGAGCCTTAATGACTATATAAAACAAGCTAAATTGTAGAGCAAAAGAAGAAAAGAGTTATTTTTTACAACATCAGTATTTTAGGAACTGCATACAGTTGAAAAAAAATTCTGAGTGCCTAGATACCTTAATAAGTTTCATAGCTAATATTTTTATTTGGAATGTTTTATTGTTCGAGGTACATATTCCAAATTTTATATTTTATTTAAACTTTATATGACACAAAGACTTTAAACATACTTTGAATATACATTATCAAGCGGCAATGGGCACAAGCTGCAACACAAGAGGTTCCACCTGAACTTCAGGAAACACTTTTTTACTGTGAGCACTGGCATAGGTTGCCCAGGGAGCCTGTGGAGTCTTTGTGGAGTCTCCATCCTTGGAGATATTCAAAAGCTATCTGGGTATGGTCCTGGGCAAGCAGAAGGGCTGGAGCAGATGACCTCCAGAGGTCCCTTCCAACCTCAATGATTCTGTGATTCTATGATTCTTTTACAGAAAGCCTTATGAATTTGTCACAAAAATTGTCAGGTTAGCTTTTGAAGAGTTCCAACCATCTGCGGTTAAGGAAGTCATAAATGTATCAATTCCAATTAGAAATTAAACTGAATTTTATTCATTGTGCATATTAATGGTGAACCGAATTCTTCTAAAGATATAATAAATCTGAAAGAACAGTTCATACATTGAAAACATCTGTCTGTAACAATACTGGTGCTTTTGTGTACACTAACATAACTATATAGCACTGTAGTGACAGACTAAGCTAAAAAAACCCCACATTTCTTCTCTTTCCCCGTTACTGTCCATTAAAAATAAGCCATATTTTCCATTACCTTCAAATATCTTTCAGGACAATCTAAATTACATTTTGCGTTTTGTCCTGTTGCTGTTATGCTGTGTAGTCCTAGACACTCATGGTCACATAGAAGATCAAGGAGGAAATATTTTGCTTGAAAGCTGATATTAAAGCCTTAGCAAGAAGAGAATTAGCTCAATGCTGCAGCACAGTAACCAGTAAGATTCTTCTTGCACAGTTAAAAGGAACCTTCTTGACCTCCTTTGATTACTGAAATTGAAGCAAACCTCATGGCCTTTTCTTTTCTGTGAATCATGGGATTTTTGTCAGGGAGTTTAACTTTCTAAATTGCTTTGCAGAGGAAAGAATCTTGAATTGTGCTCACAGGAACATGAAACTGAGCTAACAAATAGTGCAGTAAACAAACAAACAAAAAAAAACAACAAAAAGAAATCTCAAAAAAAAAATCTGCGGAGCTGGAAACAGATAGGAACAAGAGAAATGTTGTTGAATATAACCCTGACATCTTCCTGTAATGTGACAGAATATTGTGGACAAACTGATGTGATTGAATATCCAATTTCCGTGTCAGAATACCTTTAAACTAATCAATGACAAAGACAGCAGCTGTTTCAAAGTAACCTATTTTCAGCAGAAAGCCACTGGAATAACAGTATTTAAAAACAAAACAAAACAAATAACCAAAAATAGGTTCTTTTAGCCACCACAGGGCAAAAAAAAAGTAGAGAAGGAACTGAGAATTTGATTCCTCAATTTTATTGTAATTGTTGTTTGTGTACACGGGGGACAAGAGCTTACACCACTGCTTTGTGATTTATGGATCATATCCTCTCCTTCCCTTTGATCTTCTGTATGTAAGGGCAACAGTGAATCAAAAGGGTGTCACAATTTTCAGAAAACCGACCAAGTAAGAAAAGAGAAAATGATGACTTCTCCCTAAAGAGAGATGGCTCAGGCTGAAAAGCCAAGTTTATAGCTACAGTATTGGACATCCAGTTGTTCAGAGACCATGCTGAAGGCAAAAAAAGGCTTTGCAAGCTCAGAATAAAACTCCTTATATAAATAGCATTATTTTCCTTTGAGATTTCTTTGCTGACTTCAGATAAACTTTCTAAGGTCATAAATTTGTGTATCTGGCTTTCCTAAGATTTTTAAAGTTTTGTCTAGGTGAGCAAAGAGGGAAGAGGTGATAATGCTACACATAATGCCTCATGTTTGCAGTTTTCCACTCGTGCTTGAAGATTATTTTGGTCTTACTTTTCTGTTATGACTTCCTATTAGTCCTACAGATTCATTAGAGAGTGTATTATTATTCCTGCCTCGTATTCTGTTCTTCAAGTAGCCATACCAAGGACCTTTCTAGGATAACACTGACTATTGGAAAAAATCTCTTCCCTCAGTCTCCTACTCAGCCAGTTCTTACACTGTCCCAGGTAGGTGCCTTTGGACGGCTTCTGGAGCTATATTTACAAGGAGATGCGGAAATGACTAGAGTTTTAGGATCACCAGCACACTGAGCATCTTGACATATCTGTATTCTCTACCTCTATCTGCCTGTCCTGAGCTTAGATCAAAGAGGCTGCTGTCTCTGTTTCTTAGGTGACATGCTGTTCGCAATGCATACCTCTGCAAGTGGCTAGGGATCGAGCTCTTCTGTAAGCCAAAGACCTCAGGTTTACAAAACCAGTAGACTGTCACAAAACAGCGTGTTTATTTAGACAGTCACTCTTTCTCACTCTTTCTTTTACATGCTACTTGATATTCAGCTGAAATTCATATCTCTTCCTTTCATTCCCCTCTCATATTTAAAAGTCTCTTTGGGTTTTTTTTTAGGATGTAGTTTTTTTTTTTTTATTCTTCCACAGGTTGTTGATGGGAAATAATTTTAACTCCTCTCTCACTGTTTTTTGCCTAACCTAAAATGACTAACAAATTTTTCACGTTAAATTTTTTTTTCTTCCTGTCAGGATGATACTGGGAAATCCGTGCATGCATTGTTGTTTTCATGCATTGAGCTTTACCTTTCATATAAACATACAGCTAAACAGCTCCACTATATAAATAAAACAAGTAGTATTATTCATTCAACTTATTGCTGACTTTTAACTAGAACAACATCAATGGTTCCTAGTTTTTTAATTATCAACCTCTAACACTATTCAAGGACATTGTGGTCCCAGCTTTAGCTATCCGGGTTGTAAGGGTACAGATAAACAAATTTAGTGAGCAAAGTAGATGGGTTTTGCAGACCCAGGTAAAACTGGATTTAATCCTTTTCATCAGGCAAAAAGCCCCATCATGCCAGTCAGCTCTGCCACAGGCTAGCACTCTCTGAAAACTCGAATCTTTCTAATCTGCTAATAAGATCAATAAAATGGCAAGCACTGAAGTCTCAGTTGAAAAAAAAAAAATCCTCTTCATCCTATCATGAAGATGAGTAATCAAAGTGAAAAATTCAAAGTCATGTTCTAGATAAAAACCAGATTTTCCTTTTCTGCCTGGGAACTAAGCCTTCAGAAAGCATACTTTCCCTGCAAGTGAGGTTTGGCTTGAAAAGTTTGCTGTTTTGACCGCCAGTGTTTGATGTAAATATAAAATGATAGCTATTGGAAGTTTTCTGCTAAGACTTCTGCAAATATATCAAAGTTCTTGGATGAATGCAGACCGAAAGATCTTTAGGATAGTGAACCAGCCAGAAAAACTACAGAGAAAAAATTCATTTTTAGAGCAACAAATATATACATGTACCTATGTGTATAAATACCTATGTATGTATGCATATAACTTTTCAATGAAGAAAAAGCTTGAAATATTTGTTCCATTCTACTGTCTTGGAATGCTAAAAAGACAAGACATTTGCTTTAACACCATACTTCCCTGTAATCACTACTGCATTGTCAGAATCATGTATTTATTCTTTGTGCCCACATTAATTTTGGGGACAAAAAAGACGGTTACAACATTGTGATTTCAATTTACATCTATGAGTTACAATTTTATTGGTGTTAAAAAATGACATCTATGGTAAAACATTTTTCCAACTGTCAGATTTTATTCCACAAGTAGCAGAAGACTGAATTATACAATGATAGAATAGTTAGGGTTGGAAGGGACCTTTAAAGGCCATCTAGTTCAACTCCCCTGCAAGGAGCAGGGACCTCTCCAACCAGATCAGGTTGCTCAGAGCCTCATTCAACCTGGCCTTGAATGTAAGCAAAGCAAACAAGGCCAGAGCTGTTTTACCAGTTAGCCTGTCCTCCTTCCTCCTGGCTACGTTGCTCTGGATAAACTGGGAATCTGAGGTTAGCCTAAATAGTGGCCAGGGTAGAAACTAGACTTCAGCCAAAGGCCATTTAGGAAGGAAAGAAAATTTCTCCAACAGGAGAATTGCCCTCACTTGCCAACTGGGTGCTTGCCAATGTTGCTGGGGGTGCAGCTGCCTCTGCTGCGATCCAGAGATCATTTTCAGAAATTCTAATTGCTGTAACCAGGCTCTGGGATCAGACTGGTACCTGGAACAAACAGATGTTGTGTCAAATTCCCCTGCAGGACTGTTAACAATATATCTATATGCACTTGTATAATCATATATAATATTGGTAACAATATAGTTGCAGCATTAACCTGGCGTATTAGACAGGTATGGAAACACTTTCCATACCAGGAAACGCTTTTGCAAAAATTTCAGGTCTGCCCTCTTGTTCAAGCAATACTTTTTGTATGCCTCCAGCCTTTTGGGGGAGTCAGGAAACCAGAAGGCATGGTGACTCTTAAAAGACCTTATTTTCCTGTATCAGTCCAGGCAAAGCCTCCTTCATCCTGGGATGAAATTCTGTTTATATTCCATGTATAAACTTTCAAGTCTTATACATGCTATCCATAATACGTCAAAGGGTCATAGGAAATATAATACAACGGTAAAAATATAGTTGTATATAATTTCTGTAGACATAATATAAAATATTTCCAGGGATGATCTAGGTCCTTTTTAAAATATGTTGTTCAAGCATGTTGAAAGAAATTGGTTTCTGCCTCGAACAGTTAAAAAATAAATGGAAGTAAGTAAATTTGTACCTTATAACTGTCAAGACTTTTAATGCTTTTCTAATAAAAAATCAACATCATGTAGAAGTAAATCTAGATATAGCCATAGAACAACTGACAGCCAGCTAACCATTTCTCAGTAACAGCGAGGGTATTTTAAAGCTGTCGTGGTTTTCAAGACTGGTACTGACAGTTACTGTGACAGTTATGTTGAGAAAGACACCTAATTCATGGTTGTGAAGCTTGATCTTCCCTTGAAGAAATCACTCTTCTTGAATACTAATACCTGCAGTTGAAACCATGTAATTACAACACCCTTTCCCAATTTAATAGTTCTTTAAGTGGTTAGTCTATATAAGTAATCAATCACAACTTCAAGCCACTGTTCACGTGGACAATTAAAATCTAAAGAAAATGAAAGGAAGTGAAAGTATAATTTTAAATCAATTCTGATAAATATATCGTAAGCGGATTTAAATTCTAGTAACAGTCTCTGAGGCTGAATTTTTATGCTTCAATTAATGTACACACTTCCATATAAGCTGGAGCCAATTTTTGCATATAAAGTGGATAATAGTTAATGAAAATTATCTATGTGAGCATACGTTCCCTTCCACACATAGATATCCAGTTTTATTTTAAAAGTGTATGCTACGTACACACACAAAAAAGAGACATTAGTTTGCTTTTGTATGTATTCCTTTGTATTATTGTAAGGCTTAATTACTTCAGCCATAAATCTTTATGAATTACAGATCAATAAATTATTTATTAAAAATAAACTTTTAAATACAAGAATAACAAAGTTTGAAGTCTGCACCAAACTACATTGCCAAATGGGTATAGTTCTGTTCACTGGAAGGGTACAAAAGATGTTATGCAAAACTGAAAGGTGAACTTATGTAATTTCAGACACTTTAAAGACTTAAACCAGCTTATAGTAAAGTTGGGCAATTTTATGCTACATTTGTTATCCATTGAAATAGGCAGCTTTAGGATTTCATCTCACCGTAATGTAAACTCCAGAATAAATCAATAGACTCATTCTTTTGAAGTACCTATGCTTCTTCATCAACTAGAAAGGAAGACTAAGGATATCTGCTCAGATGCTGATAGCTACGATGCTATGACGAATCTCACTTCAGGATTCTGTGGTGGAAATGTAGGATGATTAGGGCAAGTGACAATGTGCCACAGAACAAACATTGACTCCAAATACATGTTTTGCTTTTTAAGTAATTAAATCAAACAACATTGCCATTTGTTTGTCTGATGTCATGTGGTGTATTATCACTTCTGCCATTCAGAATTTGTCTTACTACATATATCTGTGCAGAAACCGTCCTATTCAACAACAAAAACCCCATAAAACAAAAGAGAAAAAACATAATAAAGAGTTTTCTTAAAAGGCTAGTTCTTTATATTCTTTCTTATTAGGCATGCTATGTCTTTAGGATTGACTTTTTATGCTTTACTTGTATCTTTTCTTCCTTCCAGATGTTTTTGAATAGCTCTATACTTTGCCTGATAAATAATTCATCTTACTGAGCTACTGCAGTGGTAGCTTCGTTGTTCTTGCTTCTTTCTTCCACAGGTAGTATCATTCTTTTTGAGTGTCTTTCACCAAGATGTCTCTGATGATGTCCTTGCTGAGAAGGGTCTGTAGTCATCATTCCATCTTTAAACAGGCCGATTGTCTACAAAGTGTATTCAGTCCACCTCCTGTTCTTTGTGATGAACAATGTAGGTTGATTTTTGTTCTGAATATTCTTATAATTATGGATTAATACTTGGCTCAATAACTGTCAAAATTATTTTTACGATGTTATTAGGATGCTCATAGGAGCATCTTGACACTGGAGCAAAGTATGTGCTGTGTTCTATGTATCAACTTCTTACCTTTGTACTTCTGTTGACTAGGTAGAGATAAATAGGATTTCCTAACTCACTTTTTACTTTTAAATACATCTGACATTCAAGGCTCTTTTTATAGCTTCTGCTTCTGTCAGTTCTCAGCTCTGGCCCACCTCCTTCCCACTGCTGAGTGATCCTTCCCCTAGTCAGCCTCATGCCTGGTGGGTTTTCATGCTGAAGCTGAGTGATCTTCACACTTCTGACACACTTGCTTCACATGCTTCAGCTGGACTGAACTGACATTTTTAGTTCTTGACTCAGGCTTCCTTCCTTCCCTTCTAAGCTCTGCATAACTTCTCTATGTTTATTACAGGTTCAGATATGAGGCTGACCACTGCTGAAAGCCTTCTCTGTTTCAGTGTGAAATCCTATGGAAACAGTAAGCTCAGCTGGAGACAGCTCTTCTGATAAGATCAGAGTGTAGCTCCAGGCAAGAGGAAGGATATAGCTTTTCCTACAGATTGAGAGAAAGAAATGCATAGAGAAAGATCTTTTTTTTTAAATAATATGAGAGGTTGAGTTTGATTGATTGTTTTTTTTTTTTTTTCAGGTTTCCAGAACTAATATTCTCGTTTTGTGTGCTGTGATATCAAAGACTCAATGCAGAGACAGTTCCCTCAGTGGACAGCTTGATGAATAGATAATATACATCACATACAATAATTTGAATGACATATCTTTAGTCATTGGACTTGTGAAAATGCATTATCAGAAATCTCCTTTGTAACATTAATTATGTAAGTTACCAACTGATGCACAATTATATGTATCAAGATTTGGAATTCTTACTAACCAATACTGAAGTTTTCAAAGAAGGAGAATAAATTGCCCAATTCTGTTGAATTTCAATTTGATTTGTTCACTTGACCTCCTTTGAATATCAACTATTGCTTAAAATCACAATTTTTTAAAAAATTATTAAACCTTGAGAACTTTATGAACACTTCTTTTATTTCTAAATATTTCAACACCATTGAAACATATCAGGAAAAGAAGGGAGGTGGGAATAAAGAGAGAAAAAAAGGATGTGGGGAAAAAGGCAATGGGAATAAGTACATAAGAGTAAACTTTTAAATAATAGATTTTTCTCTATAATAAATATTATTCTACTAAAAAAAGGAACAACCAACACTGCTGAGGTCAATGATCTAGCACTAAAGTAACCTTGGTAACGTGAAATTGTATGTGTGCGAATCATAATGAAAAATTTCTCTTATTCTAATGCAAAATATGAATAGAACATGAGGGACTTGAACTTTAACCATTAAGAAAGAAATTGAATTATACTAAAATTAACATCTTTAAAAATTCTATTTTAAAATGTGATAGAATTAATAAATTCAATTAACATCATTACATGTTTTATAAACCAAACTTTCAACTAAATGTGAAAGTCTGTTAAAACTTAAAACTAGGAATTGCTGAAATTGTTAAAGTGAATTATATATCATGCCAACTCTTTTGATGTGAGATGCAGAAGGATTTATGCACGTTTACCATGTGAAGTTATTTTCAGTGTTTATTGTGGTTCAATCTCTTAGGAAGCTTTCTAGTAAAACTTCCACTCCTTCAATCTGAAAACTCTTTCTACCTTTTGTCTCCTTTTCTTGTTCTTACTGATCTTACTGTGACCCTGAAGATACTGTTTTGGGGGAGGAAAAAAAAATTAACCCTTAAGGTTTGCAGATACTGATAAAAGTCTTTTTTTTTGTTCCCAAAATAGGCTCTCGATATCATACACGTGTCCATGTTTATTATTGCTTTCTTTACCATCTCAAGTTTAATCTTAAAATAAAATCAAATGGAAAAATACTTTTCAAAAAGTTGTAAAAATTTATAAAATATTTTCAGTTTCAAGAAGCTTATTTCTGGATTAAGAGTATGTCTTCTATTTTTGTGCTAAAATGGAGTATCAAGAAAATAATTTATTTTCTGGTCAATTTCAAGTATACATTAGTCAGAAGTCACACTGAAATGTTTTAGAGAAATAAAATATTCAATTCATGGTTTTAGCAATTAAAAAAAATTTCTTTCCTTTAAATTGTACCTGTTTATAAGTAAAAAGCACAATTCTAAAATTTAAATTCCAGAAGACAAATAAATAATTTTTAAATAAAATATTTTACTAAATGGAACGTTATCTAAAAAAAATATACTAAACCAGTTTTTTTTTCAAACTCTTTCCTTACTGTTTTCATAGTCAAAAAAAAGTTTAAAAATGTAATTTGATTAAGTGATTTGGTTCATTATGAAACACCATTTGGAGGACTTTGTTGTTTGTTGAAGACGTTCGCTCAGTTTTTTTCTTAATGTCAGCTAAATGAAAATCAATGTCAACCAATCATTCAAAAATTCTGTACAATGAATAGTACTTTAATCCTTACACTTTATCTTTCTTTCTCCCACTGTTTTACCTCTGGAGGTCAATTAAAAATAAAAAAGACAAAAAATGGTTTAATTTCCTAAACAAAACTTGGTGTGGAAAAGTTAAAAGTAAGACTGAAAACATTATGAAAGACAAAGGGAATGGACAAGGATGAAGAGGGTTACAAATGTTCTCCCTATAACATTACTCTGTCTGCTTCAAAAATTCATCCTGAAAGTTTATCTCTAAACTTCAGTTTCCAGAGAGAGGGAGGAGGTGATGACAGAACATCACTACTAATACAAGAACTGCATTCATTTATTGTGAAGTATGTTTGTGTTTTATGTCTAGTCTTGTACATGCCATGTCATTATGATAAGAAATGTCATACTTTGCTCTATGCTGAACACACACATATATATACAAACACAAACCAACCACAACAAAACCCCCAAAACCTTATGAGAAACAAATTAAAACTGATGGAGCAGAAAAAAAAAAACAACACAAAACCAACAGAACAACCTCGCCTTGAGATAAAATGAAACCTGAAAGTGAGCAGACCTAAACTGAAACTAAAAGAGAAAGATCATAAAGGAATGGAATTTGTTTACTGAGATGCATATGCAGTGTAAGACACTAAAATATGAAGAACTGAAACAAAGGTTAACAATACATCCTTGAAATTTTCCGACTTCTCTTAACGGGCAAAGGTGCTGCATATCAATAAGGCTTTAAACAGTTAATAGTTGCATAGTCTCCCACTTTCTACGACAGCTTCCACAATTTGTAATAACAGGTTAAAATGTGTGTTGGCTATTTGGTATACACTGTGTTAGATTTCTCTAGTGCAATTTGTAACATGTTATTAAAATCTGTCTAGCAACAATATAGAGTCAGTTTAAAAATTGATAATATTTTAAATGTTCCTCTTTAACAAAATAACATTTGGTATTAAGTAATAAGAATGAATCTAATGTGAGTAAACCAGAAAAATCTCTAAAGATGCTTTCTTTCCGATGGATCTCCGATAAGGCATGCAGGAGAGAGGGGGAAATGGTGTATGGGGAAAAAATATTACACAGTATTACCAAGACTGCATTTTGATAGATGAGTGGGAACCATATGAACAACTTTATTCCTCACAAGAGTCACAGAAATTTGTTTCAGTAATTGCCCATTGTCTTCAAAAGCCTCACAAGAAACATCCAAAGATTCTTTTAAAACACATTTGAGATTATTTTGGAAGGCTGCCAGTACTCTGGCGTGCTGAAATTCAGCCTTTTATTGTCCCAGCAGCCAGACAATGATGCAAGTTAGATGTCATGGCGAAGAGAAAAGCATTTGAATGTAAGGAAACTGGCTTAGATTCTGCACAGACAAAGAAGAAAGGAACAGTAGATGGAAAATGTTCCAATTAACAATGCCATGATGAGGTTTTAGTAAAGTGGAAGGGAGATAATCTTGGAGGACATGCCACAGACTGAGGTGCTGGTGTCATTAGGAGAACTTCTGGGACATAAGGCAGACGAACTAAGTCTACAAACATATTAGAGTGAAGAAAGGAAAGGATACGTGGCAACTGTTGTGAGAGATAAGGAAAAGGATGGGACCAAGTGAAAGGATACAATTGCACTACCCAATTACATGATCCCTTGACATCAAAGACTGAAGCTTTCATTGGTCCCAAATGCACACATTTCAGCTCCTATCTCCTGTTAAGTTGTATGTGAGAGGGGAAGGCATCTTAGATCTTAATCAGTATTAGCAGCAGCATGACAGACTATTTTTTTTGCTTGACACTTAAGCTAATTCCTAGACTTCATAATAGCTTTCTTCCCCTATGACACAGAATACTTTTAAAATGATTGACACTAAATGTTATTATACTGTTACTGGACTCAGAACTAATTTTAATCAAATGCTGTAGAAATGTTTTAGTTGTATTTCCAATATGTTGTTACAGACTTCAGTGATATACCAAACTGGTAATTTATCATTTACTCCATATACAAATTGACATTTTAATTTTCAATATCTTTATGGCAAATGTAAAAATCTTTCATGAAGCTGTTTCAGCAGTGGAGGATCAGCAGAATGATTTCACATGTGACTTATTTTGGCTACATCTACTGTACAGATTTAGTAGAGAACACTACAAATTATTTCCCTACGCTATCTTCATACATCAGTTATCCTTACAAGAACCCTGTAGGGAAGTTAATTAAGATTATTTTAATGAGCAGCTTCTTTCTTTTCCTTTTCTTCTCTATATTTGATATAGATCTGTGATCTATAAAATCTCCACTGATTCCTTCTTTTTAATTTGTCTTCCTTTGTGCTACAAGAGGTGGGTTAATAAGACAGGGAGTGGCAGAAACAGTGAGATCGTTTCCTACATATGCATATTGAAACATTTGAGAGAAGAGCTCTACCTGGTGTAGATTCTTTGTTGTCTAAGCAGATGGGAACTTGCCCTACAGCCTTTGTGTATGTACAAAGGGCTCTGTATTGCCAAAAGGGGTGAAACTTACAGGAACACAACATTTTTTGAAACCTCTTTTCCTCTGTTGAGCTAGACTGAGATTGGCAAAGTTACTAAGTGAATCAAGAGGAAAATGCAGATGGAAAGACAGAATTTGGTCATCTAAACAGCTTGTTCCTGACACAATGAGATGAAAAACTATCTGCCATTTATTTTCAGCATGGTTTAGGGCTTGTAAATATTAATGAAATTCTTCTCTTACTTTCAGTTACTTGCTAGTTGGTTTATTTTTTTAATTTTCTGAGTTTTCACCTGAGAGTAGTTTCCTGTAATATGAAAAATCAGTCACGATTTGGAGTGTCTGACTAACTTTTCAGAGCCAACCTTGACTCAATTTAGTGTGGCTTTGACATAGGGCCAGCTGGAAATATTGAAGATATCAGTGAAAGTGATATTATATTAAATAGCATATGGAAATTTTAAATTACACGACATTGTTTTTCATTAGTCTGAAATTTGAATTCCATTATTTATCTATCTACATCCAAAAAGCTTTCACAGTAGTAGCTACAGCCACCTAGAGAGGCACAAGTTGACTTAAATCTTACTCTAAAGTATTAAAAAACAATATATATAATTCCTATGTTTTTGTATCAGCACAAATTTTTGTCCTAACATGCAAATTCTCAGCAGAGAGCTCACAGGCCTTTGGGACTTAATGTGGAATTTGTGAAAGTAGTATTTCAAAGGAAAATTTTCCAACAAAAGTAAGAAAAAGTAGCATTTAACTGCTAGTCCGAGACGGTGTACACTGTCTACAAAAAGTCTCAGCATTTGAGAATAAGGACAGACAGATGTATCTCTCATTCACTATACATGAGTTAAAGATGCTGTTCCTGTGAAGAAAGGCACACTGTCCAATCTCGCACTGCCTTCAAGTTCTAGGATATTTATTAAACATTTACTGGAAGTCATCGTTTTCTGGCTTGTGAGGAGTAAATTTTGCCAGAAAAGAGGATAATGACTCTCAAAATATTCACCTCTGGCCACTGAATTTGGAATTACTTGATTGATGAGTGCCTGATGAACATCTGACTTTATAACAGTAATGCTTTTTCAAAAATGTAGCTCAATGTACACTATTTCTGAGGCTGGGATTTTTGAACAAAATTTAAAAAATACAAGTATTTGACATTGTAATGATTCTTTACATGGTTGAATGATGGGGAAAAACTATGTAGAGCTAATCTCTTTAGTGGTTTGCTACTTTCCATGGAGACCAGCCAGCAGAAGGAATTGCTGGAATAAAGAGCTTCAGAAGTGTTTACTGACAGCAGGACTCTGCTGGATTGCAAGAATTCTTGGTTCTTGAACATATTTAAAGAAAAATACAAATCTAAAGGTAATAGACTGAACTCTCAAAGGCTGTCCAGCTTGTGCACTCTTCTCCCAGCACATCATCTTCGTCTTTCCTAAGTTTTCCCACTCCAGCCTTCTTTGCTTGTTGACAGAAGGGAGTCTGTCCAGCATGATGTCTTGCATTCATTTATGTGCCTGATACTGCAAGGAACTGTTGGGAAGATCTTGGTCCCTAATTTTCCCTCTTATGCTTTGTAGGGGAAAAATAGTTAAGGTTGCCTTCAATAGGTACAGGCGAGGATTCGTTCATAAGATTCTCCACTCTTACCTGATGTCGTTTATGCAAACAATACATTTTGGAGCTCATTTCTGTAAAATTCATTATTTCATTCAATTGACTGATGTGACTGTTCTAAATTGTACAATTTAGAAGAATATTGAGTCTTCAAATGGTAGACACTGGAAAAGTATCTCTAAAGTTGCAGAAGCTGCAGTAAATCTCTCCTGTTCAGTGCTTTCACATATGAGAACTTGCCAATATGTGGAATAGTTTTTCTAAATGGCTAGAAGCAAGCTGAACTGTTTCCAAAGGTGCAGAGATTCAAATACAGATTTTAATTATTTTTATTTGGACATTAATTTGTTAAGGAGGTTTAGTACCATTCAGTTAGACTAAAATACAATTTCTAATTTTATCTGTTAAGAATTATTATCTGACAATTATTTTCTCCAAGTATTCTGTCCTGCTAAATACAGTAATATTATCCTCCTAACTACTGACATTCACTTACTTTGCCCTATAATATGTATTTGAAAAATATTTATATTAACTATAATTAAAACAAAGGTTGCAATAGAATGTTGTTGGTGTTTGGTTTTTTTTTGTCTCTGAAATGATTCATTAGAGAATCCTTCTCCAGTAATGTTTCTTTTTAAAGGCAAACCTCAGTACATTTTGAAATGGAACTGAAGGACAAACATAACATATTTGTTCATTTTATTTAAATAAAATATTTTCTGATGGAAAAGTATCTGAGCAAGAAGTCTGAAAGTTAATTAGGCAATTCAGTGGCAAAACATTTGGAGAATCTTAAAAAAAATCCCTCTCTGGCATTTTGAAGACTGTATAAGAGCAGAGGGAATTTGTGGGTTGTTGTCAAACTTTCAAAGCAGCATATTAGAACATTTAAAAGTCTTCTGACATTTGAAACTTTTAAGACCTATCCACCAGGGTTACTTGATGTGGTAAGGAATACATTAACCAGAATAATCCTTAAAATAAATTATGATAGTCAGTTGAATTTGATTATAGTGACTGAATTAAAATAATTAATTCAAAGAAAATTTGCACTCCAGAATGCCAAGAGGAAACTCAGAATCACTACATTTCATGCAACAAAATTAAGTTTGCATAAATATAATCCAACTTTACATAAGTAGAATATGAGGGAGAATGCAGGGAGAAAAACATTTTTAAATGCCTGCTCAGTTGAAGGATCCAAAAACTGATGATGTTTAGGTCATCTGAGAGGCTATGGACTTCTTAGTGATTACCCAGACACTGAAATACTAAAGGTGAGGACATTTATATGTTTTGCACACCCGAATGAGCTGAATATTACCAACAAAGTATTCTATCCTGATCACTTTAAACCACTTTGCCCTGTGTCTCATGTGCTTGCATTTGAGATTGTAATAATACTGGGAAAAGAACTGTCCAAACTGAATCGAGTTGATCTAGACCATTTCCAACAATGAAACAGAGTAGATCTTTTGAAACTAAGGGAGTAAGCGATTCACTAAAGAGTAGGGTATTATTCAGGAAATATCAGAAATAAAGTGTTAAGACTAAACCATATTTTCACATACAGAATCCATCCATCATGTAGCCTCACCCCCTTTACAAGTAGTGGTCCTTGAAAAGAGCACTGATGAACCATATTCTCAAATACCCACACTGAGTGAAAAGGTGTACATTGTCATTAGCTTCACTTGTGCTGCAGAGAGACATGGGACTCTGCTCTGTGCCAGGGAAGGAGAGAGCAAGAAACTCTGCTTTATGTCAAGGAGAACGCTCTGTTCAATAAAATTTGCCTTGTATTACCCATCTATATGTATAACTTTCAATACTGCTGAATTAATTTTTTTTGACAGATAACCTGTAGGTTAGTCACTTGAAAATATGACACTTACAAGAATTACTCATTTTGCAAATAAAAAACTTCTTAATAAAATAAAGTTACAACTGTGACTTTTTAGTAGTCTCCAAGTTCATACCGTAACACTTCAGTTCTCAGGAGCCCAGGAAAAAAAAAAACTAAGAAACTTTAATATTGCCATATCATTTTATGAGATGAATATCTCATGCATTTTGGAGGACTTTTTGCTTCAGATTGTCTGGAAACTCAGAAAGGCTTGTACATGGCAGTAGCGTGTCCTACATGTCATTTTGGACGATGTAGGCCACATCTTGCCTACATGTCGATGTTGGTCAAGGGACAAGGCGTCAAGGGGAAGAGTGTCAACGTTTTAAATGTATGAATATAACATAATTTCAGGTGTTGTTGGCCTACAGCTGCCACACCAGAGGTGCAGAACTCCCTATGTCCAGCTCCTAGTTGTCAATCCCTTGTAGATGTTCTGCATTTACCCAATGGCTCTAGCCATCTATGTTAAGACAAATGGATTCTAACTCTTAACTTAATCTCCTAAGAAACTAGATAGTATGTCTTTAGAGAGCTGAACTCTCATGGCCATAAAGGAACAGAAAAGCTAATTAAAAGCTTAGCATGCATTCTGTCCAGCTTTCTGTACATAAATTAGTGCCTGCTTGTATGCCATCATGGATATGAACATTACACAGGTTAAAGTTTCTCTTAGAACATCAACTATGAAACTAGAAAACAGAACCTAGGATTCCGAGTCCCTGAAATGGCTTTCCAGCCATCTTTGTCTTATGTGCTGGTAACAAATTTTCATTTCTTTAATTTATACTTGAAACACTTAAAGCTACTCCAAATAAAGCATTGCATTTTTATTTCCAGATCCTTTTCCAGGTCTCATAAAAAAAAAAAACCCTCCAGACTTTAACTGCTCAGCCTACATTTGCTTCAGCAGCAAAGAGGTAGACTTGGCAGTCTTCAAAGAGGAAGAAAGATTTACAATTTTTTTTGAAGGCTTTCAAGTTGTTATATAAAGTGCTTGGTAGATTAAATGGCTTTCTTGATTCATATGCTGAAAGTAAGAGACTTCTTGCACAGCTGCTGTGCTATCAATTGGTTTGACCTAGTTGTACTGCCAAATTCTCCTATAATTCAGAACTTGCACTTTATCTCTTCCTTACATACTGAACCTTAGCAAAACTCACTCAAAAGTGTAGCCAGTTTTCAGATAGCGACCCTTTACTGGTGTCTCTCTCCATTCACAACTCTGAACCTTGAAAAGTGAATGAGCATTTGTGTTAGCTACCTAAATACACTGTCTACACTAACCATGTCTTGCAGAATTAAAGGTAACTCTCTTGAGTATCATGGTTATGAATGCAGTGTTTGAATGGCTTTAACAACTTCTGCTACTAAGATGACTGTAAAATCAATGGACGTACACTGGAACTCTGTCTATTGCAACTTTATCTAACAGAAACAAAGCAATTGGCAACCACAGAATCATAGAATAGTTTGAGTTGGAAAGGACCTTTAAAGGCCATCTAGTCCAACTCCCCTGCAAGGAGCCGGGGCATCTCCAACCAGATCAGGTTGCTCAGAGCCTCATCCAGCCTGGCCTTGAATGTTTCCAGGGATGGAGCATCCACCACCTCTCTGGGTAAACTGTTACAGTGTTCTACCACCCTCATTGTAAAAAATTTTTTCTTTATATTAAGTTTGAATCTGCCTCCCTTTATTTTAAAACCATTACCCCTTGTCTCCTTCAGAAATACTTTTTTTTTTTTTTCCTGTGAATGTCTCCAGAGCTTCTTTTGGAAAGGATTCAGGAGAATGGAGGGATAGTTCAGTCTTTGACCTCTTTGGAACACAACACTGTGGGTTTCCTCTGAGGCTCACACTTTCAGCTTGGATGTGTGGTAGCTACATCTCCCTCTCACCTTTTGCTGAAAGGTGAAGAACAACAGTCTAAATGTCTTCACTTTCCTATTTTGAGCATCAGTAAGGGCTCCTCAGAGAGACAGGAATGTCAGCAAGGCCTTCCTGTACTTAAAACTATTGCTTAAATAAAGTCAAATGGATCTGCAGCACTGATCTGTTTCAGACACTCTTCCATAGTCAGGCATGTGTTGCTACTGTGATACTGAGGAGCTCTCAAAGCTTTGAAAGTTTGCAGTGGCACCTTATGAGAAACAGCTGGTGCAGTAATTATATTGTATGCAAATTCAGACAAATATTGCTGTACAAGACCCAATTCATTGGGTTGAATTTTCATACTTTATTTCAAAATCTGTAAAGCAATAATTTTTCTTTTAAATAAAATATTTGAGATCTTAATATACTGTAACATACCAAGAACTCTAGGCATGGATGTATCTTGGCTATACCTTTATCTGGTCACTTTTGGGTGGGTTTTTCCTTTGACTAGAAAGGAATTGTGACATCAAAATTGTCAAAGACCAGAGTACTCTGGGGCTGGATGATGCTGCAAGCCTAAAATGGCCTAAAATGCTATCAAAACAGCAAATACTTCATATCTTGCATGCCCCTCTGTTACTGCTAGCTGAAAACAGCATTAAAATTACTGCCAAGAAATCGTATAATGCCTTATCCTTTTTTTCAAGACTGTTGAGTGCGTGCCACCGCAAGTAGTATAATCTATGCCAACATCTTCATAGTACTAAATATTCTTGAAGTATTTTGCAATTAATAAATTTCTAAATCCATCTG
Source organism: Tetrax tetrax (assembly GCA_009806455.1). Taxonomy (NCBI): domain Eukaryota; kingdom Metazoa; phylum Chordata; class Aves; order Otidiformes; family Otididae; genus Tetrax; species Tetrax tetrax. The sequence continues at coordinate 288,257 of WHYT01017894.1, forward strand.
GGACAATTGTTTATTTCAGAGAAAGCATCTTAAAATATATACATGAAGTTGAATTGTCAGCATATATTGTGTTACAGAGTGAAACATGCTATTTACCATTGCCCTATTCTTCTTTTCATAATTCTGCTTCCTGCTGGTTTTCAAATAGCTTTTACATCCTTGCAATTGCCAACTGCAAATTGAAAATATATGCATATTGATATCACAGAAATAAGAAAACAATTACGTTAAAATCCAAGCTATTTTCATTGCTCATTGCTTTCTTTGCCTGCTGTATTGCTTAAAAAGAAATATTTATGATTTACGCATATTCAGGCATAAATAAGCATGCTATACATATGTAAACATATGTGTCTTCTTACAATAGTTGTAAGTGGCATTACAAGACCATAAGCTTTAGGAAAAGCAGGAATCTTGGCAACGAAACATACATAAATTGCAATTATTTTTTGTTTCTGAGAAATTCACACAGTTTTGCAAAAAGAACTGGATAACTAACATGCTTTGTTTTCCATTTTTTCAATAGCATTAATGTAGTTTTTCCTTGAATTAAAAAAACGGGTCACATTAATTATTTCGTGATTGCATAAAAATTCCTAGTATTTTTTTTTTCTTCTCCACTGAATTACTATCTGAGGCATATTACGGAACTGACAGGAACACCATTTGCAACATAATGGTAATGAAAGCAAAATAAAGCTATTATTACTGCCTTCTCTTTTGTTCTTTTTCTCTTGTCAGAAACAAGCAATATTATTTAGAGCATTGGTGAGCTGTTTGCCAGAGCTCTAGAAGACCTTTTGGCTTGCATGACACACCATAAGTTTGTCTTTCCTTTCAGTTATTAGAGTCACCTCTTCCATAGCTCATTTTATTTGTTTGTTACTTAGCAATAAATCTAGTCCCAACCCAATGTTAAACCCAGGTTTCCAGTCTCAAAACATACAAAAGTGCTCACTCTTTCTGAAGGAGGATTCTGAAGCTAAAGAAGAATTATTAGAGTGCAGCGTTAGCCTCATTCTTGTGCCTGATCTCACATTGAACATTGACAGTCCTCCTTTAGAGCAACTTCTAACATAAAGCAAAATCCTGCTTAGTGAATGTCTGTACTCACTACATCTGTACAGGGAAGTATTCTCACCCCTAAATGAGGAAGTTATCTGTCTTAAAACTGCATAGAAAGATAAGGATACATATAGGTGAATGAGACATTGGTTAATTTATCCTGCATAGTAGCTGCTAGTGGGGATTTATCACTTGTTCTGGATGGAATCAAAGTCGCTGTTTCCTAGAATAATACTTTAAAGAGACTGGAGATAGAAACGCTGCCTACTGTCAGTCAAGGATTCATTCCAGATGAACTTCATTGGCAGAAAAAGATAAAATTTTATCTTCATGCATGGTAAACTTAAATTGAGGTGCCTAAAACCACAAAATGAATTACATATCTAGGCATCACCTCAGTGCCAATTTAAGCAGCTAAGCTCAGTAATGACACTGTAAATGCATCATCTTCAGAGCAATCTAATTCATATATTCCCTTTCCAGCCATTTATTAAGGTGTTCATGCATTTTACATTTCTGTATATTCTGTTCAAACCATAATATTTTCCTTCTAATCTTTCAAAGGACATTTTAGACTTGTGTTGCAGTTGTGGTTTATGTTCTTGCTTTGGTTCCTTAAGTTTAAATGCTTCTCTTGTGTGTTGAATAGGGTATTTACAAACCTAGAATGCAAACCACAAGCATTGTAAAATTCAACAAGTTTTAATACTTAGCTCTTTTTCTCCATAAAAACATGTTTTGTTGACTAGAGCAGTTTTCCATTCTTACTAGCTCTGTTTAAATTCTTAAACCAAATTATTTGGAAGTCAGATGTTCTGATGCATGAAAGAAATGACAGTTTTCTAACTCATGCAATGGAAGAAGTCATTTAGTGTTCAAATGCATCTAAAGTAGAAAATTCATGCCTACATTTCAATAGTACTACTGGATCTGCTGGGCTGTAACACTGCACTCTTTTTGATCGGAAATGGTGTCTTTAACGACTAGGTTGAAGACTTAATGTTGGTCGTAAATGCTCGGTAAGCATTAATTGTTTTACATGATTTGGAACATTCTTAGTGCATCATTTTAATCCTTGCCATTTTAGACATTTCTTTTAATTCTCCTAGTCTCTCTCTTAATGTAATTAACATTAAGAAGATATTTGTCAAGGATACAATGTTAAGGACATCTTCTGCCGAAGAGGCTTCATTAAGAGCTTTTGAAACATAGAATACTAATGAAAGCCTCTTGTGGCAAGACATTTAGTTAAGGACCCACACATCTTAGGGTGTCTCAGTTTAAGATATTACTGCTAATGATGCAGTCTCATTTAAGGAAGTATCTATTCAGTGTGTTCTGGTGAACTCGATTATGTCAATAAAGATGAGACCCAAGAAAATCTCTTGCTCACAGGAAAAAAGAATGTGATAGGAACATCTCTTCTTTACTTTTTTTTTTTCCCCAAGAAATTAATTACAAAGAAAATAAAGTAATAACATCCACATACTGGGAAAGTATGCAAGTTTCCAGTATCTGGTTTGAATTCCTCTACTCTGCTTTGAAGCAGATGCATATTAGTTTAAGGGAGTAAAATTTCACTGTCATAAGACTAGTCTGTTAGCACTGTCTGTAGTGTTTCAAGCCTTAATGGCCCATGTCTCCTCATGGCAGAGCAATGCCTCAGTGGGACACACATGGTATGCGTTTCTGGAAACTGTGCTCTTGATACAGCCCCATTGGTTTTACACTTACCTCCTATTGGTTTTTACACCTCTTGATATAGGCCCATTGGTTTTACACCTACCTCCTATTGGTTTTTACACCTCTTGATACAGACCTATTGGTTTTACAGCAAAAGGTCAATGAGGATTTTGAGGATACTAGTGCTGCATAAATATGAGTCAGCTGTGCCCAAATGCCATCTAAGGTATTTCAGCCTTCCTTAACATCTTCTGGTCAACTCTCCAGCACCTCCATGACCACTGTTACTGTCTCAAATCCCATGTCACCACATGCTTCTCCTGTCTTTAACTTCTTTTCCAGGTGTTCACTATCAAAGTTAGGGCACTGTCAGAGGCAGGAAAATAGAGCAGATGGATCTTTTGTCTGAGGGCATGACTATCTGATGTTATTTTCTTACATTGGTACACTTTTTTCCCTGTGCAACTCGTGCTGTTACAGCCATAGCCTCTTTTTATATAATGACTTATGTTAAAGAGGCAGTGACTATAGATAGCTACCTGAGATGAGGTCATTTCTTACACATGGAGAATAAATGGATGGTGTTAAATACCATTTTGTTTTACTTATTATTTAATGCTGATGAGTGAAGAGCTTAAACAAACACTGTTTTGGTTTTTTTTTTGGAACATTTATTTTCTTTCTGTAACACCTCAAGAACATTCTCATTAGACCTCAATGTTCTTTCAAGACTTTTTTAATTTATCAACCAATCTAGTATCTAGGTGCTGGCCAGTTGATTCAGTCTTCAAAATATATACTCACACAGCTTAAAATGAAAACACTTTTGTGGACTGAAATAGAAGAGAGCATGAGCAGAATGTTTTACTCTGGTATCACTAATAGAGGGGAAATACTTTGCAAAAAACAGCAGTTTCTTGAGAGGTTTGTGTAAACATATATCACATGATTGTACCTAACAATGCTGCTGAGTTTCACACGTATTTTTTTAACTGCTTTTTGTGCTGTCAGATAAAAAGCATTAATCGTTGCACAGTCATATTTAAGATATTTTTCTTTTTCTTAATGAGGCCAAAGTCAAATCTGGTCTGTACTATTAGAAAATTAATCCAATATTTGCATATACTTTCTTCAATAATAAAGGGTTCTCACCATTGATAAAATAGCCTGTAACATTTTGAGTCTGTTTCTGGGCATCCTGCCTCATCTGGCCTGCTATCTGACCTTTGCCTCTTTCAAGCTCTTCTCATTCCAACTGAAAATTAATTCTAGTCAATGGATGTTTGAGCAATTGAGGGAAAGGAAAAGTGCGTGCACAGTTGCTAAGGCTTGAATAACTCTTTCTGAAATATAACAGTCCCTGATTACAAACATATTTCTGACAGTGTAATGTATAGTTCTTTGTGGAGGTAGGATTTCTCTGCCATTTTTGACCAGCCAGCAGGGGTCAAATTGAAGCTTATATATGCTGGGACTGAGTGGTCATGCCTCAGGAAAGTCTCTCACTTTTTTTTCCAGAAGGGCAGAGAGTTCAGAAGAAGTCAGAAATGTTAATGCTCCTTGCTGCCTCAAAACAGCCAAAATACAGTCCTCTTGCTCATTAGCAGAAAATTCAGATAGATTCCCAGATTAACTCAGGGCAATAAACATGCAAATTCAAGACTTAGAGCTATCAGAGTTTTTAAAAACAAGTTTGGCTTCTAGGTCTGGAATTAGGCATCTGAAACATTTGAGGTTCTGTCATCCCCAGCATTCACAGGAAATCTATGAATTAGGCATGTTTATCATTGTTCAGTTGCAATATTATGTACAGCTGTACTCAGTTCCATGAAATCAGGTGGCCATTTAGAGCTGAATATGTTAGTCTATTTTATTGTGTTAATAAATACAGAAACTTATTATCTACTGATTTATCATGGTGCTCAGAGTTGTTCCATAGTTTATGACAATTTACTTACCATATAAAGCAAACATATTGTTTGCAATTTCTTTGTGCTCCCGAGTGGTAAAACTAGTTTGGGTAATAGGCTAGTAACAGTAAGAGAGTTGAAGCTGGAGGGTTTGTGGAGTTTCCAGAGATGTATTTCAGCTTGATCCACAACAATCATCTGTGGCATAAGTGTGCTAATGTGACATTTACAGACTGTGTGGGTCATTTAAAAATTCTCCAAACGGCCAAAGCATTGATATTTGAATAAAGTAATGAAAACACACAGAAAGATACAAATCTTTGCACTGTCAGTTTTTTGGAATGATTAATTCAGAAAAGTTCTACTACCTTTCTGTAGAGATCTTTTAATTGGTACTTCCCCCCTCGTTTTGAAAAGCATGTGTCTAACACCATCCCAAAGTGTTACAGACCCAAAGCCTGACCACTGGTTGTAACCATGCTCTCCTAGGAGCAACACAGTCTTTCTGTGACTTGAGCCAAGCAGTACACTTTGGGAAGGGTTATGAAGTGATTTATTTGTCTAAATTTACCTTTCTTTCTTCAGTTCTTTTACCGTGGTTCTTTTTTTTTTTTTTGTGGTGGGAAATGGGGACGTCTTATGGCTTCAGGCACCAGCTCCTTCCTATAGCTGCCAGCTTTAATCTGCTCCACATGCTTTCCTCAGGGACTCGCGCTCAGAGGGAACACGCATTGGCTGAAACTTTTTCCTTAACTGACCTACAGTACAGCCATCCTCTCCTGGACCACTCTGCCTCCTCTCACCTGCTGCTATCCACAAGGCATAGTACGAGATCTCGTTGACATAAACAAACTACTGCTGGGAGTTTTGTCTCCCATCCTTAGCTATATTGCAGGTGGGCATAATCTGAAAGATAGAAAAATAAATGGCGCTGTATAAAGCAGCCCTTTGGTATTTCCATGTGAGTGCTTCTGGCTGTACTAAAGTTCACTGGATTTTGCAAACACAATCAAGTCTTGTTTCCCTGGACATTGCTGCTATACAGCAATTGTATGCTCTGTCACATCACTCATTTGTCATTTACTGCCTGTACCCGCCTAGGGAGCAGTAGATCTACTTGGTCTTTTGCAGAAAGACGTACCTAGATGGCCAAGTATGTGTCAGATATGCAGTTGTGCAGGATTGCAGTTGACAGGTCTTGAATCAGAAGCCATGCAGCTGCATTACTGTGTTATTGTGTCTGACTTAGTATGGCCACAAACACATCTGCTTCTAGCTGATGGCTTGTAGCTGGTTTGCATCCTCTCACCTAGGCACACCAGAAAAACAAGTAAAGACTCAGTCTGAAAAGCATCAAATAAATGTAACCCATAGTCATATAGGCATATTTTAAAGACTTGCATTACACGTGTACCTCCTAGGAAGAAGTGAAAAATGCACATTCTGGAGTTCTCGAGATTCCAGAGCTAAAAGCTCTTGATAAACTGAAGCCAGAAATAGCTAGACAAGAGGTAACCTGTGGCAACAGGCTCTTTAGAGAAAATAAATATACTCTGGTTATTTTCCAGATTATTCTTTATCTTCTTTTTTTTTTTTTTTTTTTACTCTAAGATTAGCTCTTTCTAGCAATATCAATAAGCAAGGCATTTTGTATTTAGTGTAATTTTTTCTATTTGCAAAAGTCCATTTTGCAATTCATAAAAATCAATTTGAAAAATCAATGGCAATGTCATGTTTGTTGTGTAAACATGGAGTGTCACTGGTGCTACTTGCCTGCCAGTTCCAGCATCACATACTGGTGGCACAAAGACAGAGTTTTTTTAAGCACAACGAATATTTACTTTTATTTCCATTCTATAAAAAAATATGATTTTAGCTTAATTAAATAAGAATTTGCTGAGATAAATTTAGAAATAGAAACAAATGAAGTTTGTTGTTCATGTTTTTAATTTTCAATTTTTTTCCTTATTCTGGTTAATATATTTTTGTTGCTCATGAACAGCAGCAGAACTTATACTTGCATTACTGGGCAGTGAGGTTGCACTTTGCTATTTATGTGGAAAATAATAACTTTAGTCAGACTTCCCTTGAAAATTAATGGGGATGACTTTGTTACATTAAAGTAAAATTTGAACAGTAGAAACTTAAAGCCCAAATAAAATCTGGTAGACAAGGCTATAACAAAAAGTGACTGAATCACAGAATCATAGAATCATAGAACTGATGAGGGTAGAAGGCATCTCTGGAGATCATCTAGTCCAACTGCCCTGCTCACAGCAGGGCCAGTTAGAGTAGACTGTTGAGGGAGGTGTCCAGTAGGATTTTCAATATCTCCGAGGCTGGAGACTCCACAGTCTCTCTGGGCAACCTGTGGCAGTGTTTGACCACCATCTCCATTAAAAAAAACCCTCAGTTATTTTCTGATATTTAAGTGGAATTTCCTCTGCTTCAGTTTGTGCCTGTTGCCTCACTGAGCACCACTGAGAGGAGTCTGTCTCTATCTTCTTTGGTCCTCACCAGATATTTATAAACATGGATAAGATATCTCTGAGCATTCTCTTCTCCAGGCTTAACAATGCAGCCTCTCTCAGCTTCTCCTTGTATGTAAGATGCTCCAAGCTCCTAATTGTCACTGAACTTGTTCCACTATGTCCAGTACTCTTGTATTGGGTTCCCCAGAGTGGAACCCAGCACTGCAGATATGTCTTGCTCTTTCTAAGTAGGAAGGAAGAGTCACCTCCCTCAACCTGCTGGTGATAGTCTTCCTAATGTAGCCCAAGAGGCTTTTCTGTGAGGTCACATTTCTGTTTTCTGTCCAGCTTGCTGTCCAAAATGACTCTTAGGTCCTTTTCTATAAAGCTGGTTGGCCTCTACATCATGTGCTGATGCACAAGGCTATTCCTACGCAGATGCAGGACTTGGCCTTTTCTTAGTTGACCTTCATCAGATTCCTGTCAGCCCATCTCTCTAGTCTGTTGAAATCCCTCTAAATAGCAGCATAACCACCTGGTCTATCAGGCACTCTTCCCAAGTTTCTATCATCACAGTTGCTGAAGGTACAGTCTATCCCCTTGTCCAAGCTGTTAATGAAGGGATTAAATAGTACTTGCCCTGATGTGAGCCCCTGGGGTACACCAGCAGTGACTGACCTGTCAGGTTGGTCAGGTCTGACTTCCCAGCCAGTCCAGGCCAACTACTTGCAGTCACCTTCTTAGTAACTTGGTGACTAAATTTTCTTAATAGGTTTGGAAATGGCTTCCAGGATTATTTGCCCCATCACATTCCAAGGGATCGAAGTGAAGCTGACCAGCTTGTAGTTCCCTGGATCCTCTTTCTTTCCCTTCTTGAAGACAGAAGTCTTTGAGTTCTCAGGAAACTCCTTTGATTCCCATGAACTTTCAAAGACCATCTAGAGTGGCCTAGCAATGACATTGGCCAGCTCCCTCAGCACTCATCATGGATGCATCCTAACAAGATAAAAGACACATTCAGACTGTAAAGAAGGAACAACTTTCTGAAAGTATATAAAGCAGTCTCTGTTAGAAGAAAGTCTGGAAATCAAAACAAAATGTGTTTTGAAAGGAGGGATTTAGTTGAATCACAGCTCTTAATGCTAAAATAGGAGTTACTATTAGACAGTGCATTATAATAACCCTATTTATCCTTAAAATTTAAAGTTTATTCATGCCTTATATGGAAATAAATAGTGTTTATACCACAAAGATTGAAATTGTTTGGAATTTCAGGTTAGTGCAGAGTGAATCTGGCTTCTTGGTGAGAGGTCTCTGACACTGCTAGCACAGATACTGCAAGCAGAGTGTGAACTTCTGAAAACTTTTCCAACAGAATACAACACTTGGCTTTTGACCTGGAAGTGCCAAAGTGATTTTGATTTCCTAAAAGAAATTCTTTCTTCACAGACTGTACTGCCATAATTCAGATCACTGTCAGTTTTCAAGTAGGAGCATTTGAAAAGAAGTGACTGGGGAAGGGAAGAGACCAAAATGGTAGTTGCTACTGGTTTGTTCCTTTCAAGTGGAGTAAGGACATGTCTGTGAACTTCCTATCTGTATCTCTGCCTGCTACAGGTGTCCTGAACTCCCTGCAACTGTATAGGAGACACAAATTCTTTTATTCCCTGCATGAACTGCTACTCAGAATCTGTACCTAAAATAGAATGAACCACCTTGACATTGTCAGATCAATTCTAATACTGTTCTAGTGAATCTGCTGTCATTCACGACCATTGGCCATTGTCAACTTTTCTCAGTAAAATAAGAGTCTTAATATCTTGGGTCACAAGGGACTGAAATATATCATTAACATAATTTATATGTTTGGCATCTTACAAGCTCAGTGTATGCAAAGCTTTCTGCTATCTGGGGTGATGGGATTCAGGAATCTAGCACACAGGATGCTTTGTAGCTCTCAGAGAGGGCAGGTCCAGTTCAGTGATACATAGAGGGCTTCGTGGGCTCTTTAGCACCTGCATATTGTCAATAGATTCTAATGTAGAAAATCAGAAAAAAAAGTGTTGTTTCTGAATTACCTTAGTAGTTTAAAACATTTAAAATAATTACAGTCTCAAATACTGTTATAAAACTTCTTTCATCCAGCTGAGAGTAATTCTCTTCTTCCTTGAGTACCACACTCTAAGTCAGAATTACTGCCACTGAACTTGGCAATTTCATGCTAGAGTAAAAGTGGCATAATAAATACAAAAATCTTCCCAGAATGATATTGGTCTTCAGCCAGTCCAATGAAAGCACAATCTACTCAGCAGCTTGGATATTTTCTAATACATCATTTTCTGTAGAATCAAACAGTGCTAGTTATCCTAGAACTCAAATGACCCTGTAGAAATGGCCTTAAGTAAGCCTTAATAAATGAAGAGCTGTACACTGGCATTACGACAGCCAACAAAAGAAAAAATGTTCTACTCAGTATGTGATAGCTACTCTCCTTATTGCTGGGCAAAGATAACTTTCATCAAATCACTCTACTCAGACCTCCTTTCACTTTGATGCAAAGTGTGGCTGTTGGTAGCTTTTGTTTCTTTCTACCATGTAGAGAAATAATAAACTGCACTTTCTTGATCTTCTTTCTCCTTAATATTCCAAACCCTCAGCCTATCTAGGGATCATTCTCCTCCAGCATCCCAAGGAAAGAATTAAATCTGCTTGCTACCGACATCTGTTTAAGTGATATACACCTCTTGAAAACAAAGGCAATGCTTCCTAAAATGATTGCTTCTAAGAATATGACAATAGCCAGTCTGGTAATATTTGCCCACAGGTAAGAGTGACACTATAACACTCACAACTTTGGAAATTCGAAGGTTCCTTCCAACCCTAACCATTCTATGATTCTATGAAATTTGATGACTGACATGACCTCTCAGCAGTTCATAGATAGTGGAAAAACACTAGCCTGGCTGAGAAAACAATACTGTACAGTTCTATATATGAGTCTGAAATATGGCATTGCCTCTACACACAATGTGTTGTGATTTGTTTGCAGAATAATTATTCTGATCTCATAAACTACATGTGATCGTCATTTATTAATACCAGATCACCTTATATTCCATGACAATTGCTCCTGAGTTATTGTCTTATTCTCTGCTGAATGCCATCTCATCTAGTGAGACAGTATCACCTTATTAGAATGCACCTAGGAAAGTGTCACTGTGGCCAGGGTACTTCTAAAATAGTTGAGACAAATTAATATTGTCAAACCCAAGAGAGAGATTATGAATTCCCCTTTAAACTGCCTTTGTGTCTTTCAAGGACAATTTACCCCCTGCAGATTCAGCTGATGCTTTAAGTGCTTCACACTGTCATCCTGCAAAGTGTTTTAAAATGCTTTCTAGATTTTTTGCTGCTTAATATTGCTTTAATATACAAAAGAAAAAATAATGTAACTGCAGGTTTTAAGTTGTTATAGATAATAACATAGATGTAAACAGCCTTGTCAAGGGAAGAAATTAATTTTAAGTAAGTTTGAAGTGTAGTAGTTACGTTTAGCTGATAAATCTAGAAAACAGATCAGTTGAATTAGTCACCATCCAGGTTCAGTTTCATTGCCAATAATTTGTTTTGAAAGTAGCAGACCTATAATAATGAATATTTATTCATTTCAGATGGAATTATTTTCAAATTCAATATATAAAACACTAAAAGAATCCTCATTTCAAGTTCAAGACAGCTTAAAGGATTCTTGTATAAGAAATTTGTCATGGATATAAACTACAATGTCCAAACACGCCTCCTGCAGTAACACAATTCACAAAATTTCAGCTTCTTCGCCTCAGGCAGGTCCAAACTCAAACAACCTTAAACATTTTCACAACTCATCTTTCCTCTTGCAGCTTCCCAAAGCGAGGGCTCTGCAAATTAGCTTAACAAGGACACCCTTCACACATGACACCTCACTCAATGAACTCAACATGAAATGTTGTTGCTCCTTTCTCCCAGCTAAACCTCCACTTGTGTCTTTCCACCAATGTTGCTGTGAGAGTGTCTCTGCTTATATATGGAGTACCTGCTCAGTATCCCTTGCTACTGCTTGGGAACAGTTTTCTTGTGCATTTTTTTTCTGACACCATAAAAAGCTGGCCCATAAAAATGTGATTATTTGAAAACAGATGAGACTTAAAAAGATCCAGGTCATGAATGAGGCTGTTATATTTGTCTTCTGGATTTTTGGTCTTCAATTTGAAATTTGATCACACTACTAAAATTCATTTCACAACAGTAAGAATTTGAAGTTTCTTTCTTCCGTAGCTCAGTTTTGCATCTGATTACAATATTTGAAAAATCGGTGCTTGAAAAGACTCTAAATATGTAAAGACTTACTATAAATATTTCAGGCCAAATACCTGGAACAAATTAATCAAAATAAAACTTTACATAAGAATATGACAATACAGTAGGAATTTTACTGAGGAACAAATTCTGTTCTTCAACTTTTTTATTCTTCAAAACTTCTCCTTCCTCTCTATATTTAGTATATTATCAATATCAATAAAACTTTTAAAGTTGAAACCAAATAGTTCTGTTGATCTGAATGACTTCTTTTAAGAAACATTTAGAAAGTTCAATTATTTAAGAGGGTATACAAATGTATGCTAATTTGGGCCATCATTATGTTTCAAAATACCAATAGAACAAAAACCTGTTGATTTTGAGAGAACTATACCATGACAATATTTAATGACATTCCTTTTCTTCCTCCTTTTCTGAAACAATTTTAACACTAGCTAAAGGGAATAAAACAAGATTCAAGAAAGTAAGTAGGCAAAAATCCTTACCTGAAATAAGGTAGTCAAACTTGTTTTCATTGCTATTGGTACAAGTACTATATTTCATGCCCCCCAAATACCTGCCTTCTTCCAGTATACCATCTGTCTTATACCAGGACATAATTTCAGTGCAGACTCAGAGGTCCAGAAGCTGATCAAAAGAAGAATGCCCTGAACTGTAACATTCAACGGAAAATTGTATAGGGAGAGATCACAAGGTCTAGGTATAGTACAACTTCTTCTTTGACCTATATTCTTTGCATTTCAAATAATATTGATTTATTGATGCCATAGTTTCAATAATGTTTATGGGTCCTGGTCTTCATTCTGCTCCCATTTTACTGATCGTCATACTCCCATTTACTTTTCTTTGATTTTTTACCTTTGTCAGCCTCTTACTCCTTTGCTAATCTTAAAATTATCCACCATTACCTTTAAGATTATATCAAAGTATGTTTATTAGTGTTTACCTTTGCCTCAAAGGAGACTTTCAAGTAATTTTAGTGTTAGCCTAATCTTGAAATACAGTAGCTCAAAGTAATGTACTTTGTATTAATGTATTTAAATCCAAAATAAAAGCAAACTGACAAGCTCAGTCAAAAAGAAAACTATCTTTAGCCTCCAGAATATTTCTTCTGTGGAGGAGGATTCTATATTATTTAGATACAAATCCTATTTAAAATCCTATTTTATTTAAAAAAAAAAATCTGACATTTTGATAACGGGTTTTAAAAATAGCATGGTATAAGCGAACACTGATAAATACTTTATACTCCTCTTTGGGGTATCCAACAGTTTTGTACTTCTCAAAAGTTCATTGCTGACATATAAACTTTATCTTGTGCAATGTGCTTTTAGTTGGGGAAAAAATAAGCTTGAAGATGGGATAGGTGGGGCCAAATAAAGGCAAGGGACATGAACACTTTGAAAATAGCTGTTCTTAGCCTTTTTTCCCTCCATCTCCAGCTTACTATTTGCAATAAACCTACCTATTAATTTCTATAACTTCATGATCATTCAGTTTTATGGTAAAAGTAACTATTGTACCTAATAATTAAACATAATATCCAATCTCAGACTAGGCAACCCAGGACAGACTATTTTACAATAACAGGTGTATTTAGCCCAATCTCGCCAGGATATCTTTCAAGTCCAGAATGAACTAAGGAAAGAAAGGAAACATAACTTTGTCTTAAACCCATAACTTTTGAGACCAATGAAGCAGACTTATTCAGTGGCTGTAGATTTGTGTCCTAGGCAATCTAAAGAGGTAGTTTTTAGACAGAAGGAAATTAGTTTTTATTTAAGAGACAAATGAAAAAAATGCCTTGCATTACGCCTGGCTACCCAAAGGAAACAGTCTATCTTCTTGTCAAATGAATGAGAGATATGTAGGAAATAAAAGCAAGGTTTCCTAACACTTTATTTACAAGAGACAGTAGTTTGCTTTCTAAATGAAAGAACTCAGTCATACTATAAATTAAGTAGTAAGCTGTTTGAGAAAACATTAACACTACATTCTCTCTTTTCCTCATCCACTTTGCACGAGTAAAGATAATTTTAAGTGAATTTTAGTTTCATACTGCTGAAATACATTAATATATTCTGTGTTAGAATAAAATTACTTTGTATTATTAGAAACCAAATAATAATGGATCATGAACTCAACCTTTTTTCCTTATATTTCCAGAAGTTTTCTACCTAGACTGTCATATCTGTGTTACTTCCATTCTATTTCTCGGGAAGGGCAAAAAGAAAGCTAGCCTTTGCATATGGACAGCAACATAAGAGCCATTAGAGTGACCATGAGTACATCATCTTTTAATGGTTCTATGAACTTGGGTAAATCTTTTATGAGAAAGTCTAAAAATAAAATTTTGTTTTGAACTGACCAGCTAAAAAAAAAAAGAAGGGATTCATAGACCTGTGTTAAGTTTACAAAATTGAGCATACTGCCTAAAGGATCATTTACGATGCTGAAGACAGGGGAATAAATCTTTCACTTCCCTACAGCTTAAGTACCAGCCCACCTTCACCTCTCTAAGTCTAAACACAAATTTGTAATTAAATAGCTAATGTCATTCCTTTCAGTCCAGGGAGACCTGTGTTAAATGTTTCATCCCTCCAAGCAGATTGGAAGTCATATCTCCCAAAAGAGTGTTTTAATCATTAGGCTCAGTCAGGAAGATGAGCTGAAGGACCCTCAATCTGTCTTCTTGATATTGTTCCACTTTGCATAAGAAAATAAGTATCTTCCAAAGAGATTGATTTTATTGCTCATATTAGAGAACTCATTCTTGAGGAAAAAATCAGAGTTCCAATTCCTTCTTCCACTAATATTTTGCTAATTTATGTTGCAAAGGGAAAGCTATGGTTCCCTCCACTTCTGAGTATGAACTGACCAGTTATATAATAATTTTCTCATGGTCTTTGGCTGAGTCAATACTTAATTACTCTGTGTAAGTGGAGTAACTTCACGAGAAAAAGAAAAATGGGAGCACCCAAGTTATTAGCAGTTCCTAGCAGCTACAAGTACTTAGCATTTGGGGTTTCTCAATTAAAATCAAGTCTAAGGCTCCACAGATGGAAAATTGAAAAGAACACTATCTTCTGTATCCTGAAAACACTGTCTATTTGCTTGTTAGCTGAAAGACTTTCCAGGCACTATAATCAGTTGTTTAATTTTGCTCTCTCTGTGACCTAATCTGAAAAGTGTTCTTGGTGAGTGTTTTGCTTAAACTCTGTAGATAAGTGCTTAGCATACTTGTCAAGGCAGGCAAATCTGAAACAGTTTCAGATGTGATCAGAAGGTCTCTAGACACCTAAGGAAATTTATTCTTGGAAACTTATATCCTGATAGACTTTAGTTACCTTAAGTCTTAGCGTGAGGTTTTGAGATACAACTAGGAATTTAAAAGCATGAAGTTGTAGTACTTAACTTTAAGATGTAGTACTTATATTTTCTAGAAAATACTTCCATTCTAAGACGTTCTATAAAAAGGACAAAGCAGAATTTGTGCAATCAAATGTGTCAAATCTCACAATATTTAATGATCAGCTATGAGGCAATGGAGCAAAATGCCAGCTTGCATAGACAGTTAAGAAAAGACACCTGCTACTATGATATAGCAGAATTTATTTAGTGGCGTTACAGAATATTTTATCTCTGCCACCAAAAAAGCCTTGGAGTGATAACATGACTAGAAGTAATAGCTAGACATTCTTTCTCATATTCATGGGCTCTGCAGACATTAACTAATCTATCATAGAATCATAGAATCTTAAGTCTGGAAGAGACCTCCAAGATCATCAAGTCCAACTGTCAACCTAACACCACCATGCTTACTAAACCATGTCCTGGAGTGCCATGTCTACACATTCTTTGAACACCTCCAGGGATGTTGACTCCACCACTTTCTTGGGCAGCCCGTTCCAATGCCTGATCACTCTTTCAGTAAAGAGTGTTTCCTAATAGCTAACCTAAACCTCCCCTCTCGCAACTTGAGGCCATTTTCTCTTGTCCTATTGCTAGTTACTTGGGAGAAGAGACCAACACCTGCCTTCCTACAATCTCCTTTCAGGTAGTTATAGATGTAGACAGTGATAAGGTCTCCCCTCAGCCTCCTCTTCTCCTGATTAAACAATCCCAGTTCCCTCAGCTGCTCCTCATAAGACTTGTGCTCCAGACCCCTCACCAGCTTCGCTGCCCTTCTCTGGACACACTCCAGAAACTCAACGTCTTTCTTGTACTGAGGGGCCCAAGACTGAACACAGTATTCAAGGTGTGGCCTCACCAGTGCTGAGTACAGGGGCACAATCACTTCCCTACTCCTGTTGGTCACACTGCTTCTGATGCAAGCCAGAATGTTGTTGGCCACCTGGACACTGCTGGCTCATGTTCAACTGGCTATCTGCCTGCTCCCCCAGGTTCTTTTCCATTAGGCAGCTTCCCAGCCACTCTTCTCCAAGCCTGTAGTGTTGCATGGGGTTGTTTGACCCAAGTGCAGGACCTGACACTTGGCCTTGTTGAACAGTTCACCTTGGCCCATCGATCCAGCCTGTCCAGATTCCTCTGCAGAGCCTTCCTACCCTCCAGCAGATTGACACTCTCACCCAATTTGGTGTTGTCCGCAAACTTGCTGAAGGAGCACTCAATCCTCTCATCCAGATCACTGATAAAGATATTAAACAGAACTGGCCCCACCACTGAGCCCTGGGTAACACTGCTTGTGACTGGCTGCCAACAGGGTTTAACTTCATTCATCATAACTCCCTGGGCTTGGCCATGCAGGCAGTTTTTAACTGTTCAAGCCATGAACCACCAGGTTCTCTAGGACAATGCTGTATCAAAGGCTTTGCTAAAGTGCAGGTAGATAAAATCCACAGCCTCCCCATCATCCACTAGGTGGGTCACCTGATCATAGAAAGAGATCAGGTTGGTCAAGCAGGACCTGCCCTGCATGAACCTGTGCTGGCTGGGCCTGATCCCCTGGTTGTCCTCCACATGCCAGGTGAGCACCCTCAAAATGAACCGCTACATAATCTTTCCCAGCACCGAGGTCAGGCTGACAGGCTCGTAGTTCCCCGTATCCTCCTTCTGGCCCCTCTTGTAGATGGACGTAGATGGCAAGCCTCCAGTCATCTGGCACCTCCCCTATTAACCGGGACTGCTGACAGATGATAGAGAGTGGCTTGGCAAGCTCCTCTGCCAGATGCCACATTACACTCGGTGGATCCTATCCAGCCCCAGAGACTTGTGCGTGTCCAGGTGGTGTAGTACGTCAAAAACTGCTTCCTCCTGGATTGTGGGAGTTTCATTCCACTCTCTGACCCTGTCTTCCTGCTCAGGGGGCTGAATACCCGGGGGATAACTGGTCTGACTATTAAAGACTGAGGCAAAGACTGCATTAAGTACCGCTATAATATATAATCTATAATCAACTATGGCATAATATAACAAGACCATGTAGGAAATGGGATAAACTTTGGAAATAGAAATTGCAGTCAGATTTTCTTTTTTGAAGGGACTCAGTAATCAATGTTTTATTTTAGTATAATGTAAAAATATTTCCAAGATTGTAGGATGCATAAATTTAGAGTAGTCACTTGGTTTCATAAAAAGCAAGTGATATTCAGTTTTTTCTAAAGAAAAAAAAAAAGCAACATGTCTGCATTAGCCAATGGCGTATTGGCAATCAGAAGATAATACTAGAAATAGAAACCAAAACCTTTGCTTCAAATTCAAAGTTAGGAATAGGGTAGACCTATGTCCCAAGAGGAAGCATCTGTGAGAGAATGAAGATGGGCATGGGAGTTCTGCTCTAGGTTTCAGCTGTGTTAGAAAGCTGCACCTTTGTTTGCTTAGCTTTACAAGTGAGTCTTAATCTGAGCTGATGGAAAATATCTCGTCAAGATGAAGGACGTTCATGACTGCCCTCAGCGTTCCTGTCTTGCACCACTGTAAATACTGGCAATAGCTAATAAGGAAAATGACTAGTAGGTGACTGTTGAAGCAAAATTAGCTTATTCCCTGACACTTTGCCATATTCATTAGAGAAGATTTATGCTAATTGTAGAGACAACATCACTAGATATATAGACCTAAAGTAATAAAAGGCGAAGTTGCTTTTTACTCAAAGAAAGCACCATTCTGGAGATTTATATCAGAAAACCACTTCATCAGCTTCTGATTAATAATTTATTAACACCATGGACTCCTTCAATTATTTCTTTCTAATGTTTTCACTCTTTTCCTTTCTCCACCAAAAATGCAATTATTTATAAAATGTTGTCAATGCTTTCTCTTAGAAAGAAATATAAAATTATTGTTTAGAAAAAAGATGCCAACTTTCATACCCATAAACTAATGACTAATAATGACCCAAAAATGACCAATAATTATAATGTTGAAACAATATATCACCATCCACTATTGCTTCCTGAAGAAAAATATTGGGAATACATTTTCATAGAGATGAGTAGTTTTATTAGCAGCAATAGAATCTGCAGTTACAGAAGCTGAACTCTTAATAGGAATAACAGGATGAAACTAAGGATTAGAAAATTTTGTCTGAATATTGAGACAAACTTCTTAACAGTGAAATCTGTTATAGTGTGCAGTCATTTCTAGGAGCACTTATTTTCGTATCTATCTTACCCTCAGTGCCCCACAAGTCATGCTGATTTCAAGACTGAAGCACTTGATGGAGTTTGACTTTAAACACAGATGATTGAAAAAGAAAACAGTATACATTTCAAGCTAACCTTTTGGTGATTGCTTCTATTTTCTTCTCTTTTTGTAACACCTACTTACTAGGAATTCTAAAGCTCTGAATAAAAAGTATGTCTGCCTGCTGTGGAAACAAATTACTCATATTTTTTAACTCCATTTGCAAAATATTCTTCCAAATGTTATAGTATTGTTAGATATAAGACAACATACCACTTTTAGTGTCTCTTTTCAAAACAGATTTTTGGCATAAAAAAGGGATTTCTCTACATACTCTACATTTTGCCACCTTATTAATTTAAAAAAAACCCAAACTTAAGCACACTTGGGAAGGAAGGAGGTCAGATAATAATACTGTAATACCCATTGTTCGCATATATTTTCCCTGACAGTTTGGAGCCAGTGACACAATGCACTAGAGAGACCTTCACGAACCCAAGAATCACATATCTTGAACCAATTAAGAAGAAGTCAGGAAAAAAAAAGTTTGATTTGAAGAGGAAAGCTTCACTAATCAGTGGTGATTTCTTGGATCTGTTGCCTACATGAGGCAATATGCCTGTATATTATATGTACTTATAAATGAATTTATAAGAAAAGCTGAACAGAATTTCTTACCTTTTTGCTCTTACTTGGTCAACCCTCAGGCTGGCCGGTGGTGATGAGCAAACAATCCAGGAGCACTGCATTATGAGCAGTCTTGTCAGTTAATTTCACACAAAGCTGTTTGTGACTAATATTAACTTTTTACACCTGTCTGTTCTTGCTGCATATAAGTAAATTATTTTGGGATGGACCATCTTTATGATATACCCAGTACTTTATTTCATCCAATCACCATGAGGGAGGTGGGTATGAATAGGACATAATTAATGATGAATTTGTAGTAAAGAATGTTGCACATTTATTCTTTAGAGATTCATCAGAGGGAAACCAGAGATTTTTAAATTAATAGAAATACTGGTTATAAAGGAGTTTGTACATAAAATATTAAAAGTTACTTGAGGATAAGAGTAAAAAAAAGATATTGGACAATTCACTATAGATACGGGACTAAAGTTACATGATACATTGCCTCTCTTCCCATGTTATTACTCCACAGCTGAGATTCATATCTTAAAGGTTATATTCATACTGTGTTTTTAAATATACAATATTGTATGTCTTTAAATAAGCACATAAGTGTGTACATATGGATCAGAGGGTCAAGTCTATCCTCCAACCGCTGATAGCTGCCATCACAAAATGCTCAGAGAAGATCAGATCCCAAAGAGTGATTCATTCCCCCCAGAATCTTCTCTAAGTCTTCTGTAATATGTGGCTCAGAAAGCTCTTGGGCCAGAAACGAAAGAGACAGTGATTTTATTGATCTCTGTCATACCTTCTTTCCATCGCCTTCATCTTAGGCTGAGCAATCCTAGTCATTCCTTCTACAGAGGCAACACCAACCAATAAAACACGGAATTCCTATAAGTATATTTTGGCTTGTGATGATTAATCCTTTTATGTCTTCAATGTATTACTTTCAAGTCCCTTACTAAAATTTCTCTTTTTAAAATCCCAAATTTTGTTTGGGTGCAAAGAAACAGACAAGATCTACCTTTGGTTAAATGAGAAAGAGAGGTCTGTGTTTAGTTCATATTATCTTCCTTTTTAGACATACGGTCTGCAAAGTCCTTGGATTATAAATGACTTATGCAGTCAGTAGTTGTCAGAGTTCAGCAATTAGAATACTTTTTGGTCTAGAAGTCCTTAGACAATCACAGTATATTACACACTATTTTATAATGCTAATTACAAATGCAAATAAAAAATCCAACACATATATTAGTGTTTTTTTTTCTCTATTAGAAACATAGAACTGACATATATTGGAAAATCATTAGGAGTGATTTATCTTCAAAGCTAACTTGTTATTATATGATAATGGGTTTGCTATTTTCAGCCCTAATAAAGAGTGTGATGCAATTTATCACGCTAAACATTCCCAAAGCACAGCTGGAGAAAGCAGCTCTGGGTGGTATATTTTCTAACTTTTGAAAGACGAAATTATCTTAGCCAATAAAATATTAAAACTCTTTTATTATGATTTGTTCCTCTGACTCTTAAGTGACCTTTAAAAACGGAAACAAGCAAGACCCGGGGAACTACAGCCAGTCAGTCTCACCTTTGTGCCTGGCAAGGTCATGGAGCAGATCCTCCTGGAAACTATGCTATGGCATATGGAAAATAAGGAGGTGGCTGGTGACAGCCAACATGGCTTCACTAAGGGTAAATTGTGCCTGACTAATTTGGTGGCCTTCTATGACAGGGTGACAGCATCAGTGGACAAGAGATGAGCAACAGATATCATCTACCTGGACCTGTGCAAAGCTTTTGACACTGTCCCGCACGACATCCTTCTCTCTAAACTGGAAAGACATGGATTTGACGGATGGACCACTCAGTGGATAGGGAATTAGCTGGATGGCTGCACTCAGAGAGTTGTGGTCAATGGCTTAATGTCCAATTGAAGACCAGTGATAAGTGGCATTCTTCACGGATTGGTATTGGGACTGACCCTGTTTAACATCTTTGTTGGTGACATGGACAGTGGGATAGAGTGCACCCTCAGCAAATTTGCTGATGACACCAAGCTGTGGTGCAGTGGATATGCTGGAGGGAAGGGTGCCATCTAGAGGAACCTCGGTAGGCTGGAGAGGTGGGCCCGTGCCCACCTCATGAAGTTCAACAAGGGCAAGTGCAAGGTCCTGCACATGGGTTGGGGCAATCCCAGGCACAAACACAGGCTGGGCACAGAATGGATTGAGAGCAGCTCTGAGAAGGACTTGGGAGTGCTGGTGGACGAGAGGCTCAACATGAGCCGGCAATGTGCTCTT
This sequence comes from Tetrax tetrax, assembly GCA_009806455.1. Classification (NCBI taxonomy): domain Eukaryota; kingdom Metazoa; phylum Chordata; class Aves; order Otidiformes; family Otididae; genus Tetrax; species Tetrax tetrax. Next base: position 309,326 of record WHYT01017894.1, read on the forward strand.
GCTGCCCAGAAAGCCAACGGCATCCTGGGCTGCATGAAGAGGAGCGTGGCCAGCAGGTCGAGGGAGGTGATTCTGCCGCTCTACTCTGCTCTTGTGAGACCCCCACATGGAGTACTGCATGGAACCCCCAACATAAGAAGGACCTGGACCAGTTGGAGCGAGTCCAGAGGAGGGCCACAAAGATGATCAGAGGGCTGTAGGAACTCTCCTATGATGGCAGGCTGAAAGAGTTGGGGCTGTTCAGCCTGAAGAGAAGGCTCCGGGGAGACTTTGTAGCAGTCTTCCAGTACCTAAAGGGGGCTTATAGTAAAGATGGGGAGAAACTTTTTAGCAGGGCCTGTTGCAATAGGACAAGGGGTAATGGTTTTAAAATAGAGGGAGGTAGATTCAGATTATGCATTAGGAAGACTTTTTTACACTGAGGGTGGTGAAACACTGGAACAGGTTGCCCAGAGAGCTGGTAGATGCCCCATCCCTGGAAACAATCAAGGCCAGGTTGGATAAGACTCCAAGCAACGTAATCTGGTTGAAGATGTCCCTGCTCCTTGCAGTGGGGTTGGACTAGTTGACCTTTAAAGGTCCCTTCCAACCCTAACTATTCTATGATTCTATGATAGTAACATATTTTTTTTTTATTTTCATGCAATAAATATAAATGTATTTTCTGTGAAGGAATACATAGACAAGTGATAATGTAGAAGTCATTTATGTCTGTAGACTCATTAATTATTGTATTACAAATTTCTTTCTGTATACTGTAGGATTGTCATTGCTATAGACAGTGATGACACATATTTTTATTAAAAAACTTCATGAGATTTTTCTGAATATTTTCTGTTTTGAAGGATTGACCATGCAGGTTACTGAAACAGACATCCAGCTAGGCACTCTTTTCCACCATTCCTTCAGCTTTTGAAGTATGAATTCTTTGCACCTTTAATCTATATAAAAGTCTAAATTTTAAGTGGAAAAACAATTATAAACCACTTCATGGGGCTGACAAATCATCATGTTGTTTTCTGAAAATCAAAGCCCTGGGTGTCTCCACTGTTGATCTTTGTGCCTAGGAAACCATCAGGTGTAGAAATACAAATTGGAGGAGGGGAAAGAGAAGAAAAGAAAAAAAAAAAGAAGCTGCTCAGTAAGGTAAGACTGTTGGAAACAACCGCAGAGTGAGAGGACCTCTGGGCAGGTCTGGTTCATCTTCTAGCCAACAGTGGGATCAGTAATCCATAAGCCATTTCTCACAGAAGTTAATCAAGGTTGTTCCTAAAAATGCATAATATTCAATTTCAGAAAGTTTTCCTGTTGTCTGCTATAAATCTCACTTGCTACAGATGAAGCTCTTTACTTTCATAGCTGGATGTTCCCTTTCCCCATGCAGCTCTTTTTTATGTAGTTGAAACTGTAGTCCAGAGACTCTCCTTCCTAATTTACAATTTCTTCAGTCTGTCTTATAGGTCAGACCAGTATTAGTTCCTCTTGTTGTGCTCTCAAAGCTCTCTAAGTGACCCAGTCCTTACTTAGAGCACAGCACCAAAATCTGAACAAAGTATTCTAACTGAAGCTTAATACCTTGGGCAGAAAGACTGCTTGACACATTGGCAATACCCCTGAGCCTGTTTACCACAGTGTTACACTACTCAGTCATGATCAGTTTGGATCCATCTTCATCTCCACACCTGGTTTTGCAGTTTCGTTGCCCAACTGTGTATTTCCCATTCTACATTTTTTACCTAATTGTCCTTACCTGTAAGTAAAAGCCTGGTATTTCTCCTTAGTGAATTGCATTTTCTTTTCCTAATAACTTATCTGGTTGCTCAAGATTATTTAATCTTTGATTCTCTCCTCAAGCATGTTTGTAGTTCCTCCTGGCTTGATGCCAACTGAGATTTAAGAAGTAATACTTTCTTCCTTTTATTTTTATAGATATTTTTTTACTTATAATACTTTATATCAGTTAACTGCACATTTATCTTAATTGTGTATAGACTTCCAATTACTGTTTAATGACTTATCTAGGAATAAAATCAAACATTCTGCTTGTCACAACAAAAAGAATGCAACTGAAAAGTAATAACATGTACATTAAATGTTACTGCATAATCCAGCAAAAATTAAATGAAACTGTTTATCTGAGCAAGGACTACCTAAACAAGGAGTCCGCTAAATCAGGACCTTGGTTTTCCTATCTGTCAATTTCAAAATCCTCAATATCCTTAGAGGTTAGAGGCAAAATCTTGAATACGTTGCTTTTTTGATGTATTGCTTTCCCAAGATTTTTCCATCCTATTTAGGATTAAGCCACTCATGCGTTCCAAAACACAAGAGTGTAAAAGTAGCAGAATTTTTCAACTGTAACAAAGGAAAGAAAACAAAAATGTTTATGGCTTAGCATTGATTCTAGATTAGCTAGGAGCTGGCACTGAACATGCAATTTTGAAAGAACAGAATAATTCCTTATCATATATGTGCTAGACATGGAAGAAATTATTTTATTTTTTCTCCTCAGCTACAGGACTAGCATGAATTGCCAGATAAGAACTCCTTGTAATATTTGCAAATTAGGACATGAATAATTGAAAGTGTTTGGAAGTGACTCTATGACTGGGGAAATGGTATAGAACTTATTCAATCGTTTCCAGTGAAATGTAAGTATATTTCCTTCATGTGCTGCATAAATATTTGATTAACCACTCTGCAAAGCATTTGTAAAGCATCTGGTCAGCATGAGATTGAAACCTGATCAACACCAGTAAATACAAGGAATAAACTCTACCTGGTGGAAAATGTCAAATGCAAGTTTAAAAATTTCAGACTTTGATATTCTGATCTATTGAGTTGAAAAGAATAAGAAAATATACATTTAAAATGATGGAACTGAAAAAAAAAAAGATGTAGATACATTCACACGTGGAGGTGATGTGTGAACTATGGCATTCTGTCATTGTATGGTTAATTTGGAATTCATATTTCATTTTATTGTCAGCTTTCTGAATCATCAGCTTACCTGAAAAAAAAAAAAATTTGGAAAACTATGTTCCTCATTTGGTAAGGTATGATTTATAATTACAGTTCCATAGATAACTTGTCATGGATTTGAGGGTTACATAGCTTGGACTATACAATTTGTGCCAACTGATATTGACCAGCCCTATTTTGTTTGTAGAGCAGATGTGAGTAGTCTCTATTGAGAAATTGTTCAAAAGAGCCTTTAAGAAGTAGTCATTTCTTGAGTACATAGGAAAAAAAAAATCATCAAACATTTAATAATTTCTAATACTGAAGTAAAAACGTCAACTTGTCATAAAAGTTCGGAAATGTTAGCCTCCATGTTTTTCAGCTTAATTTCTGGCAATAAGAAACACTAAGAACAATTTTGAAAAAAATGTTTCAATATTATCTGTGAAAAGAAATGATAGTGCCAGGAACTGAAATGGAAAAAGCCAACAAAACTATTTTTGGAGATCTTCACCCTGTTATTACAGACTAAAGATTTTGAGAGGTGAAGCAACTCTGGAAAATCAGGAAGGTCTGGAAAATACTGTGAGCATAAAATCATAGAATCATAGAAAGGTTAGGGTTGGAAGGGACCTTCAAAGGTCATCTAGTCCAACCCCACTGCAAGGAGCAGGGACATCCCCAACTAGATCAGGTTGCCCAGAGCCTCATCCAACCTGGCCTTGAACGTTTCCAGGCATGGAGCATCCAGCACCTCTCTGGGCAACCTGTTCCAGTGTTCTCCAACTCGCATTGTAAAAATTTTTTTCCTGATGTCTAATCTGAATCTACCTCCCTCTATTTTAAAACCATTACCCCTCATCCTATCACAACAGGCCCTGCTGAACAGCCTCTCCCCATCTTTCCTGTAGGCGCCCTTGAGGTACTGCAAGACCACTGTCAGGTCTCCTTGGAGCCTCCTCTTCTCCAGGCTGAACAGCCCCAACTCTCTCAGCCTGTCCTCATAGGAAAGGTGCTCCAGCCCTCTGATCATCTTCGTGGCCCTCCTCTGGACCTTCTCCAACTGGTCCATGTCCTTCTTATGTTGGGAGCTCCAGAGCTGCACACAGTACTCCAGGTGGGGTCTCACCAGGGCAGAGTAGAGGGGCAGAATCACCTCCCTCAGGCTGCTGGCCATGCTCCTTTTGATGCAGCCCAGGATGCGGTTGGCCTTCTGGGCAGCAAGAGCACATTGCCGGCTCATGTTGAGCTTCTCGTCCACCAGCACTCCCAAGTCCTTCTCCTCAGGGCTGCTCTCCATCCATTCTCTGCCCAGCCTGGGATTGCCCTGACCCAGGTGCAGGACCTTGCACTTGGCCTGGTTGAACTTCATGAGGTTGGCATGGGCCCACCTCTCCAGCCTGTCCAGGTCCCTCTCGATGGCATCCTTACCTTCCAGGGTGTCGACGGCACCACACAGCTTGGTGTCATCGTCAAACTTGCTGAGGGTGCACTCTATCCCACTGTCCATGTTCCTGACAAAGATGTTGAACAGGGCTGGGCCCAACACGACCCCTGAGGGACGCCACTCATGACCCGTCTCCACTTGGTCATTGAGCTGTTGATCACCACTCTCTGAGTGCGGCCATCCAGCCAACTCCTTATCCACTGGGTGCTCCGTCCATCGAACCCATGCCTCTCTAGTTTAGAGAGAAAGATGTCGTGGGGGACAGTGTCAAAAGCTTTGCACAAGTCCAGGTAGATGATATCCGTTGCTCGTCCCTTGTCCACCGATGCTATCACCCCATCATAGAAGGCCACCAAATTGGTCAGGCACGATCTGCCCTTGGTGAAGCCATGTTGGGTGTCACCAACCCATTGTTGACATTTACTCCAGGTCATTGCTGCAGGTTTGAGTCCTGCCATCTCCATGGTGTTCTGGTAGGAAGCTGGGAGAGTAAGTTCATGTATTTGTCAAAATGGAGCTCCTGAACTTGCAGATACAGGACAACAGAGAGGAACAATTATTATATCAAAATTAATTCTTTAAGAAACAGACAATATTCACATCAATGCTATTTGGATTTTGACCATTAACAGACATAGTGAGATTACAGCACCATGTATGTGCCTGTGGAACATCATATACTGAGATATTCCCTTTTAGTGCTCTCACTAGCTCAAATCAATCTGTAAGACTAGTACAAAAATACCTTTAAAAGTCTTTGCCTCTCTATGTTAAACTGACAATTCAGAAAATGTAATTTTGCCCAATACAAACAAATGTCACATGGATTTTTACCTCTTCATGAAATTGGCAAAGTAAAAGTTCATCGCTTTTCAATATTTGTCTTTATTCTATCATGCTATTATTGAGCTATATTGACTTAATTGATATAACGGAGAATAATTCAATTGAATGCAATGTTTCAAATATTTTTTTTTATATTGCCAAAAGAAAATAAAATTTATGAAACAGATAACCCAATTGAATTACCTCATTTGTTTTAAGAAGATGTTATATGTTTGAATATGGTCTTCTGTTTAACTTATTACACTGAGTTCTTCACTTATGAATTAAAGCACAGTAGAAGAAGAAAAAAATCAAAGGGTGAAAGAAGACCTAATTATCTTCACAAGATTATTCTCCAGTACTTACAGAGTCCCAGGTAAAAGCTGAGAATGAAGAATTATTGCTGAAGGATGGAAACTTTCATTTTGATTTTTTGCTCATCTAACTTGAAGCTATTCACTTGGTCTATTCCAATTGTATTTTGTGTCTATTTTTCTTCTCCCAAAGGTCCTAGTGCTTTTGTATAATGTACCATTGCAACTGTAACTTGGTGTAATATGAATACATGATGAAATATCTGGGATGGTAAAAATTTAAAGCCCTTTATACTATTTTCAACTTAAGAAATCTCTTTTGATTTATAGTGTGATGTTCCGACCCAATATTATTTATGGGATTTATTGAAGAAGAAATGGATTTCTACAGCTTCCAGTCCATGAAGCCTTCATGAGAACTATGCATGATATAATGAAAGAGAAAAAAAAAAAATTATAAACCTCTCTTTGGCAGTCAACGGCTAAGGAGCACAGTAATAAAGATCCTGCACCATAGCCTCCTTGACTGGATATTTTTTGGTTTCCCCAAAATATATGGCCAAGTATGACATATTCAACAGCTTCCAGACACACTCGGAGGTCTATTTGCTCTAAGCAAGGTGAAGCAATTTCCTTTACCCTCTTGATTTAGGCTATTTATATAAACCTGACATACTAAAAAGCTGGTTTTGCACTGTTTACTCTTGAATATCTCCACTTCTCAGCTGCATCCAGTTTGTTTCAACCATTGTGTGGTATCTTCACGGGTTCCCTCAGGAAATGAGAAACTGAAGAAAAGAAGTGACAAAAAAGAAGCCTAAACTTCCTACTTTATTTAATAATTTAAAATAAATGCAAGCTTTGTTACTTTTATAAATAGCCTGAGCACTTGTCTAGTTTTATTTTTCAGTATGTTTCATTGTAATATCAAACAAAAGACAATTTCAAAAAAACCTAAGATAAAGAGAATATTAAAAACTTAGTGTCTAAAACAAAAAAAAAAGAACAGTTTTAACCACTGCAAAAGGAAAAATAAATAGAAGCAGTGCAAGTACATTTTTACATACTTTTTTAAACAATATGAAATAGATCAAAACTGTATTAAGATAAAGTTATTTTCATAGAATGGTAGCATCATAAAATTATTTGGGTTGGAAGAGGCCAAAGTCTGCTCTCCAGAAGTCCAGGGTAGAGAGCTTACTACACACCTTTCTTGCTGCCCTAAGGATCTTGAACTCCACCATTTCATGGTCACAGCAGCCAAGGCTGCCCTTGAGCTCCACGTTCCCCACCAGCCCCTCCTTGTTGATAAGACAAGGTCCAGTATACCACCTCTCCTCATTGGCTCCTTTATCACTTGGAGAAGGAAGTTATCATTAACACATTCCAGGAACCTCTTGGATTGCTTATGCCTTGCTGTGTTGTTCCTTCAACAGATATTGGGGTGGTTGAAGTCCCCCATGAGGACCAGGGCTTGTGAACATGAGGCTACTTCTATCCGGCTATAGGGGACTTATCCGCTTGGTCTTCCTGGAAGGGTGGCCTGTAGCAGACCCTCACTATAATGTCACCTGTCCTTGCTCTCCCTTTAATCCTGACCCATAAGCTCTCTGCCAGCTCCTCATTCATTCCCAGGCAGGGCTCCATACACTCCGGCGGGTCATTGAGATAGAGGGTGACACCCCCTCCTCGTCTCCCCTGCTTGTCCTTCCTAAAGAGCCTGTATCCCTCCATTCCAACACTCCAGTCATAGAAGCCGTCCCACCACATCTCTGTGATGCCAATAAGATCATAACCCTGCAGGTGTGCGCACATCTCTGACTCCTCCTGTTTTTTCCCCATACTACATGTGTTCGTATAGAGGCATTTAAGTTGGGCCCCTGGCGAAGCTGACTTGCTGACTGAAGTTTAAAAGTATTATTTTTAAGAAAGTGAAATGAAGTTGTAGTGATTTTAAATGCAGTCATTTCACAATATATTTTGAAGTAGTTTCTTAAATCAACAGTAAGTGTTCCAGTTTTCTACTAAAAATATTCAGATTTTATGCCCCAAAATACATTTTTAATCTCTCTCTTATTTGAAAATACTCTAACATTTTTAATTGAAGAAAAATTCTGAATTTGAACTAGCTTATCTGGTATATAAATCTATGTGGTCTTTTTGGTAGTATTTTTGCTGCATAATTTAATTCAATGGTTTATTTGATCACTTTTATGCTCTCTTGCTTTTATTTCTAGTTGTTTCTTTTATTTTGGTTTCTTTCAGTACACTCTTTTCTGTGTCTTCTCTTCCACAAGTTTCAAATCTCCCTGACTGTGTTCTTGCTTACAAGAATTCTTCGTTTCCTGTCCAATGGCATCACAATACTAAAAATTCATGTTCCCAACATGACAAATTTAGGGTCCATATTAGAGAATAAAATTGCCAGTGGCCCATAGGCACCAGTGCTGCATGTGTCTGGGAAATGTATATTGTCAGGTAAAAGATGCTACAAGGAAAACTGTGCTTATGGGCACCTAGTTCCTGAACAGCTAGATGAAGCATGTGTGGGTTGCCTAGTGGCAGATAAGCATTGCTGGAAAAGTACCTGAGCCTTTTTGTGGATTTGCCTGCCTGTGTCATCCTTCCTTCCCCTCTGTGTCATCCTCTCTCCCCTCTACATCATCCTTCCCTCTCTCCTCAGGTTCTCCCTGCTCCTATGGTCGGGGCTTTCTGGTCCACTGCTCCTCAGATTCTCACTCCTCTTCCCTTCTCTTCAGGAGTTATCTATGGCAGTCTACCTAAGACTGTGTAATGCACCCAGCAGGGTTTCTGTAATAGCTCTCCTTAGAAAGCACCTCTTTGCTCTTTGTTTTTAGCCTTTGAAACTCTCATTTCACTATTTTTCATTTCTAGCACCTCAACTGGTCTTAATGTAACTTTCTCACCTGTTCATTCACCATCTTCTTTTATTTCACCTCCCTCTGTCATGTTACTTTACCTATATGCCAGGATACTTGCAGCTGACCTGACTGCATAGCACTTCTGCTCTCTTGTCACTTGTTCTTCTGATCCAGCTTCTAATAATAATAATGTGACAAACTTTACAGATATTTTGGAAAACACATAAACAAACAGGCAATATTCTCTCTACCTTAAATAGAGACTCCTCAACAGATAAAATAATAAACCCTATCCTTGTGAAACCACCTAAAGAAGCCATATTTAATATTGCAGTTTGCAATGGTAGGTCTTCTATAATACTTACAGAAACAGGCTAAAAATCAACCCATCAGCCCTCAAGTACAGTATAACAAATATAGCACTTGCTGTATTACCAGAAAATGGAATATTGTACAGGTGTGCAGAACAGAGCTCAAAGCCAATATTTTTTGTATGTGCACTATAAAAAGTACCATATCTAATGATTCAATCCTCTGCTGTGCGGAGTGCCTCCTGCAGGGTGCCAAGTGCCTTCAACTCCTAAGTCTTTCTGTACCTCTCCAGAAGCATTGGAAAATTGACCTATAAAACAGTAAGGTACTTAATAATGCTTTCCATCTGACTTGAAGAGAAATCTTTCAAAGAAGGAATGAAAGCTACTGCTGAGACATTCTTGACAGAAAAGCTAGTTGATTCAAGTGGCCAGTACTTATGTTTTTGTGATAACAATTCACCAAATCTTCGTAATCAAAAATGATGGAAAAGGAAATAAAAGGGAAAAATACCTGGCAGCTAAAAGGAGCTTTGAACCAACTCTAGACTTAGTGAAGTTTGATAAGATGTGAAAGCTTGATATTTTATAACCCTTAAAAAAGACTTCTTTATATATTGAAAGCCATTGTTTCCATAATGTTGATTTTGCAGAAGATCATTTAATTTCTTGGTTTTCAGACAGCGTTTTATGGTGCTCTATCATTCTCAATTTCATATTTTATGTCACATTATGTTACCTTCCAAATTTCATAATATAAATGGTTGAAAAGGAACTAGCAGGGAAAACTTCAAACAAAAATCTTAATGTATGTAAGGGACTGGGCTTCCTGTCATGGTGCAGGCACTTGCCACCCAGTTTCTGGCAGTGCCTACATTGGCATGCCATGCTGGAATCTCTAAAGAAAGGCCTAGTTCGGGAGGAAAACTGTACTAACTTCCACCACCACATCAATTCTGTTTATAGGAGATACAAACTGAGGACAAAGAGGCTTAGTAGGCTGAATGTATCCCCTAGGATAAGCCAACTTGCCCAAAATCCTGAGTACCTTAGCTCCTTTTTAAGGTATTCTATATACACACATTATTTCACAGATACCAATATCCCAGCCTCAAAGCCTTACTCCTGGAAGCTAAGCCAAAGAAAACAGTAATTTCCCTGTATGCTTTGGAATCTGTCAAATTGTAAATGCCTGTTATTTGCTGCAGACATCTGCTTTTTAAAAGTATGGAAAGTGGAAAGCTCAGCCACTGCACACACCTTGATCTGTTCTTAGATAATTTCCTTTGCTGGATTTAGCTTTTCTTGACTTCTGACAACTCTTATTTGAATGCTTTCTGACCTTTAAAACATTGCTTTCTTTGTTGAGCAGAATGTTTTCCCATTCTTTTTTTTTTTATATTTTTCTTAAGCCTAACACCATTTTACCATGATTAATCACCAGAACTCTTCTGTGTGAGTTCCGCCACCTCCTCACTCAGGTCTGGGTGTAGGTTCCACATCATACTGTGTCTTCAGATTCACAGGTATTTGGAAAGTTAAGATAGCTCATGATTTCCCACTATTCCCAGGAGTATTTGGTTTTAATAATATTTTTTAGAAAATTATCTATACTAAATGCATTGTATTTAACAAATATGTAACAGATTTCAACAATTTTGAAGTACAACATCGATAATCCTTGTCCAGTGTGATTTTCAACACAATCAGTTTCTTCTTATTCAGGATATCACTTCTCTCTCTAGCACAATCCAAAGTGGAGATCATACTACAAGATGATTTCAATGAAGTATGCCATCCAAGGCAGAAGACACAATACAAAGAGAGAATCCACAATTAGGTATAGCTATATTCGAACTATAAAAAAGAAAAAAAAAAAAAATTAGACTTAAGTTAGAGGCACCTAATTCTGCATAAATATAACATCTACAGATTTTTTTTTTTCTATTTTCCTTAGAAATATTAATCCCATTCCTATTTACATAGAAATTAGCAAAACTTGGCCGAATATGACACCTCACTTGTAAGGACTCTTTTCCCAGAGTCCCTTCTGGCCAACAGGCTAAATGGTGTCATTAAACTTCAGTCATTTGTCTAGGCTCAGCTTTCTTGCATATACCTTTTCTAAATGGTCACCAGAATGTATTTTTTTTAGTCTCAGCAGAAGCCTGAAAATCCTGAGAAATTAATGACACAGTAAACCAAAAGTCCGGAGCTAAGAAAAATTCCTGTGTGAAAAAGGTGACTCATTTTTAACTAACCTTTATTTAAAATTTATATAATTTTGGATAAGGAGAAGAGTATGATGCTGAATGTTTTTTATTCTCACAGAGGGGAAGGCATAAGGTTCTAACTTTGAAAGTTAGAGCTAAACCAGGCAAGTTAGCTCTGACAGTGTTACAAAACATTAGAGAACACTATACATTTTTCTCACATATTGTCATTGGCCAGTTTAGCTTACTTGTTTGGTAAATGGCATAAATCCAGAAAAAAGCCAGGTATGAGTATTAAGCGTACTATGATATTGACAATTGCCAAGAGATTTTGTTCCAAGGCTTTTTTTTTTTTTTAAATCAATTTAAATGATGCCCCAGCATTTAAGAATTCAGTATGCAAGGACATCCAACTGCAGTACAAAAATATAACAAGTCAAATATTCCAGGTTCTAGGAATTTCCACCTACAAGAATGGCTTTAGAAAAGCCAGAGCTATGTTCTTTAGAAGTCTCTAAATCTTTTCTTGAGAAATCTCTATTTTTTTTAGAAAGACTAAAATGCGGACACACTAGTTAGAAGAACTTATGTTAGAGTCAACGGGGCCAGATTCTCGTGGAGCTTTGAAGTGCCATAGAGTACAGACCTGCAAGGTCATAAGCTTATAGAATAAGCATGATGTTAAACCACTTACAGAACAGTGTAGATAACCACTAGGTTGCTGAAAAAGTGGTAGGGATGTTTCCTGTTCCTACTTCAAGTTCTGTGAAGAAGTCTTTAACAATTTATTTTGATCAAATGTTATAACATGGATTTGTGCCTTAGTTGAGCTCTGCTCAGGACCAAGCTACGCATCCTTCAAAGGCTACCCTCACCTTCCAAGGGAACAGGGGAGAGATAATATAACAAAAAAGCTCAAGTTTTCAGATAAGGACAGGGAGAGATCATTCAAGTCACCATTGCAGGCAAAACAGACTCAACTTGGGGAAAATTATTTCAATTTATTATTAATAAAACCAAAGCAGGATAATGAGGGAGAATAAAAACAATTTTCCCCACCCCTCCTCTCTTCCCAGACTTAACTTCATTCCAATTATCTCTACCTCATTCCACCCCTTGGGTGACAGAGAGGGGGAATAGGGAATGGGGGTTGCGGTTAGTTCATCACATGTTGTTTTCCACCACTCCTTCCTCCTCAGGGGAAGAACTCCTCAAGTTCCTCCCCTATTCCAGCGTGGGATCACTCCCTCGGGCTACAGTCCTTCATGAACTGCTCCGGCGTGGGATCCTTTTCCATGGGGTGGAGTCCCTAAGGAACCAGCTGCCATAGCATGGTCCCTCCAAACGCCACAGCCTCCTTCAGGCATCCGCCTGCCCCAGAATGGGGTCCTCCCCGGGCTACAGGTGGATCTTTGCTCCTCCATAGGCTTCCATGGGCTGGAGGGGCACAGCTGGCCTCACCATGGGCTGCACCACGGGCTGCAGGGGAATCTCTGCCAGGAGCAGCATTACTCTTCCCCCTCCTTCTTCACTGACCTTGGCGTCAGCAGCTGTTCCTTTCCAAGAAGTTTTTCGGAATCAGGCTCCGGCAGACACCTCTCAGGTTCTCTTCACATTTCTACATCTCCTCTCCACTTCTTGCAGCCGGGCCGGGTCAAGTTGGGCCCATACAGCCGCCCGGTGGGAGGCCAGAGGGTGAGGGCTGCAAGGCTCACAAGGCTCACACCTCCCCCTTTCTGCTCCCGCTTCTGCTTCTTCTCCTTTTTAAAAAATTTATTTATATTCCCCTTCTTAAATAAATTATCACAGAGGCGTTATCACTGTCATGAATTGGCTCAGCCCTGGCCAGCAGCAGGTCTTCCCCAGACCCAGCCGAGTCCACAGAAAAAGGGGAGCAACTTCTAGCAACTTCTTGCAGAAGTGGCCACTGTAGCCTCCCCTGCCACTAGACAAAAACAACACTAAGAAGCATGATGTTTGATCACTTAAAGAACAGTGTAGCTAACCACCAGGTTGCTGAAAAAATGATATGGCTGTTTCCTGTTCCTACTTCAAGTTTTGTGAACCATTTCTTTTGATAAAGTGTTATAACATGGATTTGTGGCTAATAAGAGGCAAAGATTGATCCCAGGACATTTTATACTCAGTATTCAAAGAGAAAGATGCTTTCTGGCACTTGGATCATCACCTTTTATCCTGGAAACAAATATTCCTTTGCTGTCTGAGTTCTTCAGCCTAGTGCTGTACACACCACAGGACTCCATAGATGCTATACACTGTTGCCTCCCAGTGCACAAATAAGTTATCTGAGCTTTGTTTACTCTGTGATTTTGATAAAGCAGTTTAGTGGGCAAAAGGTTTAAATTTTTGCTCTGTTGTTTGGGCCTAATCATTTAAACCTGGCAAATATATTCAAGCATCCTTTTTTAAAAAATGTATGTGTTTAAGAAAATGATTTCCCGAATCAACCTGGCCATATCACAAGAGTAATCACAAGACTAATAGATTTTATTTCTATATATTGGTTGAAGTGTGTTTTACCACAAGCTGGAGGATGCTCAAGATCTCTTAAAAGGAAGTGCATTACCTGATGAGTTTCCTGGATGTAGCTGCTCATTGCTTATTGGTCCCAGAATGCTGTTTGCATTGCTCATGTTACCTGCATTCAAGAGAGCCTGAGATTAGGTGAGATACTACTTTTCAGTCTTTCAATATCACTGGATTCATTTTTATGGGAGTGCACTAGGGAGAGGTTTCATGAAGTATTCTGCCAGTAGCAGAGAGCAGGAGGTGGTGTTGAGAGATAAGAGCGCAGACGGATCAGGAACCTCTTCAACCAGGTGGCTGGAAGTGGTGAACAATGTGGGGTCAGAGCCTCAGCTCTTTCAGGTGCACAGCAAGACAAGCCTTTTTGTGCTGTGAGTAATGAGTCTGTTAGTCTTTTAAAATGGAGGAGTAACACTTGTGAAAACTACAGGCCTCTTTAAACAATTAAATGGACTGCAGTGATATATGCTAAGATTCTATCAAAAGAGTCCAAATGATTTGTAGGTAAATTAATACTTGAAGACCAACTTGTATTTGTGAGGCATAAGTTAACTTCAGACTCTATCATGAAAGGGTTTATTTGACTTCAAAGTGCTGGTGATACAGAGGCCTAAGTGTTAGCAAATATTGCCAAGACAAAAAGTATTTAACAAAACTGTAAAGCATAATTAAATAAATGTTCAAACTCTGGTGATTTTTAAGTAAGTTTGTGGAAAATTTCCTTTCTTCTGCCTCCAAAAGCAGCAACTAGTATCTGCAAGGTGGTATTACGCAATTTCTCCTAGTTAGTCTTTACCAATAGGCAAAATGGAGATGTTTCCTTCCTTTCTTTTACAATTGTAAATTTATATGTTTTCTTGCAGATTGTGTGGCATTCCTTGCAACAAATTGACAATGCTTCTAACAGCCATGGGCTTCCTGCACATTTTATCCATATTCAACAACAAAAAATAGTTCCAACTTACCTGCTAATTTGGAAACTGATCACATGCATCTAATTCAATGCATCTCTAAGGTTTTATTTATGCAATTTAAGATAGTAATTGCAAATTATCAGTTGGATTTCTCTCATATCAATGTTAAATAACTGCACTGCCTACTAGATCTAAATATCTGTACTGCAAGCACAGATTAAATAAATGAATAAATAAATAAATAACTTACGTCTTCCTATGACTTTTCCGTGCTAGTGCACTGAAATATTTTGTTTTCACTTTGTATGGTGATGTGTGCACAAACACTTCTGTCAGCATGGCTAGTAATAATGCATAATTACAATCAAATCCTCTCGGCTTTGCAAATAACTGTTCTTCTCTCTTCAGTTCCAGTGTCTTGAAATTTACACACTCCCCCAACACGACACTTGGCCAATGAACCATCTTCAGGAAATATAAGTGCTGATATAATGAGCCCTTCATGTTGCTGTTCTCTTTCCACAGAATTTCTGACAGACAAATTGAAAGTTTTGGGTTTTTTTTGGTCACAATTTTGAAAATCAACTTTTTAGTGGAATATATTCAATTTATACTGCATGTTTCTGATTAGTGCTATGCTTGGTGAATGCTTGTGCCTGTGTGAGACAGAGGGTATCTCAGGCTCTCAGCCTACAATTTTGTAGACCCTTACTCATATCAAGACCAAATGCTATTTGGATAGAGCTTCCCATTATGCCTCAGAGGTGTAAAGAAAGCTTTTCAAAGGATTAAGGGATCATATGTGATTTGACTAGTGCATGGTGTTTGACCCACAGTATCATATGCTAGGACATCCATTACCTCTGAAACAGATGAGTCAGTATTTCTTAAATGAAATGTCACTGTTTCCTTGATTTATTCTATTTCTATTATTTATATTATTTATATTTCCTTGATATGTGTTCTGGCTTCAGTCTTGGGGCAAGGCTGAGCAGTGCACCAGTCCCACTCCTCTCCCTTGCAGCGAACTTCTTCCTCAGTGATCCTGTTTCCATGGAGATTGAATCTGTCATGGGGGTCAGCTAGTGCTTTCCAAAAAGGACCGTATTTACATAAGAAAAGGACTGGGATCCTGGTGTGTGCAGCCCAGCAGGTAAGGAGAAGTTTTGTAGCACTTAACATATTCATGAATAGCAGTTCATCACAACTTCAAAGTATTTACTTGGAATTAATTCAGCCTTTACCTGATTTCTTACTGTGAATCCGCCTCTGCAAAGGTCTGATTTTTTTTTCCAGGATAATGCCAGTGACAGCACCTACTCTGAAACATGTAATAAAAATAAACTTCTCTCTGATTTTTTTTTTTTTTTTTTGTGGTTGTATTGTTCTGGTCTTGCATAGTTCCAGAGATCTTTCTGCAGCAACATCTCACAACTTTGCAAGTTTCTTAGCAGTCCAAGAGAATGGTATATGACTGGGCCATATCAGTTTGGGCTTTGGACTCTTGTCCCAGGCAGCTAAGCCACTGTGGAAGGGAAAAGGTCACCGAGAAAAGGGGATACTGTAACCTTCTAGCATCTTGCATAACAGAGTAAGAACCTCTATGAATTTGGAATCAAAATCCACTGAAGATGGCTCTATCTTGGCCTGCAAAATAATAAATTGGAAGCATGGTGAATAAGATGCACCTATCGTTTTTAGATTCTTCCTGAGGTAAGTCTTGGCCTATTAGCACTAATAAACTCATTTTGATCTTCTGAATAGTCTCTTAGTTATTTAATGTATTTTTCAATAAATGAGTGAAATTGTCTGGAATGTCAGTTATCTGAAATGTGATTGTCTGATATCCAGCAAAATAAGGTTTCTTGTTCAGTACTGTGGAAGCCAATCAGGCTTCTTACAGCAGTGCAGTTCTCCTATGCAACTGCCCACATATCAGCAAATATTGCTTCTGATTCTTGTTTGGCTCTGCAATCAAATTATCTGATAATTTTCAGGAGGAAGGTTAAAATCCAAGTTACTGACTTCTGTTGTATGCCTGTCCCTCCGACAAAGGTTGCATGGACTTCTGATCCTCCTGTGTGCCAGTTCCTCTCAGCCTGGTTCACAACTGGATTAAATACCTTTCCAGGAGTAAGAGCAGGGGGAAAGCTGGCATCTATCAGAGGAGCTGGGTGTGGCACAAGTCACACTGTTCAGTTTTAAATTGCCTCTACGAATCTGTCAGAGGCCTGATTTAAGTTCTTTATCCCATACTGCTCCAACCTCTTTTGCCTCAGAGAATTAATGTGATAGGCCTTTGAAAGCAATTCATTAATGACTGAAAAGTCTCTAGAGGCCAGAATTTGAAAGGCTGAATTTTTCATGTGTATAGTGAAGAAGTCAAGGTAAATAATACACATTTTTAGAGAGTAATGTACATTCACTATTAGGTTTTATTCACTTTGTAAAGGAGATGCTTTTCTTCTAAGCACATAAAAAATTAAAGTAGGGAGAAATTAGTTATTATTCTTTCTGTACTTTGAGGTATGGTTTCTCTTTTTGTCTGAAAAACATTCTTCAGTTTCTTGCAAAATATTTTTCAAACTCAAAAGCTTTTTAATAACCAAAAATAGTGAGTGTTTGAACGAGGAAGAGGAGGAGAGAAATGTGATCTGTAGCACATCACAGATCTCATTCTATGAATGTTGGCAAAGCATTGCTACTCTGTGTATGTGTGTGTGCACTGGCATGTGCATAAATCACTTGCTCAGGTAAAAAGCTTACATTAGCAGCAGTTGTGTCGACTTGCATAGCCAGGAAAATCAGAGGCTGACAAAAAAATGGCATAAAATTGCAGCATAAAAGGTCACTTTCAAAATTTCTGGCAGTCTGGAACATTAGAAGGTCAAAAATCAACAGCACATTGTCCTGTTTGGTTAGACTGTGTTACTATACTCTCTCTATGGACTCTTATTATCTAAAATAATTGCATGCTCTTTTGAAATCAGACAGCCATTCAAAGACTGTATTTCCCATTTTAGCAAGAAATGAATCAAGTGTAGTGAACAGCTTATTTTATTCAAGCAGTCCTTTTAACATGCAAATAGTAGAGTCTTTCAACGAATACACTTCTGTTTATGCCATTAAAGATAATGTAGGCATAATTGATGTTCCTTTGCAAAGTGGATGAAATTCACATAAAACTGTAATACATTTTGAGTAAAACAGCCTGTAAAATCAAAGTTAATGTATCATCATTATATGGCTGGAAACAATACTTATTTATATTTTTCAATTTACTGGAATTGGGGTCCTAGAATGCAAAAACCAAAATAAAACAGGGATGTTTTACTACTCTAACTAGAAGCACAATTATATCTTATCCTCACCAATCATAAAATGGGCATTAAAATTCAGAGACATTTACATTTGTTAAGTGTAGTAACAGGTAAGTGTTAACAAGGATTGACTGTCAACAGAGGCAAAGTTATACATGAGACTTTTGTCTGACTGGATTGTGCTGCATTCAGCTGCAGTCTGAATAGTTGTCATGATTTTGTTGTCCATTGTATAAAAATCTTTGAAGTCATTTACAGAAAACATGATACTTAATATAGAACGGAAAGCAAAGTTTCCCTATGTTGTACTAGCACAGGATTATGGTGGTTTAAAGACAGGCAACAAGATAACATCTTTAGGTAGAAATTGTACACTTTTCCAGACAAGAATATTGTAAATATGCAGAAATTAGAGTTAAATTACTATAAGTAATCCTGG
>WHYT01017894.1:327518-343966 GCA_009806455.1 Tetrax tetrax
GAATAAGGAAAAAAAAAAAAAAAGGAGTAGCAAAAAAAATTTGAGAATTGCGAATAGGAGCTTTTCATGGCAGTTTGTCATGGGTAGTTCAAAGTACTGGGAAAACAAGAGAGATCATCTGATTTAGGAACTGTGTCATGAAAGGTCACCTGTGTTTTCACCTATGTAATAATAAAAGATCAAATAAAATACATTTTTTTCCGACTTTGCTAATCTTTCTTCCCTCTGTGTAAATCAGTAACAGAGTCTCTCCTGATTACTGATGTATCAATCTCCCTATCCTATCATTTATGACTTTCAGCCACAAAAAAACCCTGTACTTTTTTTGCGTAATTGTCTTGTTTTAGAAAGCCTTAAAATATTTTTTTTACAGGAAGAGGCACTGAAGAACATATAGACTAGGAAAAGTCTTGTGAATCATCACTGAAACAGAAGATCTAGAATATCTTTCCCCAGCTCACCCCAATACTTCATGAACAAAATAAAAAATCTTCCAAAAAAACCCTAGAGATTCTTAAAAAGCACTTTCATTTTCACTCCCTCCCAATTTCAAAATATGCTCTTGACAGCTCTTTAAAGTAAGGATTTATTGGAATGTATTTTCTCATAGTTCTGTTACTAGCCCATTCCTGCTTCACAACACATAGAGTCTGCACCTCACAGAGACCTCTATATATGCCTCCTGCTGTTGCCACAAAGACACTATGAGATCCGTGTTCAAAATTATGTCAGTGTCAAAGGATGCACAAATCATTATCTTGGACAAACCTTAAAACAGGTTTTATCAGCATCATGACATCACACAGGGCCTGGAATTATATTACGATTATTGAAAGCTTTGCCGTGAGTTTAATTGTGTTTCTAAACATTTGAGAAATATGTGCATATAGACTTGCAAAAAATATCAAGAATAAATAGAGAAAGAGTATTTTCGGCAAAAGGGAAATGAATGCTACTTCAAACATTTCAAAGAAAAAATTACTGAATGTGTATGGATTTGTGAACAGTTTTCCTTTGTAGGTCCTATGATAACAGAACATTAGTCAGCTTGGAATAGGTTTATGGAGATATCTTAAAGTAATTTACAGTTATTGTGAGTTATATTTTGAATTCAAAGACTGAATCTATTACAGTTTATTTATTCAGTTAACATCATTTTTATTAGAGCTAATGAGGGAATATTTGACTTCTTTTTTTTTTATGAACAGGACTATTTAGAAAACAGAAGATATTATTAAGCTATAAAACGTATGAGACCTTTAAAGACATTATTTAGATATGAAAACTCTGATGCAGTCACTAGAAGTC
This sequence comes from Tetrax tetrax, assembly GCA_009806455.1. NCBI lineage: Eukaryota > Metazoa > Chordata > Aves > Otidiformes > Otididae > Tetrax > Tetrax tetrax. The sequence continues at coordinate 328,827 of WHYT01017894.1, forward strand.
AGAAAATCTTGGCTTGATTGTCTACTACTGAATTACATAACTTTAGAGATAACCAGAAAAAGATTTTTTTAAACGTTGGTGGAATTAAAAGAAACCCAAACTTTGAATGTAATTTTGGTCATTAAAAAGTGGAATCTAGATTTATAGAAAATGAAAGATAGAGAAGAAAAATTTTCCACCCTAGTAGGCCGTGTGTGGTACCTGACTACTGTATATTCTGCCCTCAGTGATCTGAATCTTGTTCCAAACCTCCCAATGTTTGTTTTTGTCTTAAAAAACAGGAATTCAGTCACTCAGTCTAACATTGCACTTGATGTAGCAATAGAAAGTCGTTTCAGATTCAGGTCATTGTTAGAGACAAGCTTTGAATACAATAAACAGATTCCTGGTTTTATAAAAGGAGATTTTATTCTTGCAGAATAAGCCAGAGTTCTCATCTGTTTTGCTTTGTGATTTGTTCTTTCTGAGGAGAATTAATTAAAATGTTGAAATAAATAAATCCTAGGTCTTCTCTAGAGAGTTTCTCTTTTTGGCATTTGAATCACTAACCTCTCTGTTGCTACAGACTTAAAATAAAACCCAACCCTTTTATTTCTGAAGAGAAAGTTTATGCAGAAAACTAAATCTAACCTTCTCTTCTGATTCCTGTGACAATAGTCCTGTCTCTATGCAAGCAGAACTGTCTGCCAGGAAATTTCTCAGATGTCAAGAGTCAAAGTATAAATATTAGTGAATGTAAGTTTTCTGTAGACAAGAGAGCTCAGAGTAATTTTGTGACCTTTCAATCAAGTCATGCATAATATGTTTGTTTGCTCTTACCCTTAGTCTCTTTTTCGGCTTCTTTGTGTAAGCCAAAAACTTGGAATGCATCTAGCTGAGGAAAAGAAAATATGAATGATAATCTAAAAATTGGTTTTATCTACTTTATAGAACTAAAAATTACTATAAGTTATGGTTATGGCTTATATGTACAAGCAGGCTCTTACCTGCTTGAATCTACTAGCTAGCATCTACTAGGTGTTTTTAGAGGCTTTTGCTCTTTGCTGCTAATGGGAAAATGCCATTCTGTTTTTTTTTTTCAAAAATAATGATAGACTTGTTCTCTGCTAAGAGATATACATAAAATATGTACAGTAATTAAAAAAATCCTTTAGGTAGTATTTGGTAGTATTCTGTAATATTACCATTTTCCATAAATAAAGACTGCAATAAATTGGACACCAGCAGTAGAATATATTGTGCTTAACTTTAGAGGTCTACAAGGCAGAGTTTTATAACCAAGCTGAGCTCCTTTCACAGTTGGTGGAGAGGACTGAGCATTCTTGAAGAGTGATTCATCACATCTCTTTTAGACATCCACCTTAGGGTGAGAGTCATTGTGCCCTGAAAATGGTTATTTCTCTCTAGCTATGAAAGAAGTGTAGGATGACTCTTTCAGTGTAGATGATTACTAGCAACAGGTGCCCACATTTGTTGGATGAATCATGAATATGATTGTATGGGATCTTACACATGCCTTTCCTGAAAGACTTTGGCTAAAGTCAGAGTGCACAGTGCTTTCCCATGTATAAGACCAACTGCAGGTAGCTGTAGCTTACCACCCAGAAACTGTACACCTCGGAATATTTTAATCCTTGACTACACAGATGTCAGGCAGTAAGGCACTGGAACTGGATCACATCCAAACTGTTTCTTAACCCTGGTTCCCACACCTAAATTTCTTGCTGGAGGATGGATGTAGCAGCAGTCCATGTCATTAGGCAACCAGATTAAATTTGGTTACCTACAATTCAAATTACCTTAGTAATACAATTATTGGGATAGATGGGGTAACCATGTGATGTTGCCACAAAGGCAGCTGACTCCATGAGATGGCTGTGCCAGGAATGGTGTGCCCCTCTCCTGAAAAGGGCATTTCTTTTTTCCTGACAGAGAGTCCACCACACCCAGTTCTCTGCAAGTCATCTCAGGCTGGAGCCTTAATGTTGACTTGCATCCACACAGTGTGCATGCAAGCAAAGTATTTCAATGAAGTACATACTCAGGTCTATCATCAGTATGGTCATATTTTCGATTTACTTGGCTTAGAGTCAAAATAAATGGCAAGACCTTTCCAATTTTCATCCCTTTAACTGTTATATTCTTGCATACCTTATAGCCTTTTAGAAACTATCTCTTTCAATGCATCTTCTTAACAATCCTTCTAATAGCTTTAAGATAGATTCAATTTTTCCCCAAGTCCTCACATATTACCCATATGAGAACAAACCTAGAACTTTGTTCAGGTTACTTCAGTAAAAGTAATAACTTTTTGTATGCAAAATATTTCATCTCTTTTTCTCCTCAGCTGGTTTTCAGTTATTACTGCACATTAGTATTTTAAAATGTTAATTGTTCTGCATATTTATTCTTCTATTACACAGAGAAATCTGAATGAATTTTCTGAAACTTTTTTTTCAAAATATGCACCTGTAGACTGAAGCAAAGTTTAAGAAGTTTCAGACACAAAGTTAATTTCATAAGGATAATAGAATACAAAACGAGAAGTCATAATGAAAATTTTAACTACATGGTTAGTGCTGAGAAAAAAAATACCATAAAAATGAAGAATACATGCACATGACTTTACTTGTCGCCTTACTTGTGGGTGAAATAAATCAGTGCTTACATGTCAGAAAAATGTACAAGAAACACCATATCATGAGAGCTCCATGAATGACACTTATTGACCATTCATTTCACAGGATCTACTACTGTTTACCTGTCGTTCTAAGTGCTATAATTCAAAACAAATCTGTGTATGCTACTAAACGTGGGTTAATTTTCTCCAATTCAAGGAATTTTACTCTTTTAGAAACATATAAAAATCCTGTTGACTTCAGTGAAAGCTGGACAAACTTGCAGGATTTAGTATTTTGCTCATTTTAGAAAAGAAGCATAGAGCAAATCACAGAAATGTTTTCCCAATACTAGCAATTTAATGGTGCTTTCTATTTAGTCATGGAGTTCTCCTAAAGCTACTTTGCCATCTTTACCTTCAAATTAATCTCTTACAAACTATCTGTTCTGAAGACCTGTCTTCCCCCTGGGCTTGATATATCCCAGCATGTTGGTTATCTCAACAAGATTAGAGGGACACCTTGCACATTCCCTATAGGTTTTGTTCTGTTCTTAGAAATCCTTTTTTTTTTTTTTTTTCTGGAAGCAGTTACTCATTCACTTGGAACTAGAAAAATTTGTAGCACGTTTTTCACCTGTGAGACTGGAATACCAGTTCCTGGCAAACTCTGCACTCTTTACATAAAGAGGTGCCAAGGCTCCCTTGTGCAGGATCAGTGGAAGTGCTTAAACACTCACTTAACTGAGTATCTTTATTGTCATACAAAGATGCTCAACAAGGTACTCCAGCATAACCAACCTAAAACTGGGAGGTTGTTGGCCAGAAAAGATCCAAATGAACCGCATTCAGCTGTAGCTTTTCTTCCACGTTAATGGGAGGATGCCTGAAGCTGTCTGATCTTGCCTCAGCTTCTAAGTGTTTAATTTTAGTGCCGTGTTTCATTCCATGATGCTAAGAAAAGGAGTCTAACTTTTAAAATGCACATTAAGCTCAATCACTCTCCTGAGGTTTTCTGGTTTACAAGAAACACTAGCGTAAGACAGAAGAGGACCAAGCAGGTATATACACCACAAAAACCTCCTGTTTGTCCTAAAAGTTTTTTTCACTGAAGCAATATGCAGAGCAATGAGACAAACAGTGTAACTACAGGTATCCTTTATACACTAGGATCTGTGGCTCCACAGCCAATCCATCCCAGAGTTCCAAGTCAACTAGCACAAATCCAGCAAAAAGTAGTTTTCATAAGTGTGCCTGTCAGACATGGTAATAACTAAGTGAAGAATATTTTTTTTTACATCTACATGGAAAAAAGGAGATTGACTTGCTGTTTACATCAGGAGGTGCTGGTTACGATCCCAGTAAAAAAAGGAAATTGGACTCTGCACAGTATAATTTTAAATGCTCCCATGTTGTGTAGAAACTAAAAACCCTTCAGGCAGTTTGCTACTATTGCTACAGAATAAAAGTCCCTTTCAGATACCAAACTAGAGGCTAGTTCAGCATTTCAGGAGAGCAACGGAAATACTTGATTTATATGCTGAAACAAGAAACCTGTAAGAGTTGCTCAAGCGAGCAAGCTTTATCAGTCATTTTTTCTTCCACTTGTAGGATCCAGTCACATGGCTCTACAGCATCACCAAACTCAGAAGATAAAAGAATACTCTGGAGTCAGGACCATAAAGTAATATGTCTTTCCTGACTGCTGTGAAGCAGAGGAAGAGAAATGAAGAGAGATGTAAGTCACAATTACCTTCTTTCCTAGAACAAATTGAGAAAAGAAAGCACATTAACTTCTTTGTTGCTTCTTGTTAAGGTCTTCCATTCCAAACTATAGTTGTACTCCCAATCTTATTGAGATTTACGAGAATTTTGATTTATTAAATGATATGAGATAGATTCTTCTCTGTAATTTGACAGCAGTCCCATCTTTTGCCTCGTTGACAGGTTAACTTCATTCAACATATAAGCTGTTCACATTTGATATACAAGCCACAGAATAGTACTTGTGTACAATATTATTTCTGATTAGCAAGTGTCTTTGATTTTCCATTCCCTTTTGCGTTACCTTTAGCAGCTGAGGAGACAATGCTCTGAATATTCAACCAGGTGATCATATTCTAAGTGTTTGCAGATTTCACTTCCAGGTGAGAAAAATGTTTCTCACCAGAATTCTTGAGACTCCTTTGACATAATGAAATCATTCATTTGAAATTTCAAGTATTTGAAGATGTTAAGTAAACATACATTTGTGGGGGGAGCTGAATAAAGAAAATTACTTTTTTTTTTCCCCCATGGTAATGTGCAAAACCATGGCATCCTTTATTGCTGAATTACCCATCTTGTCTATCAGTCTATTTCCTCCTATTTTAGCAGTATTTGTAAATCCAGTCATAGAGTGGCTCCAAAAAAAAATTAGACTTTTAATTTCTTATACATAGAGATATGTATTCTTATACTTCTAGATCTTTCTAGACATTTTCTGAGGAGCAACATTCTGATACATCATGAACCAGAAGACTCTGGGGGGGAAACCTAGAGCTCTGAAGAAATGCAACAGATTGTCATTTCACTCGACCGCTCTCTGCGTGTGATTCCTTATGGACCAATGCCCAATCAGTCTGTCAGTGAGGCTGGCTGTTATAATGTCAGCCTTTTGAACTTTCTGTGGGAAATAAAATAGAGGGAATTCCCCAAAGAAAAACAGAAGATCTCTTCATATAACTTTTAGTCATTTAGGTACATAAGCTAACTGCAATCAGAGTTTCCCCATTTGTCTGAAAGATGTTGCGGCTTTCATACCAGGGGTTCTTCCCTTATCCATTACTGTATAAATAGACAATATCTGACAGAATCAGATTAAAATTAGCTATTACCTTCAATTGTTCCACATTCAGTCCTTCAACATCTTGTTTATTTAGCCAGAAATTCTCAAGTGACATGAATTCAGCATGAACACTTTTTCCCAAGATGTTGTGAGAAAATAAAATCCTGCAGGGATTTTCTGACAAGTCAGTGTAACATTTTGAAAATCTTTGAGGGAAACATTAAATGGAATTAAAGACAGAAGATAAAAATAGAGAAAAGTAAGGACAAAAAAGAAGGAAATGTAGGACATGAATAAAAGGGTAGATTGAGATATAGTACATCAGAACTGCAGATAAGTAAAGATTAAGCAAACTACAGACAGGAAGCAAAGGACGTTCAGTCATTATGGGATTGCCAAAAAGCAAGAATTGCACAAAAGGAACACCAGAAACTGAAAATAAGGATGATGATCAGATGAATTTGAGATCACTTTCAAAACTTCAGTTGACAACAGAATAATTAGGCTATAAATACACAGAAAAAATAGTATACATGTGTATAAAGATATAAATATGTTTAACATACACATGGATAGACATATATATGTATCCACATGTATACATTCATATGTGACAGGGAAAGCTTGAGAAAATTATATGTTCTTACAACATAGTTATAAAAATGGTGCAATTACAATGGAGACACACCTGAATATAGTGAAAAATAGCTTAATTTGGTACTGATAGCAGTCTGGCAAGAACAGCCTATGTGGATTTACCTTTGTAATCCAGAAGCAGTGTGGAAGAATGTCTACGAAAATATTTTGAGTAGAGAAAAATTATATCTTTTTAGAATCGATATTCTAATTTTAAAAGCTTCAAAGTAAATAAAACACACTTTATAACAAAACTCCTATGCCCACAGATTTCCCTTGGTCTGGGCATTGATGTACTAAATTTTTAAGTTTGAGTAAAGCTTCACTTGCTTTCGCCTGAAGGTTTTATCAAACAAAGATTAGAAGCAAAGTTAATTTTCTGTCAAAAGTTGCTGTACCTAGTAAGATGACCTGCCCCAAATGGAAAAAAAATGTTTGTTGAAAACGTTTGAGAGGTTATGTTGACAAACTCGCAAGGTCTTCTTAACAAGATCAGAGAAATTTGTGTGTCAGTCCGAGTATCTGCAAACAGTTTATCATAACCTTGACTGCTGTAGTCCTGGAGTGATGCCTCGCAGATCTTGTTTGTGGGAGGCTGTAAGGCACCTTTGCTTTCAGCCTTTGCTCACCTCATGGGTGCCAAAGCTGCCTCCTTCTGCGGCTTTCCCTTCAGCTCTGCACACTCGTGTTCTCTGCAGGGCAAAAAAATTGACTGTGGAGAGATACACAGCCTTTCCAAGAACATCTCTTAAAAGGAAACGACTCCACATTACACTTAACAGTGAAATAAAAAATCCTCTCAAGCAGGATCCAATTTGGTTAGAACTGCCTCTACAAATAGTCTTTCCTTTGGGAAGTAGTTCTGCTAGAAAATTATGCATTGTACATGTACATGATGAAGCATTTGTTCAGAGATGTTTCGTATTCAAAAGGTACCAGGAGAGAGCTCTGGTCAACACTGTCATATCATTGTGCTTAAAAGGAATTGTACAAGGAATGAAGAATAAGTATCATTCTGAAAGTACAAACAATTACCTTAGCGTATTTTGCAGCAAGCCATTCAGGTATAAGTGTATTTGAAATTTACAAAAAAAAATAACCTTATACAAACATTGATACTTATAGTCTGTTGAAAAGCAATGCTTGCAAAAAAAAACAACAAAAAAAAAACAAGCCAAAAGAAAACCAATTTGATCTAGTCACGTAAGCTATTGCAGACTCCTGATTTTGTTTTCCTTTATTGTAGTTCCCAGTGTTTTTCTGTCCTACTGTGATGGCTGTTATGTGTGTACACTTCAGAGAGAAATGATAAAAGAGATATGGGTTTTTTCTGTTTGAGAAATAAAGCTTTGTTGTTTTTATGGGCTGCATTACTGGTAGGAGTAGGAACAGACAACAAAACAAATGTATCCTATGTATAGCCAGAATGAAATGTACTGCAGGAGGATTGAGTCTAGACCAACATGCTATCCTATATGCAAGGGAAAACAGTAACACTGAAGACATCAGGCTAGATTTCTAAAAAAAAAAGAACCTATAAAAGCTACAGTGTCCTGAAGTCTCTAGTTACTATTTCTCCTTCATATTCTTGCTATTTGAAGTCTGTCTGAAATAGTTCTGACAATTGTGTTACATCCGTGCTTTTTGTACATACAAGACACTGGGGTTTTGCATGCAGTGGACACGATATGCCCTTATCTGAAAGTTCCATTTTGTGTCAAGGGAGTGAAAAATAACAGTTAGAGACCAAAGCATATGCACTCAAAATCACCCTTTGAAATCTTGTTCCAGCCAAAACTGGAACTGGAACTGTGTTTTGATATTTGAAATATTAATATCTTTATTTCAATACATGTTTATGATGTGTATTCCTTTATACATTCCACTTCTGGGCATGGAACCTTCTGCTTGCAAAAATATTTCATAATCAATGCACTTCCTTTCAATATTCCAGGGTCAAGTCAAATACAATGTTTCTCTTAAATGAAAGTGAATAAGTAAAAAAAGGTAAATAAAAGTAAAAAATAAATTGAAAAAGTTTGAAAAGATTTGTGATGCTAGCAGTTCAGGTGTTTGAGGTCTTTATTTCAAGCAATTTAACCAGTGAAGCCTTTTCCTCTGATAGCAAACTGCTCACAAACTAAACATGATTTTTAAAAATGTGCCTTTATTTTTGAATTCAAATTACCAGCATTTTTGTGCTATAGATGGAGTGCCTGCTTATTAACCGTAATCACAGAGAAAGGATAAGGGATGTATTGTTCTTGGCTCTGAATATTCATGCCCATGTGGCATCAGACAAATTTTCTAAACCCTTCTTCTCTCTCTTTTTTTTTTTTTAAATGAAAAAAATTGTGGCCACAGGTAGTTTGGGGTGCAGTTTTGTTTTCTCTTTGAGGGAAATTACCTGGTTATTTGAGTACTTAAGTGTCTGGTTGGTGCCTAAAATTGAAATAAAAATGGGAGTGATTGCATATGCAGCTTACTAAGCAGAAGAAGGTGAGTAGCTGAAGCTGTTCTCATAGTTGTGATAATTGATATTTTTATCTGTTTGAATCAGAGAATACAACAATAAACTCTACTTTCTGGCTACTAAAGGGCATACAGCACAAAGATAATGGAGTTGGCAAATGGACTTAGGAGCATCAAATGGAAGCTGTCACATGGAAAAGATGAGCTAAACATTTTATTATTTTGAATTTTCAAATGCCAGTAAAATGTAACCACATGGAAAAATAATCTACTTTGTTATACCACATTTTTTCTACTTCTTGCAGGTGAGAGAAAAGACAAACAAAACAAGCCCAGGATGGGGCAAAAAAAGTGGGTTTGCTTGTTCATCTGTCATAGCAACCAGAACAAGAAGTATCTGTGTCTTCAAATGTATGAGAACAAGTTCTGCTTGGAATTAAACTAGTGGCTTCTTAAAGTCAGGCCTTCTTTTTGTTTAGCATTGGACACTGATGGGACTGAGCCAGCTGGAGTGCATGAGGTTGATATTTGTGTGTTGGCTTAACTGATCAGAATAAGCAGAAAGTAATTTGAAGAAAGAAACAGATATACTACAAAATGTAAAGAAGTGTAAACAGCTAGGGCTCAGCAACCAGCATCATTTAGACTACAGTTCATAGCAACTTTCACCTAGCATGTAAGCCCTTTTCAAACCCACAAGGCAAAAATATACTTCCTAAAAAGCTTTGTTGATCAAAGCAATGTCTTCAAATGCCTCACAGGCACATTGGTAAAAGGATATCTGATTCCACTAAAGCATTCACAAGTCTCTCTCTGGTAGCCACTAAAACATTTCCATTTGAAATTAAAACAATGAGAGTAATAATTAAAGAATAATGTCAACAAGGTTCATAATATATTTTTCCCTTAGAAATTATTCAGAGTTGTGTTAGTTTTTTTGTTTGTTTGTTTGTTTGTTTGTTTTCAACATCATGCCATACTGCATTTTTTTTTAACTTGTTGGAATACTTACAAATACAGTAAAGTAAAAAACCCTATTGCTTATGAATTTTTCCTTCCAGGACCCACCCAACTGCTATACCTGTAAAAGCGTGGCTTGTGAGGATAGAAGAACAGGAGCTCTGATTAGCTCTTCTTGCCCATTCAGGCCTGTCAAGAAGCTGTAGTATCTTTCATCATATAGATAAATGAAAAATAGGGAATTGTTTTCTGTTATAAATAGCAGCACTTCGTATCAACTGAATGCTTGTATGGTCTGCTTACTAGGCTAAGACTAACAGCAGGGCAAGTTACGAAATCTGAGTTTTTCCTCTGGCTTTTAAAAGATATGGATACAAATCAGAATTTCAGAAAAGCAGTATTACACACAGCAGCAGTTAAGTGCTGGAGTGAATCCCATAAATAAAACAGTATTCTTAGTTAATAATGAGCTTGCACTTCAGTGTTTTGTTGGATTGAAGACCTCATGAACTATGAGGTTCTGGACAATGATCAGAAAAAAGCCTAGTCAGTTGAGCCTGAAAACCAGATATCTTGTCCACATAAAACAGGGACAAGTGCAAAACAACAGGCTGTGATTATTCTGAAGGCCTTGAGAATTTTGTAACTGGTGCTCAGGGAAATCTGTGCTCAGGGAAATCTGGAAGAGGCTATTATTAAGTCAGTGTAAGAAGCTGAAGAAACCAGCTGTGCCAGAATGGTTGTGTTTATTTTTACCTAACTCTTCTGGGACAAAGATGATGGCAAATGCCTTCATTTGCAATAAACTGAGGAGAAAGTGAGATTTATAGGAAACTAGTTAAGTATATTTTAAAGGTCTTCTTGCTGTAAAAACTTAATTCAGGAAGCAGAAAAAAGAGGTGTCTTGCAACAGAATGTGAGTTTACGACTGCGTGTGCCTGTGTAAGCCTCAGTTAGTTACAAAAAGATTAATTAAATATTTATTCAAATGAATTATACTTCTGATATTTTTTTCTGCACTGCTATTAATTATTACTGTGACTTTGGAACTATGTATACAGTATGATACTCAATACTAAAGACTCAAGTTATTATGTAGGCTTTGCTTCACATTTGATCCTTATCAAAACCAAAAGTTTTAGTATTCTGCCAAGAGAATTTATAAAACTAAAGATAAATTACTACAGGAAAGAAAATAAAAATATTAGTGTAGAATTTTAATCAGTATTTCTGGACAAAGTACTTTCTCATATGAAAAGCCAAAATAATGTGGGAATTATAAAAACTCAATGTTGCTTTGATTCCCTGACAAACATTGCAATATTGCAAGAGAAAGCCTGAGAGCTTTCTTCACCAACCCCCACCACCCCCCTCCAAAAAAAAATCTGTTTAATGATATGGAAAACTATAAGATGTTAAAGAAGTCATAAAAATCTTGTATAGATGACGAATATTGCTTGTTTATGAAGTCTTGTCCTGGTCTACATTAACCTTACCCCTGGAGTCATGTAGCTTTCTTGCACAATGACTGACAGTTGTTTTGAAATATTTCAAGTTTTGTGATTACTTTTATGGTTTACACTGTGATTTTTTTCCCCTCATGCAACACAGTCAGTTATACTGCCTGTCATTTACTGTCTATATTTATTCCCTATATAGTAATATTATTATCTTTGCTATTTTCACACAGCTGTGCAGCAGACAGAAACTGCCTTGGAACTACTGTTAATGTCTTCAGGGTTAGTGGCTTCAAATCATCCATACCTTTGACGAAGCTATCGTTTTATACCCATACCATATCTAACTGTACTTGAACATTAGAAGATGTTAGCTATGAATCTCGAACTCTAAAGCCTTTAAGTGCTTGTTCACCTTTACTACTAATAAAATATTACCATAAGGTTTATTCAGTGCTGTGGACAGAAATCACAAATTTCTAATTAAAGACGTATTAAATTAAACTGACAATTTACAAAGGAAAGCTCAATAAATTGTATGCCTTTATGAGGGGTAACTATATAGAAGAGTCAAATAGTCTCTAAAAGTGATTTTAAAATACACATGGACGACTTCTGTGGATTATCAACAGTGCATTTAGTCCTCTGTAACAAAAGACTGTTCTTGCCCCAAGGAAGTGACAGTCAAATTCAAGTTGAAAAGGTGATACACACCTAGATATGTGTGCCAAAAGTAGCTGGATTTAAAATCTAAACACTTCCCAGAATACAGATTGCAATTAATGGATGGCTCCAGTCTCAGTTGAGTCAAGGGATGCAAGATTAGATTTCTGTTTAGATCTTGTAAAATATTTTTGAACAATGCAAAACTTGTATTTAAATCATTAGGTAATTTAAATATTCAAAATACATGTACATATGCTGTAAAAGAATGTAAACATTTATACAACTGGTATAGTAAGCTAATAATAAAATAGCATACATCTAGGTCTTTGAATCACAGTGAAAGTAAAGAGACCTTTGGAGGCATTAGGCACAGTTTATTAAAGAATCAGAATCAATAGAGGAGAATCAGTACCATATATTGTGATATTTAGGTTGCCAGTCACAGATCAAGAAAATAGACTTACTCTGGATATATGCAGACATATATATATGTATCTCCTATCTATATCTATATATACATATATTTATATGGCATGTGCCCAAAAATAAATTTTTTAAAAAGCCAAATCCATCCCCAAACTTAAATTACTGCCAGTGATAACAAAAAATCCCTCAATATAAACTTGAACAAATAGTTGTCAAATATTGACAAATATAACAATTAAAAATTATTCACATGTTTTGAGTGGCAAACATGTAAATAATTGGTCAATTCTTATGAACTGATGAGTACTAAATTATGTAAACTATTAATTTAATATGGTTTAACCTGATCTATTGCAATTTAATATTCTACTGAGCACAATCTTTTATTCATCAAATAGCAAACTTTTAAAAAGTATAGTTTAGGTAAAGCTATTTGATTTTCAAGCAACAGACTTTCCCAGTAACTAGCCAAATTTTATTGTCTTTTAAAATTTATGATCTGACTCATAGGTACTCATCTTCTTAACACGTTTGCGCTGTCTTACTCAAAGCACATTAGACAATGTTTTTTTTAAAAAAAGGAAGTTTAATCACATTTGATATTCTGTAGTCAATGTAGCGTCTAAATATTCATTAAGGAAAAAAAAAAAACCACATAAAAAGCAAAAGGCACCCTGAATAAAACTGAATGTGAGGTCAGATTTAAGATACCTACACATAATAGAAAACCTAAGTTACTTCAAATGAGCTCTATGGGTATTACAAAACACTGATACAAGCCTGGAAACCATCTTGACTATCAAGGGATATGTATTTCATTTTCAGTGTGTAATTTTTAATATAAATATTTAATGAAAATATTATTAAAATATTCAGTTAATGAAATAAACGGACAGAAATACCACCAAAAGCAGCTTGCTTAATATTCCCTAAATGAAATGGAAATATTTATCTTGGATATTATATCAGTCTTTAGAGAGGTTTCATACTTTATACTTTTTAGGACTATTTAAAGTATCATTATTATGAGTTTTTGTGACTCTTTTGCTAAATAGCATGATAGAATTAGAGAGGGGATGAAAACAAATGTGTACCTATGAAAAGGATTTATCTTTACTCAGACTCACCAGACCTACTATAAATGTTAAATTTTCTAATATTTATAAGAAAAACTACAAAGAAGCTGTGCGAGTGGCCAGGGATTGGGTGAGGAAGGCTAAAGCCCTGATGGAATTGAATCTGGTCGGGGATATAAAAAGCAACAAGAAAAGCTTCTATAGGCATGTAGGGGACAAAAGAACGTCCATGGAGAATGCAGGCCCCCTCCGGAAGGAAACGGGTGTCCTGGTTACCCGGGACATGGAGAAGGCTGAGGTACTCAATGACTTTTTTGCCTCAGTCTTCACAGATAAGGGCTCTTGTCTCCCCACCCAAGCTGTGCAAGGCACAAGCAGAGATTGGGAGGAAGAAGAACCGCCTACTGTACTGGAAGAGCAGGTTTGGGAACATCTGAGGAACTTGAAGGTGCACAAGTCCATGGGACCTGATGAGATCCATCCGTGGGTCCTCAGGGAACTGGCGGATGAAGCTGCCAAGACACTGGCCATCATATTTGAGAGATTATGGCGGTCTAGTGAGGTCCCCAATGACTGGAAGAGAGGGAACATAACCCCCATTTTTAAAAAGGGGAACAAAGAAGAGCAAGGGAACTACAGGCCGGTCAGCCTCACCTCTGTGCCTGGCAAGATCACAGAGCAGATTCTCCTGGAAACCATGCTAGGGCACATGGAGAGCAAGGAGGTGGTTGGTGACAGCCAACATGGCTTCACCAAGGGCAGATCGTGCCTGACCAATTTGGTGGCCTTCTATGACGGGGTGACAGCATTGGTGGACAAGGGACGAGCAATGGATATCATCTATCTGGACTTGTGCAAAGCTTTTGACACTGTCCCGCACGACATCCTTCTTTCTAAACTAGAGAGGCATGGGTTTGATGGATGGACCACTCGGTGGATAAGGAATTGGCTGGATGGCTGCACTCAGAGAGTGGTGGTCAACAGCTCAATGTCCAAGTGCAGACTGGTCACAAGTGGCATCCCTCAGGGAGGGGTCCATGTTGGGCCTGTCCCTGTTCAACATCTTTGTCGGCCACATGGACAGTGGGATAGAGTGCACCCTCAGCAAGTTTGACGATGACATCAAGCTGTGTGGTGCCGTTGACATGCTGGAAGGGAAGGATGCCATCGAGAGGGACCTGGACAGGCTGGAGAGCTGGGCCCGTGCCAACCTCATGAAGTTCAACCAGGCCAAGTGCAAGGTCCTGCATGTGGGTCGTGGCAATCCCAGGCACAAATACAGGCTGGGTGGAGAATGGATGGAGAGCAGCCCTGAGGAGAAGGACTTGGGAGTGCCGGTGGACGAGAAGATCAACATGAGCCAGCAATGTGCTCTTGCTGCCCAGAATGCCAACCGCATCCTGGGCTGCATCAAGAGGAGCATGGCCAGCAGGTCAAGGGAGGTGATTCTCCCCTCTACTCTGCCCTGGTGAGACCCCACCTGGAGTACTGTGTGCAGTTCTGGAGCTCCCAACATAAGAAGGACATGGACCAGTTGGAGAGGGTCCAGAGGAGGGCCACAAAGATGATCAGAGGGCTGGAGCACCTTTCCTATGAGGACAGGCTGAGAGAGTTGGGGCTGTTTAGCCTGGAGAAGAGGAGTCTCTGGGGAGACCTGATAGCGGTCTTCCAGTACCTCAAGGGGGCCTACAGGAAAGATGGGGAGAGGCTGTTCAGCAGGGCCTGTTGTGATAGGACGAGGCGTAATGGTTTTAAATTAGAAGGAGGTAGATTTAGATTGAATATTAGGAAAAAAATTTTCACAATGCGAGTTGTAGAGCACTGGAACAGGTTGCCCAGAGAGGTGGTGGATGCCCCATCCCTGGAAACATTCAAGGCCAGGTTGGATGAGGCTCTGGGCAACCTGATCTAGTTGGGGATGTCCCTGCTTCTTGCAGGGGGGTTGGACTAGATGACCTTTGAAGGTCCCTTCCAACTCTAGCCATTCTATGATTCTATGATTC
>WHYT01017894.1:353931-376847 GCA_009806455.1 Tetrax tetrax
TTTTAGGACTATTTAAAGTATCATTATTATGAGTTTTTGTGACTCTTTTGCTAAATAGCATGATAGAACTAGAGAGGGGATGAAAACAAATGTGTACCTATGAAAAGGATTTATCTTTACTCAGACTCACCAGAACCTGCTATATATGTTAAATTTTCTAATATTTATAAGAAAGACTACAAAGAAGTTGTGCGAGTGGCCAGGGATTGGGTGAGGAAGGCTAAAGCCCTGATGGAATCGAATCTGGTCAGGGATATAAAAAGCAACAAGAAAAGCTTCTATAGGCATGTAGGGGACAAAAGAACATCCATGGAGAATGCAGGCCCCCTCTGGAAGGAAACGGGTGTCCTGGTTACCCGGGACATGGAGAAGGCTGAGGTACTCAATGACTTTTTTGCCTCAGTCTTCACAGATAAGGGCTCTTGTCTCCCCACCCAAGCTGTGCAAGGCACAAGCAGGGACTGGGAGGAAGAAGAACCGCCCACTGTATTGGAAGAGCAGGTTTGGGAACATCTGAGGAACTTGAAGGTGCACAAGTCCATGGGACCTGATGAGATCCATCCGCACGTCCTGAGGGAACTGGCGGATGAAGCTGCCAAGCCACTGGCCATCATATTTGAGAGATCATGGCGGTCTAGTGAGGTCCCCAATGACTGGAAGAGAGGGAACATAACCCCCATTTTTAAAAAGGGGAACAAAGAAGAGCAAGGGAACTACAGGCCAGTCAGCCTCACCTCTGTGCCTGGCAAGATCACAGAGCAGATTCTCCTGGAAACCATGCTAAGGCACATGGAGAGCAAGGAGGTGGTTGGTGACAGCCAACATGGCTTCACCAAGGGCAGATCATGCCTGACCAACTTGGTGGCCTTCTATGATGGGGTGACAGCATCGGTGGACAAGGGATGAGCAATGGATATCATCTATCTGGACTTGTGCAAAGCTTTTGACACTGTCCCGCACGACATCCTTCTCTCTAAACTAGAGAGGCATGGGTTTGACGGATGGACCACTCAGTGGATAAGGAATTAGCTGGATGGCCCCACTCAGAGAGTTGTGGTCAACGGCTCAATGTCCAAGTGGAGACCGGTCACCAGTGGCGTCCCTCAGGGAGGGGTCCATGTTGGGCCCGTCCCTGTTCAACATCTTTGTCGGCCACATGGACAGTGGGATAGAGTGCACCCTCAGCAAGTTTGACGATGACATCAAGCTGCGTGGTGCCGTTGACATGCTGGAAGGGAGGGATGCCATCGAGAGGGACCTGGACAGGCTGGAGAGGTGGGCCCATGCCAACCTCATGAAGTTCAACCAGGCCAAGTGCAAGGTCCTGCACCTGGGTCAGGGCAATCCCAGGCACAAATACAGGCTGGGCAGAGAATGGATGGAGAGCAGCCTTGAGGAGAAGGACTTGGGAGTGCTGGTGGACAAGAAGCTCAACATGAGCCAGCAATGTGCTCTTGCAGCCCAGAGTGCCAACCACATCCTGGGCTGCATCAAGAGGAGCATGGCCAGCAGGTCGAGGGAGGTGATTCTGCCCCTCTACTCTGCCCTCGTGAGACCCCACCTGGAGTACTGCGTCCAGTTCTGGAGTCCCCAACATAAGAAGGACATGGACCAGTTGGAGAAGGTCCACGAAGATGATCAGAGGGCTGGAGCACCTTTCCTATGAGGACAGGCTGAGAGAGTTGGGGCTGTTTAGCCTGGAGAAGAGGAGTCTCTGGGGAGACCTGATAGCGGTCTTCCAGTACCTCAAGGGGGCCTACAGGAAAGATGGGGAGAGACTGCTCAGCAGGGCCTGTTGTGATAGGACGAGGGGTAATGGTTTTCAAAATAGAGGGAGGTAGATTTAGATTGAATATTAGGAAAAAAATTTTTACAATGAGAGTTGTAGAACACTGGAACAGGTTGCCCAGAGAGGTGGTGGATGCCCCATCCCTGGAAACATTCAAGGCCAGGTTGGATGAGGCTCTGGGCAACCTGATCTAGTTGGGGATGTCCCTGCTTCTTGCTGGGGGGTTGGACTAGATGACCTTTGAAGGTCCCTTCCAACTCCAGCCATTCTATGATTCTATGATTCTAAACTCCTTAGTAAGGCCTGTTGTGACAGGACAAGGGGTAATGGTTTTAAAATAGAGGGATGTGGATTTAGATTAGATATTAGGAAAAATTTTTTTTACACTGAGGGTGGTAGAACACTGGAACAGGTTGCCCAGAGAGGTGGCAAATGCCATCCCTGGAAACATTCAAGGCCGGGTTGGATAGGGCTTTGAGTCACCTGATCTAGTTGGAGATATGTCTGGTCCTTGCAGGGAGAATTGTACTAGATGACCTTTGAAGGCCCCTTCCAACCCAAACCATTCTATGGTTCTATGAATTTCATCTGCTTTACCCAACTTGATTCCACAAAGTGTTTTTGTGCCTTGTACAACCAAGACAGAACGAATAGCCCTGTGGAAATCTTATCTTTCTCATTGACTGTAGGAAAGATTGATGACGATTATCTTAGATTACTTGCTTAGACTGTATCTAAGATACATGTTCAGGTTACATTTAGGCAGCAAAAGTCAGTTAGATTAGTCCTGCCCTTAAGTGTAATTATATAGTTGGGCACACAGTGATTTTTTCATCTCCCACATTTATGCAGGTCAGCCACCCTGATATAGCAAATATAGTATATGATATCTCAAAAATTGTTACTCCTTTCAGTTAATGTACCACAAAATAAGCAAGAGGGAAATTATATCAGAGAGTAATATTTGATCAAAATGTTTCTTTTTATTTTATTGTTGAAAATCTGAATGATAGAAGCGTTGGGGTAAAGT
This sequence comes from Tetrax tetrax, assembly GCA_009806455.1. Lineage (NCBI taxonomy): Eukaryota > Metazoa > Chordata > Aves > Otidiformes > Otididae > Tetrax > Tetrax tetrax. The sequence goes on from WHYT01017894.1 coordinate 356,751, forward strand.
GTAGGCATTTCTCATTGAATTGGTACAATGTATTTACACAGCTGTGGTGTCTTGGTGTCAGCTGGAGAGAACACTCCCTGGAGTTCCAGGGCTTAGGGGTGCTCTGGGAGGACAAACCTGTCTGATGCTGCTAACCTCTATTGGATGCTTTTGCATGAAATAATAAATAGTGTTTGGGCCTGATTCATCTTTTTCTCTCGTCTTCAAAATGATAAGATCCATGACAATGTCTGAGTCAAAATTAAAAGGAGGAACTACCATCTCATTTTTAATTTGGGTTCTGTGATGATCCCCACATTCTTTCCGCCTGTGTTGCTATCAAGCCAGTCATTCTCTCTCTTAGCTGTGCAGTGGTTAGTCCTTCTTGCTTTGCACTTGTCCTCTTTAAATTACGTTAGCATTTTTTTACTAATTTTATCTAAAATTCAAGGATATAAACTACTCTATCTTCTCACAGCCTATTCAGGGAAAATACTGAAACGGTGAAAGACAACTAACATGTCAGATCACATACAAACACTTCTTCAGAATAAGCCATTTGACAAGTTCGTAAATCACTATGGCTATTTTCCATCTGTTTGTATATTTAAAGGCAAATGATGCCTTTCCAACAAAAATTGCATGACTAATTCATAAATACCAAGCCAGTAATCTGTTTTAGAGATTTGTTTAAATTGCAGGGGTAGAAGTTTATCCAAATTAGCATGTTCTCTCCAACCCAAGCTGGAAACAAATGTTTGTGACAAATACATCTGAACTGCAGCAACACACCATGCAAAGTCCGAGTGTGTTTCACAAAAAACATTACCCAACAATACCATCTATTATTAACACATTTTTACTTTGAAATGAGCAATCATGTATTTTGAACACAAAAGCAGAAGTCATTTTTATGCCTAAGGGCTGTATGAAAAAAAAACATAATTGAATTGCTTTGATGAATACATACTGATTACCGAGACGAATCCTGCCCATTTTATTGAGAAATCACTTATTTTTCTTCTACAGTTTATGCTGTTACTATGGATCCAATTCCTCACATAATCCACTTCTGCTTTCTGGCATTATCTAACACCAGTGTAATAGGCTGCCCACTAAAGAAGCATTATTTTAAAAATAGGAATGCAGAATAAAATGCAATGGTAACTACCAGCCCACAATGAATACTTTACTATTATGACTAGGTATATAAAAATCTGACATTTAGTAGGGCCTTTCATTCCAGACTCTTGCAGTGCTTTACAAATATGGCACAACTTTGCCAGTGTGACACCACTGAAGCACAGTCCCTCCAGAGTGGAGTGGAGTGTAGCAGCTATTTTGCTCCCACTTGACAGGTATTGGTTATTATAACGTGCTTCTTTTCTGCAGTTATTTTTTCTACAGTATATCAGGGAGAAATCCACCCACCAGGAGATAGGCAGAGACCATCTGCCATGACTAATTTTACATTTATTCCATGCAGCAGTTGTACCAAAATCCCAGAAATGAAAACCCAGTTGCTGTTATAATTTGAGTCAGTTGGTGTAAAATGAAGCAACATGTTAACTAATATTCCATGATATTATCCATGAATACAGATCTCAATTAAGTTCATAAAGATATTTGAATGCCTTTCCAAATTTAAGCTGAGGTCCTTTGAAACATATAGAAGTTTTAGTCACATAGCACTGGTTCCTGCTTCATGGACAAATTAAGTACACTTAAGCTTAGAAATCTGATTAGAGAGATCTTTGTAGTATTGCAACATAGATGAAGTGAAATGGGAATATGTGATCTGTGGTAAAAAAAGTGTAAATTATTCTATATTTAGGTACCTAACTGAAGTACCTATCTGATATTAATATTTTCAATTTCTGCTGTGTCAATGGAAAGAGACAGATACTCCACAGCAAAAAAAAAATGAATTATTCTCTGAAGACATGTCTCTCTCTCCCTTTCTTACTTTACTGATTACAGAAGCAGTGTAGTGTGACTATGTTCTTAACCTACATTTTAGCTGATATATATGCCTATGATCTAAGGCTTTGGAGAGCCAGACTGCTTAGCTCAGTGCTCTGCATTGCCTTAAATGGGTTTACATGGGTCTGCCTATCTGGATGAAGACCCTGTGACCTTCTGCATTAAATTTTGTTCTTTGGAAGAGATTGAGACTTCTTCCTTTTACTTCTCTAGACTTACAATTTTATGTTTTTTCTACAGAAGCAGATAGGGAATAGTTCTTGGGTGTACTTAAAATAACCGTTCCCCTCAGAAATGCACTTTTGCTGCTGTATGTTGCATAAAGTCTTGGTTTCCTTCTTACTCATGCTAGTTTACCCATCCCTATACCATCAAGCAGTAAGATAAATTGAAAAAAAATTCCTTGTCAATCTTATTATTTTCCTTGTTGGTCTCATTAATTTTTTAAAGTTTCTCTGCTTTGAGGAAGTATATGTCCTTGTATATGTATGTAAGAGAAAGCATTTTGAAGATGTGGTCTGAATCTTACACAGCAAATTGAAAATTGATCTATCTGTTATCCAACACATTTTACGTGAAGTGAATCAATTAGAGCCAAACCATAATCTATCCTAATTGCAATAACTCAGCAGCTCAGATAATACATGACCAAATCAATAAGAACAAGACAAAAATGTAAGTCAGGTTGAAAGGTTCAGAAAAAAAAATGTATTAGAGAATCATTGTGTTAAAAAAAGAATGGAAGAAAGTGACTTTTACCATATTTTTCCAACTATAGACCTTCTATTTCAGTAAAACCCAGAATAGTAATTAAAAAAAAAATAGTAGAATTAATGTGCTTTTAAAGCTAATTAGACCAACCTTTTCTAAGCTACATCTAAACTGCAAGCTAGGACTTCCATTGCCTTAACGCTGCTCCCCAGGACTCAAAATTCTCTCAGCAACTGGAAGGTAACAAGAAACAGGGAAATTATATGGAGAGCTAATTAGGATGAAGTATGTTTACATTAACATCTCTCGAACTATGCTTTAAATCATTCACCCATGTGTTATACAGGTCTTAAAGACAAGAAGTCAGCAGCATGTGTCACACAGTATTTTGTCTTCCTGCCCTTCTGTAGTCAATGTTTATGTAGTCCTATAGTTAGAGTTCAGCCTGGAAGTCAAAACAAGATTGATTGCTACTTGATAAAGCAGCAGCAGGTTTTAGGTACAAATTCTAAGTTAAGATATTTCTGGGAAAGGACTTTTCAAGTGATTTGAGAAGGATGAGGCTTTGGTTCACCCAGTTTACCAGCACTGATAGAAAATACTAAATTATCTTAATTCCTGCAGCCGGTACCTGGTATGCTGGAAGAAAGGAATATTTAAGTTTGTACATTTTTTGTGCCTTCAGTTTCCTTTACTTATCAGTGGAAACAAATCTGACTCACATCCTAACTCTTTAATTTGCCTGTCCTTAGAGTGGCCTTTGGATTTGTTCTGGAGCACAGCTACTTAAGAGAATTCTGTGAGAAAATTTTTCCAAGAGAAAACTAACAACACCTCATCAAAAAGCTGCTCAATTTAAAAGTTTAGAATGTGCCAGTGAAAAGCAATATAAGTGAATTAAAAGAATATTGCTTTTTATGAAATAAAATTATATTAAATATTTATTCCTAGTATCCCAAATATCTAAAGTAATAACAACAACAACAACAACCACCACCACTACCGAAACAACCAACATAATCCAGGTCCTTGTCTGACATAAATTGAAAAAACACTGCAGTGAAGCAAAAGTTTTCAAGAGGTTACTAAGCTGATGTCCAGTCCATGACATTTTAATAGCTCTGAGAACAAGGTGGTTTTTTCTATATAGGCTTTGACTGATCACACTTTCAAACTACTGGTAGCTTGCCTCAATTTTAATGGGAGCATTAACAGGTCTTAGTATTCATAGCAGTGTCTGCCTTTTCTGACAAAGGACTGGGAGATCGTTTCTAGATAGAGTAAGATGAGTCTCCTTGATAGCAGCAGTTCTCCTGGAACCAAGACAAAGAATTTTAAATGAGCAAACTTACTTGTGAGGTAATACATATATAGACTTTGGAACTTGAGAGGTGCAGGAAGAGGAAGTTTATATCAAGCTTTATACGATATCTGACAGTGAATCTCTTCTATACTTGTGAAAATTGTGTGTGTCTTAAAGGGATTTTATTAATATTAACTCTCAAAGTCTGTTGATAGAATGATAGAAGGAAGCAGTCTTAAGGACCCCATAAGCATGAGAAAGAAGATATGGTTGACAGAAGAGGTACAACTTGCAAGCTAAAGCAAATTGCAACTCCCAAGGACGCATTAAATCAAGGTCATTAGATCTAAGAATATTCCTTAATCATCCATTAACTTTCACATTATTCGTCTTTACTATAATAAGAAAGTACTGAGCTGACTAATTGTGCGTGCAAGGGGAGCAATAGTACTAAGAGGTATTCCAAACACTTTCTGGAGGCATAATTTAAAGAAGGAAAAATTCCCTTATAAAATACTTAGAAGGTCTTGATCCTAATCTGAGTCCAACTGCAGTGCAAAGAGTACAGGTTTCAACCTGCAATGAATGTGGAAAATATGGAGATAAACCACAAACCATTCTTCATAATGATAATACATATAAATCTCATATTTTGAGGGGGTGGGTTGCAAAATTCTTCTTTCAGACCAAGTTTCCTTTTAATTCTACAATCAAGAAAACCTGAAAGATGTAAGAAACTACAAATGAAAATAACAGCAGGTCATTCAATATATGATTGCAGGAAGCAATATAAGTAAATAACTTTAATAAGATGTTCCGTTCTACCTTAAACTAGCCAGATCTTCAAGGGAATTACTCCTCACAGGAATATAGTTCAGGACTTCGCTTCCCTTGGGCTTAAAAACTTTCCGACAAGGAAAAACTTTCTGTTTCTGGACAACATATAGTAATTTTATTTAAATAGTCTTTTCTTCTCTATTCTTTCTCCTGGCTATATCCTCAGGATTTTGCTATGTTTAGTGCAAAAAACTTTTAAAGTCTTCTCTCAACATCTTTTCATTACCTGGATTATCTGCCCATTTTATTTTACAACTCTTTCAGTTTCGGTTCATTTTTTTTTAGCACAGATAATCAAGGCTGTACAAGATACTGTAGGCAAAACTCTCTAAACAGAGTTTTGTCCAATAGCAGAGTTTCCCACATAAAACACCTAAAATCACATTACATTTTCATAACCCCACTGTATTGTCAGTTTTTGATAATGTAGGAAACAACTACTATGTCAGACTTTTCTATTTCTAAATCACTGCCAATATATAAATTTCCAGTTAATGGTAGCAAATCTTATTATTAGTCCTTCATAGGACTTCATGCTTCAGTTAAATTCCATCCCATTTCTATTACCGTAGTCCTCAGGATCATCATGCACTTTCTGCATGATATGCCATTTTTCCTTCATATTTACTTGCCTCTTAACACTGTATTATAAACAATTTTAATCAAAACTTCAGTTTTGTGCCAAATTCATTAATGAAAACATTAAAGATTGGTTGCTGGACTAGTCCTTGAGGAACACGGCTACTAATCTTCCTCTAGTCTGATAAGTTTCATTTTTAACACTATTTTGGCAATTTTTCTTTCTCTCTGCGTGTCTTCTACTAAGTCTCATGTGCTTTACCATAATAAATCATTTTTTCACAGAGAATCAAGTCACTTTTCTTTTGAAATCTTGACAAATTTACAGTATTTATTGTTTTCTATAAATTATATAATTTTAGCAAATAAAGATGTAAAATTAGTCTAGCATGACATACTGTCACTGATCCATTAGTATTTAGACTGTGGCCTAGTCATGACTGTTCCTAGTCATGGCATGACTGCACTACAGGGCTACAAGGTTACATTATGTTTATTATAACTACCATAATTAACTAGGGTCTAAAAAATCCAACTAGGATTCCTCACTTCCTTGTAAAGCATGTGGAATGAATCCAGATCTTTGTGCTGATCTTTATTTCTCAAAAAGCTGGTCATTCACCTTCTGTTTGGCTTTTTTTCCCCTCAAAACCAGTCCCCTTATTATATTGCAAGAAAAAAAAAAGAATAAAAAACTAGAAAAAAAATTGCCAGATTATGATAGTGGTGGCATCCTGAATCCCCAAAATTAAATCTATTTAGGATACAAATTGATTTGATTTTCATTTTCTTCTACAGGACTTGAAAGAAAAAAGCCAATTTGGAACTCTTTCTTCAATCTGAGATCTCAAGTTACTGTATTTTATTAAAGGCTACATTGTAGTACGTAAGTTAACTTAATCAATTAATCATGACTAAACACACCTAACTTAGTAAAACATTTGATAGAGTTATGATCTATTTAAATAGTATTATCTAAATTTCATTAAAATTTTAACTCTCATTAATTTATTTGAACATAATAGGCATTACAGGAAAACACAGAGAGTTTTGCAGAGAAAGCCAAAACATTAAGTATGAAAATGACTTTTCCTGAAAACTAGAGTGTATGTGTAAACAAATATTTCAGCATCTCCACATCTGTCAGCCTCTTAAACTGAGTCTGCTCCTTTAGGAGCTAAACAAATCTTTAACAGATACATTATACTTGGGGAAAGAAATGTGTGAGCAGACAAACATGGAATGTATAAGAGACAGTTTTGATGTGATTCATTCAAGTAAATCTTTTATACATAGTGTAGGATGGCTTAGAACTGCAGAACAGTTGTGTTTTTCTTATGGATCTTCCATAGTCTTGCTTCTCAAGGCCTCTCTTGTCCTACTGGGCCTGTATTTCTCTATGCTGTCATTATGTTAAGAGTCATAAATACCTCATTCTGCCTATAATAACTGCTAGTTCCTGTTAGATATCTAAAACTAGTGTTGTACCACACAGAGTTAAAAAAAAAAAGTAAAACAACTTAGCCATAGACACCTGACCAATTAGAGAAATTACTGTCACAGCTAAACCAAGTTGCAGGTCAAGAAAATTTCAGGCAGCGTAAGCTTGGCAAACCTCAGACCTGATGCCTTCCCAACTTCCTACAGTGCTGGTGGTGTGTTCCTAGCAATGGCAATGCTGTGTGTGGGACTACATGGTTACATCATATTTCAGTAGGATATTCATTAATGGTATTTAGTATCTGGTTTTAACATTCTCAGAACGCTGAATCTAACTATGGGCACATTTCCTTTCCATTTTATTAAGAAAACATTTAAATCAACATAAAATCATAATGAATGCAAATCCTAGGACGCTGGCACAAGCCAGCCAAAGTATTAAAAAATAATTCTGATCACATTGACAGATGGCAGCACCTCCCATGCACCTTAGCGGAAAAAATGAATTTGGCACCCAGATCTTACATATCTACCTATTTAACATATTACCTTTAACATTTTCCACTCAGTTTCCTCAATCTGATAAATAGGTAGTCATCAAAATGTATCTGGTACAACACGCATCTGCAAAGTTCCCATCCGACTCATGAGTGGACCTGGCTCAGCAGAGATACAACTCTCCCTGACCTGTGTTTGCGCTTCTTGGCTTTTCAGCTGCACTCTCTCTCCAGATTGTTCCACTCCACAGATGAAGATGATACTCTGCACTTGCTGCAGATGGGCTGGGACGTATCTGGGTCCACTGGTGGACAGACAGCTCTCCTATATTAAAAACAATTCCTGTTTTACCTTCCTAAGGAAAAATTCTTGTTTCAGACTCCTGTTGAAGACTGCGTTTGGTTTTTGTTTTGTTTTGTTTTTTTTTTTCCAAAAGCAGTTGAATACCATTAACTGTAGGATAAAAAAAAAATTCTGCCTTAACCATAGGAGTTTACAGAATTAAATATTGCTTAAAAACTCTCATGTAATCAAACCAACACTTGGATGCCAGTAGTAGAAACAAAACCGTGAGCAATAAGCACATGGATTTTCTTCTGACAAGTGCCAAATATTCCCTCCCTTCCTCTGTCTGTCTTTTCTTTATCATCTGTTTGGTGTTTCAGGTTCAGTTTGGTTGTACTGGAATACAGCCCATTATTAAAGGGTCCACAAGAGGACTTTACAAAATGTTATGGGAGTTAGAAGCATCTGGCTGGTTTGGCTGAAACTCCCTAACAAGCTTAGTTACTGTAGGAGCTAAAATAAAATCAGAAGCTGAAGCAAAAGATAATGTTAATGAGAAAAGTTATTGGCTTTTGCATAAGCAAAACAAAAATACAGCCAGTTTCATACCTTTTATTTTACCAAACAAAATGCTAAAATGTCTCAGCAAATAAGAAACTGTTACTGTATGTATCACCAAAGTTACTGAGAACTACCAACCAAAATATATAATTTTGAAATCTAAGATTTCCTGGAAGTAGTACAAAGCTATCATTAGTTTACCTTTTCATTCTACAAAATATAACATTTTCTATCTCATAAGTATTTTTACCGTAATTTTATTTTTTCAGATTCTAAAGTTTAACTGAGAAGCCTATAGATGGATAGCCCATGGTGTTGATAGATATTGGTAGGTGACTCCATTTAAATTCCAAAGTGGACGTTCTGCTGTGCCGTGGTGATCTCTGTGTATACTTACACATCAATATTATCAGTCTGACTAGGAGAAGGCAGATAAGGGTGCCAGAAGCTCTCTGCTATTGTAACACTCTAGGCAAAATGTGTCTCTGCTGAGAGGTCTCCTTCCTTCTTTCTGTCCTTCCAGCTGTGTCCTGAAGTGCAATACTGTGCACCTACGGTAAGCCAGGTTAGCTTAGAGGTTTGAAAATGTGGAATTAGTCTGTGCCGTAGACCTGAGAGACATAGCCTGTCCTGTTTCTTAGTGGAGAAACAAATAAAATTCATATCAATCATTGGTGTGAAGATACTGTTCAGCCTACAAATGCAAATGAGTTACAGTCCCAAGGAAACGGGTTATTTAACATTTTTATTCTGATTTTCTTGTAAAAAAAAAAAAAAAGAATTATGGTGAGAACTTCTGGTAATTTTAATGATAGGCTTGTTGGGAATCTTGGAAGGTGAAATTTTGATGCGATATCTACAATGTATTTCACCAATGAGTATGACTATGTGCCTTGACTTTGCTCAGTAGTAAAAAATCTCTTTGATTCCAGGAAACAGAAAGGTTTTTTTCTCTTTATGCCAGGGATTTCCATCTCCCTGAAATATCTCATTGGTAGAAAAGAATGAAGATAGGTAAAATAAGAGACAAAAACATAGAAGTGTCACTTGAAATCAGATTTTAATTCACATTACTCCTATAACATGTCACTAAGAACAGCATAAAACTGTATCTGGTGGGATCAATGACAGTATAATGTTCAAATAAGAAAGAAGACTACTACGTCAAGTGTGAGTCTGCCCATAGGTTTAGTTTGGGTACTCTACAGATCCTGATTTACACCTTAAACCATGAATTTTAATATATTCCTTCCATAAGATTTATTATTATTAATGGCAACTTTAAATACTGATTTTACCTGATTTTCTTTGAATCCAAACTCTTGATCTCAGCCACTCTCTGTACAATGCATTTCACTGTTCAGTTAAATGACATGAGGTGTTTGACTTGTTCAATAAAGTTATTGAACATTGAAATTGCCTTGGTCTCAAGGTATGCGAATCATGGAGCCTTACCTGGAATAGCCTCTAGGACACAGCAGGACAAGGGACATGGGCATGGGTACCAGAGAGAAGAGAGATATAGCTTTCTTCAGGAAATGTAAGAATTTACTCTCTTGAGCTAACTAGTCCATATTTCATTATAGTATTTATTACAGCATTTAAAACACTTTTTATATGTTCTTTTATTTGTCTCTTTTCTAAAGGAAAAAAAGCCAGAATTGCTATAGCCACTTATAGGAAAGTTTTTTCATGGCCTTGTCACCCTTCTCAGAACCATTTATTTTAGAGAGACATAATTCTGATGAATGCTCAGTGCACAACTGCAATGCAAACGAAGCAGTGCTGTTGATTTCTGACAGCATGATAACACCACATTCTTAACACAACTTGGTTTGCATTTTTCTTATCAGTTGGACATTGATCAGAATTGAGATTTCTGCATTTTTCTAGATCCTTTTTGAAAAGTGACAGATAATATCACTTTCTACAGCATATGAGCCCTTTATTTTTTGTCCCTGTGGTGAGAGACACTTAGAATTCATTGATACTAAATCTCATTGTTATCCTGTTATCTTTGCACATCTCTTATGTAGATCTCTAAAATTCCCCCGTTCTCTCTGGTTTCAGACATGTGACACATGTTGCTCTGCAAGTGTCTCTGCTCCTCTAATCACTTCCCTTTTAAGATATTTAATAAATATACAAACCAGCAAGTTAATTATTGAAGAACTTACTAACATACTTCAGGAAAATTTTTGTCTTGATGAAAATCAAACATTAACCCAACCTTTTGTTTTCTGCCTCCTAGGCAAATTTGGTTCCTGCTTTATTATATCTTATAGGGGTCAGGGAAGATGCAGTAGGCTAGAAGCCTACATGACTGTCAGCTGGTTCTCCATTATTCTGGACTTCTTAGTGCAAGAGATTTGTAAGATGTTTTTTACCCTACAAAGCGGCAAAGAGCCCACATTTTGATACAGAAATGTAGAAGTGTCACCAGTGGGTGACCCTCAGTGAGGTCTGCTTTGACTGGCCTCTCAGGGAGCAGAGGGACCAACTCGGTAAAAAGCCGCCTTCCACATGAATGTGGATAAGGACCACTGATGTGGGTCACATACAAAAGGCAGAACTTAATCACTGCTCTGCCTTGGAAACACAGTTTAACTCTCAGCAGTGACTTCATGGGCGCTTAAAACAATCTCTAAGAATAAATGTCAAACACTTTAATTAGTGTTTTCCTCAGCCAGGCTATCATCTCCTAAAATCCCTGTTCTTTTCTAGCTTTTCTGACACTTTGCATGCTTTTCTGAAGGAAATGAAGCTGCCACTTGACTAGAACACAACTTTAACCCTGGTCTGTTGCTTACAGAAGACAATCTTTGCCACGATTTCTGTAGGTAAAAATTGTGGGAGGTGGGAGTGAATCCAGCCTCTGTTCAAGTGGCTCCTGTGGCAAGAAAGGAATGTGAAAGGCCCCATAGAATATCAAGTAATAAACACCAAAAGTGGCTTTAAGGACGGAGATATCTTACCAAATTATTTCACCTTTAGATTCATTTAATTGAACAGTTGCTGTAAGAAAGAGTAATATGAGCTTAGTCTAGTCAAAACTTTAAATGATGCAATTTATAGTCACAGCCCTTCCAACAGAGTGAGTGAAGCAAAAGGAAAACTCAGAAGCGAGGACTGCTTTATGCAGTCTTTTCCAAGTGCTCTGTACATCCAAGAATCAGTCCTCTGATTTCTCCAGCAACCAGATGCTGAAATTGAACAGCCTGAATAGGACCACAAGCGATCGAAAAATTCCTGTTGTCACATATCACAATGAAATGAAATGGCAGTTTTCCTTATGATTTTTTAAGCAAAAGAACATGTTTCTCTACTGTCAGTTGGAAGGAGACTGCATTCATATAGAGTATATTTACATTGTCATGTATTCTACTACCAATTCTGTGTTTGCATTTTGTCCCTTCGCCTCCACCCCACCATCAACACCCTCTACATGTTTAGCCACATTTGGATTTTGCATCAGTGCTTTCCAGCTGTCTTCTTGAATGAGGAAACTCGCATGTAGTGAAGAAAATAATAATGCTTCAGTTCTACACCTGCTTGGATAATATGTAGGTGTAGTATAATCTGTATAAAAGTGGTAATATGGATATAATTCTGCTACATCTGGCTCTGTTTCATTTGCCTGGAGTCTTTCAAAGTTATCTAGCAAACCATACACTTTCTTGAGCAGTCATGTCATGCTCTGTACTGGCAGGTTACTGTGAGAGGCCATGACTGGTGATCTGTGAAACAGCCCCGTCATTCCCTAGTTAAATCCAAATCTGGCAGGTTTATTAGATGCTTGTATATATATTGTTATTTATATAGCCAATCTGTGATAACTCATGTCCTTTTGAACACTTGCAAAGAACATACAAATTGTTATTTAGTATTCAGAATCTTTCTGTGCATTCACTCTACAGGAAACATAAATAAGAGGTGTCATTCTAACTGTGAACTAGTATTGATTCAAAGGAAAAAAGTTGAAGGTTGTTTATTGCAGGCCTTGCATCAAAAGTGACTTTTGCAACACTTCCCTGTTTTGCTGGGGTTTTAATGACCAAACAGTCTCTAAAAGTCCATGACTGAGGTTAAGCAGGGCCCACTAAAGCCCAGATCACACAATCACTGGTTTGCTGTGTACACCAGGCAGTCACATTGTTTCTGTCTTATCACAGGTATGATATCAAAGAGGGATTATCATTGAACATTCCATCACCAATCGGCTCAGCCCTGGCCAGCAGTGTGTCTACCCTAGAGCTGGCCAAGTCCACTGGACAAGGGCGGAAACTTCTAGCAGCTTCTTGCAGAAGCTGCCACTATAGCCCCCCCACTAAACAAAACCAGCATGTTCCACCACTCGCCTCTGTGAATCACATGTATTTAAGAATTATCATTAAAATACACACATATAAACAAAGAATTCCCCGCACCAAAAACAAAATAATATCATCACAACACCAAAAGAAAAGGTGGACAATTTACATACAAGCCACCCCTTGTCATTTCACCATAATTAGAACAACATAAATTCCCTACAATCATTTCACTCTCTAGATGAGGTCAGTCTGTATTTTGCCCATTACTGCTCCCAATTAATATATTTATCCCAAATTCCTCAGCCCCACGTTGGGTGTGGCCTCATGCTGCGTGCCAAAATAAATGTTGTATTTTAGCCCTGCTCAGGACGAAGCTACGCAGTCTCTCACTCACTCCCCCCACCCTCTGAGGGAACAAGGAGAGATAATATAATAAAAAGGCTTGAGTTTTGACATAAGGACAGGGAGAGATCCTTAAAGATACTGTTTCAGTCAAAACAGACACAAGTTGGGGAAAACTATTTGTTTATTATTAAAATGAAAGCAGGAAAATGAGGAAGAGATCAAAACAACTTCCCCCACTCCTCCCTCTTCCCAGACTTAACTTAATTTAAATTATCTCCACTTCCTTTACTCCCCTGAGCAGCACAAGGGGGAAAACAGGGAATGGGGTTTATGATGAGTTCATCATATATCGGTTTCTGCCGCAGCTTCTTCCTTGGTAGAAGAACTCATCACATTCCTTCCCTGCTCTATCGTGAGGTCCCTCCCATGGGATACAGTCCTTCATAAACTGCTCCGGCACGGATCGTTTTTCCACGAGGTGCAGTCCCTCTGGAACAGGCTACCCCAGTGTGGGCCCTCCATGGGCCACAACCTCCTTCTGGCATCTGCCTGCCCCAGCGTGGGGTCCTCCATGGGCTGCAGGGGCTGCAGGGGAATCTTGGCCAGGAGCGGCATTACTCCTCCCCCTCCTTCTTTTCTGACCTTGGCGTTTCTAGCCGTTACTCTCACAAGAAATTCTTCACAATCAGCTCAGGCAGACGCCTCTCAGGTTCTCTTCACATCTTCTCTCTTCTCTTCTCTTGGCTGGGCTGGGCCGAATTGGGCCCAGTCGGCTGCTGGTGGGAGGCCAGAGGGTGAGGGCTGCAGGGCCCACAAGGCTCGTGCCTCCTCCTCTCTGCTTCTGCTTCTGCTTCTTCAGGTCTTCTTTTCTTTTTCTTTTTTTTTTTATTTTTCGCCTTCTTTAATATGTTACCACAGAGATGTTATCACTGAATATTGACTTGGCCCTGAATAGCGACGGGTCTGCCCTAGATTGTCCGAGTCCACTGGACAAGGGCGAAACTTCTGTCAGCTTCTTGCAGAAGCTGCCACTGTAGTCCTCCCTTCACTAAACAAAACCAATACACCCTGCAAGCTCTAGTGGCACAGCTGAGACTTTCTGCACAAATACCGTCTACAGCACGGGAGTGGGGGCTGTGTGAATGGTTATCTAGAAGACTATCAAATAGATACTTGTGTTGCTGGAAACAATAAAGGGAAAGACAGAGGGATCAAACACCATACGTCTTCTAAACATATAAGCCTGTTTAAAATGTACCTAGAATAGTGGACAGTCTCTACCAACTTACAAATGTCAAGAGAGAAAATAATACTCCAGAAACACATCTTATTCTGCCCCTCCTTTCAACATAGTCATCTACCCCATCCTTAGCAGAATGAAGGGGCTGACAAGCTTTCAAACAAGACAAACGTGTGCTTTGTTTGATAACCAACATTTGTCCAGTCAGGCAGTTATTACAGAACAATGAGGGACTGAAAAAATTGAGTCACTACTGGAAGTACCGTAGCATTGTAGCATCCACCATACCCTCACTGCACAATACTTTCCATTTGTCTTAGACATTCATAAGCTTCCACAGTTGAGTCATGATCTTCACTCTTAGTGAGGATCATGACTCGATGCCACAGCACTTAGAGAAGGTGGTTCAATAGTAGCATCTAGATACACTCTGAATTCAGATGTGCTGTAGACTTCTATGAACAATAATTTTGTCAGAACTACATTCATTGTGCTTACATGGTCTGATTCTGGTGAGACAAGCCTGCTCTTATTTTCCAGAAAAAAGGATCCTCTCTTCTGGTTCTTCTTATCCTTAGCCTTCTCAAGCTATAGGCTCACAAGGGCTCATGGCAGCACTGCACTCACACACTTTCAGGAAATTTGCTCAACAGTTCTCACCACTTTCTGACAAGTTCTTAAGTTCACAAATCACATCCCCAGTTTGACAGTGGTTGCTCTAACAGGGCCGGCCCAACATGACCTTGGGAGGGTAACTTTAGGACCCAAAGGAGCAATGAAAGAGTGAGATTTGCGTGCATCAGTTTTTATAATTATAGGGAATGAGTTGTAATAGTTTGATAATTTGGATTTTGAGTGTTATTATCAGTGAAACTAGGCTAATAGCAGTTAATTTATTAGACCATCAAGACTTTAACTGGACTAACAATAAATTTTTGGCTTCATATATACAGTGTGTTTCTGTAGTCCAGCTAAATTGCTTGCCATGTTTGCTCTGGACCCCATTCCTGTGGACAGGGTGTTAAAATATAGATTCAGCAAGTTGTGGAGAACACGGGTAGTCTAGGCTGTAATTTACAGTGCAATAACTAGCTCCCTGCCATCTGCAGATTGCCCCAAGTATATGTACACTGTGTAAGACACAGAATATTCTGAAACATCGTCACCATACCCTTTGCAAGGTCCTTCTAGGACATCCCCATGCTCTATTTATACCCGTTGAACCACTTCATTTTACCTATCACAGAAACTCTCATTAAGCTGTTACATTCAGTACTCAGACTGAACTTGTTGCATCAGCAATTGAGACAGGGTGAGTGCTTCAAGGCTGAAAGAACAGAAGGCAGAGTAGACACAAACACTCCTTATCATCAGAAGGATATGCATTGTTTTCACGTTAGGCTTTGAAAACAGTGATTTGCAGTAATCCAGCTAAATGCATTCCCCTAGTCCCAGCATAAAGAGCAATAAACAATTACTTTCAAAGGCATTCAAGTTTCAAAAGTGAGAGGAGAAAGAAACTCTACATCATCTACTAATGACTATTGTTATGGATTTTACTTTACTCAGACAATTGGCTGGTGGATGACATTATACAGCTTTTACAATTCTAAAGGGAATTGCAGCAGAGGGCTCTTTCTTAGAATAGCAGTTTATTGTGGAGAAAAGGTCCTGAAAATGGAGACAAAAGGGAGACTTTTAATCAGCGCACTAATGTGGGCTGTCTGTGATGAAGCTCTTATCATTCCACCACAAGCAGTGTATGGCACTCAAAGACAGATTCTGTGCAACAGTAATAGAGGCTTTTAAATCATTATTTGCACTTTTAACATAGGGAGATCTTTGATTGCTTCACAAAACATTACTCAGAAATGAAAATAATTGGGAAGATGAGTTATAACTTTTTTTTTTTTTTTCCGGACACTGGAGCCTGTGGTTATTTCTTACTAAAAGGAAATCTAATAGTTCAGGGCCAGTTAATTTAAGTTCTGTCTGCAAGAAGCCTTCTAATTACAACAATTTCATTGTTCCAATGACATGGATATGTCTCTATAATGGAAGATAATAACATGAAAGGAAAGCAGCTGATCTGGTAGGTGGGCTAGTCCCATAATGGACTTTGAATATCAAGACAAAAAAATGCAGATAAACAGGGGTCAGCTCAAGAGAAGCATAACTGTCTACAGAGATACTCAAAGATTAAGATATACTTAACAGTTCTGCCTGAAGCATAGAGATAGAAGGTTTTCACTGACAGCTTCTGAACTAGATTAATCCCATTACAAAAAATGCTACTGTAGTTTTAATGTATAATGAAATAATTTGTAGCTATTAAAACAAGATGCTAGAAAAATGTGTTTTGCCATAGCAGTAACTTCAGTTGCAGTCTTCTGGTCACTTTCAGATCGAGGGAAATCTTTTGTTGTCATGGCCTTTTTGGTACTCAAAAACACTATGGAAGTCCAAGGCATTCCAAACTGGAGTTCACATAATTTGATAGTCGGTGACCTTCACTGAAAGTCATGTTACAGGGTAAGTATTTAAGCTGTTGCTTTGTTTTCTATTGTTATCACTTTAGGGCTTCAAGCTGTTCTACACCCAGGTGCTGATTTTGGCTAGGCAGCAAAAAAGCTTGGGGTTTTTTTATTTATCTGTTCGTTCATTCATTCATTTTCTTGCAGTTGAATAGAACAGTAATGCAATATTTTTGATTAACTGAAGAATTCCATTTGTATTGTTCTTGCAAAACAATTTCATACAGCTCTTGAATAATATGGAAGAATACTGAATACTGAAATCCAAGGGTAACATTGTCAATTCTGTGAAAAACTAAGGGGCCCAAGTATTTTGCATGTAGTAACATGACAGTCGGGACTGTTATTTCATGCATATGGAAGTCCACAGGGTCAAAAAAGTAACATTTAATGCACTGATGTATAAACAAAATTAATTATTCCCACCAAGTATCCCAAATAATATAGACTTACATGCAATAAAGCAAAATATAATTTAATAGACTTATTTATCTTGCACTAAGAAAGTTTTTACTTTTAGTAGTAGTGTTTTATTTCTTCTAAAAAAGAAAGAAACATGAAAATAAGGATTTAGCGGCCTTACTGTAAGCTTCCTTATTACTTACAAGTAGAATGTATCACTGTAAAGCTATGATTTTTGCTAAAAATTGAAAAAAAATACATAAGATAAAATTGGGGAATCTGAGCTTGAAGTCTTTTCAAGATCATTAATTTTCATTAAAGAATAATAAACAACATTGTTTTGCATGAAATTGCAAAACAATTAGTTTCTAATGCTGGTATCTTGAGAACTTCTGGGAATTGTAAATACTCTTACACTCATCAAAGATATTGGAAGTGTTCAGAAGAGCAGAACTTTTGCACAACACTTGTTTCCTCTGCATTCACTGTCAAAACAATGAAAATGAAACTACTTGAAAACACTACCACAATATAAGAAATACTCAAATGTTTACATAAAATGTTTCAATTCAGACTGAACTTGTTTTTAATATTGTTCTATTTCAAGAACCAGAGAAAACAGAACCAATCTATGAGTGTATCTAGACTCTCTTTGCCTTTAATTTTTATTTTAGATTTTCAGCTTTGAATGATTACTTTGTCTTACATGTGAAGTGGAAATTTGGATATATTTTTTTCTGTTTAAATGTTCCTTCAATTGCAATTCCCTCCTGCTAAGATAATAAAACATTTGAGAAGGTGAAAAGCATAATTACAATGATTTTGTGTCGTCATATAAATATTCCAAGAAGCAGCGCTGCATATTTATATCAGTACTTAATAGCAAGATCACATGTCGAGTATGTGCTCACTAGAAAACAAAGTAGAACAGAGAGGTATAGAATAGTTCATATACCAATCACATAAAACTGAATGATGCTAGCTCTAGGCTTCTAGTTTAGTAGAAGATCTGGTTAATAATCTTTCCTAGACATATAAAACCGCAGAATTTCTCTCTCTGAGGCTCAATAGCTTCTTCAGGATTTCCAAGAGGCAGAAGAGCCAGGGAAAGATTGCCTTTTGAGCATGAAGGACAACAAAATAATTTTGTTGGGTAAAAGATAAAGACTGAACACAGTCAAATATTGAGCACTGATACCAAGGCGTACTGTAATTTTCCTTCCTTGTCCGTGAAGTGCCCTACTCACTGCACTACCACCTTTCATTCCCATCCGTGATCATTTATGCTCTTTGCTGATGACCATCCAAAACATACCGCTTCCCTTTCACTCCCATCATTCATTCTGTCTGGCCCCATTGTTTACTTTCCATGTTCACTAATGGTGTCATACTCTTGGTTGGCTCTGCCAAGACTGTGGATGCTTTTCTCTCCTGCCCACTGGGCAGCAGCCAACACTCCTCCTGTGCCTCCTTCTCTCCCTGCCACGCTGCCACCAGCAGCCCCGTGTCTCTTTACTTCCCTGTCCATCTCACCTTCTCAGTACCTTGTTCCCTCCACCACTTGACCTCTTCTCCCCGCAACTTGAGCTCATTTTTTTCTATATTCTCAATACCTCAATCTCTTACTCTGTTAGTCCTTCTCTTCTCATTTTTTCTCTTGTTCTAATTCTGGGGTTTTTTTATTCCATAAGAGTTTATATTTTTTCTAGTTACTAGGCTAATTTCCTTTTAATTAAATGTATTCTCCACTTCTAGTGAAATCATCTTTTCTTGTCAGCTTTGCCCCTTCTCCCTGAAGGTATTATGTTCCAAATCCCACTGACTTTTTCCTAGTTGGATTTTCATTTCTCTGGTCTGTATTAACAGCCTCAAAACGTGTGTTAAATTCCCTTTAGGCATTCTTATGTATCTTGCACTCAGACCTTAACCAGGCTCCAAATGCTTTGAGACTACAGAGACTGGCAAACAACTCTATTAGTTATCTCATTGGTTATGCTGGAGTAGTTGATTGGAAGCACAGGTTGGATGAGGCTCTGAGCAACCTGATCTAGTCAGGGATGTCCCTGCTCCTTGCAGGGGGGTTGGACTAGATGACCTTTGAAGGTCCCTTCCAACCCTAACTATTCTATGAGTCTACGAGCCTATGAGTCTTTTTTTTTTCCCCAGTGTGTAACTCAATACTTCTGGATACAGGTGCATTATATTAATTGAAGTTAATACATAATAATAATAAAATCAACTTTCTGCCGAAACGATATATGAAAACTTTCTGTTTGTGATTTTTTTTTTCCCACGGAAAATTAATATTATGTTACTGTAGGGAGATATAGTGTACCATTTTATCACTTTAAGACTTTTGATTAAATAATGAGGAAGAAAAGATAATCATGTGAAAGGATGTATTTCTGATGGTGGTGAGGATAAAACTGTAAAGCAATGAGATAAAATGAAATCAAAGTGGGCTATTAAGTTCATGTTTCATTGTGTTCTTTGCAAGCAAATATTGCAAACTCACATTCAACAAATAAGTCTTGCTTTGCAATGAGACAGGAGACTTACTTAATTAACACAGCAATGAGTGATTGATATGAACTGCAGAAATCTTCACCATCTTCCACCATAAAAGATAACAACTCATTTCTGCAGCTTCTTCATGAACATGGACTAAGGGTAGCATTTCCAAATACAATGTCCTTCCTGTATATGGAATTAGTAATCTAAAAGTATGTATAGGCTTTTAAAAAAAATTAACTTATTTATGTGGACACTACTCTCCCTAGGTAAAAAGCAGGAGATATATGACTTGAGTTGTTTAAACCTAGATTGGACAAACTCATGGTAAACACTGTCAGGAAAAAATAGCCAGAGAAAAGACTAAATGTGTTTGCTTGCATGTATTTATATGTATGTATGCATGCATGAATGTGAATATATATGTTCTCTTATAAGTATACCCATTCATATATATATTTCCCATTTATAATTTCTATGCTGTTTCTGAAGCTCTTCAAAACAGATAAAGTCCCAGATCTTGTAAAATTATTTTTCTTTTTTTTCTTCTCTTTTTTCTTTTTTTTTTTTTTTTTT
>WHYT01017894.1:388465-401625 GCA_009806455.1 Tetrax tetrax
CAGATAAAGTCCCAGATCTTGTAAAATTATTTTTCTTTTTTTTCTTCTCTTTTTTTTTTTTTTTTTTTTTTTGTGAGATAGTAAGATCTTATGCAGTTTAACATAACCCTACTAGTAGATAGAATATTACCAAAACTTTATCACTTTTGTCATTTAGTCATCGTAGGGGTTTTTATTATGGAAACTTTCAGAATAACAGGAGAAATAAAGATATGACAACAGCCTGAGAGACACTAAAGAAAAGGAAATAATTAAAAGTTCTGCAAAGAAATGAAAGCAATTATTATCCCAAATTCATTGCTCTTTGTAATTTGTTCACATTATTTTTATCATCTAGATCTTAAAACGTGTATTGTTCCTTTGTGTTTTTGGGGGTCTTTTTTTTTGGAGGGGGAAGGTTGTTTGTTTTGGAATTGTTGGATATTTTTAATTATAATTTATCACTGTCTTCAACAGTGGCTTGTGCATTAGGCACTTACTATATTTTAAATTCCACCCACATGCGCTTGCATTTCTAAGTACACGAGCCTGATGATTCTGCCACTAGGAAATGTTTAGTTTCATTAAAAAAAAAAAAAATCAATTAGCTGAGCCTTGTACTTAAGGGGAACATCTGTCAGATGTTTTGACTTGGAGGAATTGGATTGCAAAATGCGTTCTAGCTTTTTATATGAAACCTTGACTGGACTTTTATTCTGTCATCTCTCACTAATAATAAACTGTATTTATACTTAATGAGTTTAAATAGTGGACTTTATACTTCTGATCATATCTGGCAGCATGTAGGACAGCCACTGCATCATTTTTTTTGGGAAATAATCAGATAAATTTTAAAAGTCTTCAGTTTTGGGGACCTCTTTAAGATCTCATGCAGTGCTTGAAGGCTTTTATTACAGATTTATCCTTAGTGGCTCTTCTCTTTGAAAGACACTTAGAATACATACAAGCTATGATAAACCATCTCTTTTTCCCCCACACTACTCATTTGTAACGTTCCGATGTCTTAAGAACCAGCTGTGCCGTGGTCACACATCTTATGTGGTGTAAGCTTTCATTTACTGGTATTGTTTCCATCATACTTGTCTGGATCTCCTAACATGTTGTTTAAAATATTAACCTAAACAATCTGCACTCATTACTTTTGTGATCAAATCTCCTTACACAGTCTTTCTGCCTCACAAACTCCATTTTAGTCAAAGGAACCAGTAGAGAACCTCTCTTCACCTGCAATTTTTATTGTACTGGCTAGATGTTACTTTCACTCATCTCTGCTTTTCAGAAAGAGTAGTTTCACAAACTTGACTGTGTAATAGCCAGCTTTCCTTTTCATTCACTTTAATTTATGATGATTATTACAAACAACAACCCATGTTACGTATCTCCCCCGTAACACTGAATTTTGAGAACAAAATGAGACTAACAAAAGCAAAAGAAATGCAAACTTTGTGTGTTCCCATTCTCCTTAGTACCCCCCAAGTCCTTCTCCTCAGGACTGCCCTCAATGCATTCTCTGCCTACCCTGTATGTCTGCCTGGGATTGCCCTGACTCATGTGCAGGACCTTGCACTTGGCTTTCTTGAACTTCATAAGGTTTGCATGGACACACCTCTCCAGCCTGTCAAGGTCCCTCTGGATGGCATCCCTCCCCTCCAGCGTGTCAACGGCACCACACAGGTTGGTGTCATCAGTGAACTTGCTGAGGATGCCCTCCATCTCACTGTCCATGTTGTGGATAAAGATGTTAAACAGGGTCAGTCACGATACTGATCCCTGAGGAACGCCACTCATGACTGGTTTCCACTTGGACATCAAGCTGTTGATTGCAACTCCTTAAGTGCGGCCATCCAGCCTATTCCTTATCCACTGAGTGGTCCATCCATCATATCCACATCTCTCCAGTTTAGAGAGAAGGTTGTCACGCAGGACAGTGTAAAATGCTTTGCACAAGTCCAGGTAGATGATGTCAGTTGGTCGTCCCTTATCCACCAATGCTGTAGCTCCATCATAGAAGGCCACCAAATTAGTCAGGCATGATTTGCCCTTAGTGAAGCGTTGTTGGATGTCATCAATCACCTCCTTATTTTCTACATGCCTTAGCACAGTTTCCAGAAGGATCTGCTCTATGACCCTGCTAGGCACAGAGGTGAGACTGACTGGCCTGTAGGGTCTTCTGTGTTTCAGTTTTTAAAAATGGGGGTTATGTTTCTCCTTTTCCAGTCAGCGGGAACCTCACTGGACTGCCATGACTTCTCGAATATGATGGATAGTTGCTTGACAACTTCATCCACCAGTTCCTTCAGGACCTGCAGATGCATTTTATCAGGTCCCATAGATCTGTGCACCTTGAGGTTCCTTACATGGTCTCGAATCTGATCTTCTGCTACAGTGGGTGGTTCTTCATTTTCCTAGTCCCTGCTTTTGCCTTCTGCAAAGTGGGCAGTGTGGCTAGAACTTGGGTGGTGTGGCTAGTATATATATATATATATCAGCTTTTATACAATATAAAATAGAGAAAATATGATATTATATTCATGTAATAAAATATGTGGGAAGATCAGGAAAACCCAATCATGATCATAAGAGTCAGTTGCAGACAGAATGTCACAGGTTACTGAGTTGCACTATGAAGATACTATCACACTGACTAGCTTGAACTACTTCAGTTCAGAGATCATTCATTGTAAGGGATGTGGGCTTCATAAAGATTCCTCTGCCTCTTGCTTTCTACTTGTGAAATGTGTATCTTTCAATCATAAAATGTTATTTCATTATCACTGGTTGCTATCAACATGTTTAGTATTTCTCAGGACATACACAAACAAACCCAGAAACTCATCTTCAGATATTTCCATTTGTGGTGGTTTAGCCCAAGTCAGCACACAGTTTCTTGCTCACCCTCCCCAGTGGGATGAGTGGGAGAGAAATGGGAAGAAAGGAAAACTCGTGGGAGGAGATGAAGACAATGCACTAGACTAGCAAAGGAAAACTACAATAATAACAAAATATAAGGATACTAAAATATACAAAATGAACAATGCACAATTTCTCACCGCCTGATGTCCCAAGGAATGATACAGCCTGTCCTGAGCAATGATCATGAGAATGAAACTGAGCAGCAAGCAAAGGAATGAAAGCAAGCCAGCTTTTGTTGGTAGAGATGAGAGATGGAGTATTGGAAAATGGATGACCCCTTCATGGGCAACCCCCACTTATATACTGAGCATGACGTTTATGGCATGGAATACTCTCTTTGGCCAGTTTGGGTCAATTATTCTGACTGTATCCCTCCCAGCTTCCTGCATCTGCGCATTAGCAAAACCTGGAAAGCTGGGCAGTGTCCTTGGCCTCATTAACAACAACTCACGTCATCAGTGTGTTTATCAACATTCTTCACATAAGAAATCCAAAACACACCGGCTACTGAGGAAAATTAATGCCTTCCCTGCCAAAACCAGGACACTATTCTACATTTACTTACTCAGAGAATATATACCAATACAGCAGATATACAAAAAAATAATTAAAAGGCAGAACCCTAGCTGGACTTCAGTCCCATGGGTTTAGTCTAGTGTCTGAAAATATTTTATTCCACTCCAAACAAGAACTACTGTGCTAATCCCCCTGGAACGCAGCATTTATTACTTACCTGGCAGGTATGAAGTGTTGCATGCTAGACGGATTATCTCCCCCTCCTTCTCTCCACCTCCTGCTTTGTTAAAGAAAAGCAGAAAAGGAGAGGGAGGAGATAATCCTCTTCAAATGGAGCATTTATTACCTTAGATGTGGACATGAAGTGCTGATTTCCAAGAAGAGTTAGCAGAGTAGAGTCTACTTATACAAGTGTTAAACTCCACTGTAAACAAACTAAAGCTTCATACCAATCTGACCACTGCTTTCTTGAGAAAGTTCAAGATTTTCTGCTGTTCTTCACAATAGTTAGAACTCCCCATATTCAAGCTACATACTTATTATTGGATATTGGTATTGGGACTTTTGGATAACAGATACAATCAGTTACAGTGGCTGTAAAGGAAAGTTGTTGAGGTGAATTTTTTTTTTTGGGGGGGGGGGGCCTGTTCATTTCCTTACATTTGTTTGTTTGGGTGTTTTTAAACTTTCAGATTTGGATCTGACAAAAAGATCTGTCTAGTGGCAGAGATTTGGATTGAATGGATTTGCTCATTTCAAGAGCATTGATTCTTCTTTCTGTTTCACTGACAACTTTGCCTTTGTGAGCAATTCCCCATGTTGTGTATATGACATTTCTGAGCATATTCCCAACCCTTATCAAGTCCATTTGTTAAGAGCAGGATAAAAAACAGATTTAACCCTTTACAAAGTAAAAACTTACTTAATAAACAAACAAAAAAATATTTTGTTTATATTAAATAGAATTTCTGGAGACACCTTATGATTTAGGAGTTTTATAATACATTACATAATCACATAACAACTGCACTCCACTGCACAGAGTGAATCTCAGTTTTGGTTCTCAGAGCATAGCCAAGTTACCAAATCAGACAGGCTTCAGACAGGCTTCATCAAATTCAGGGTGTGCACTAACCAATAAAAGTTTGTGGCATTCATAACTGTATAGAAAATGACAGAATTTCCCAACTTGTTTTGTTTTTGATAGCATATCAGAAGTTTTGGCTTATTTCATCAAAAGCAGATTAAAAAAATAAAAGAAAGAGCCAGGAAATAAATACCAAAGCCTAAATCTGTCAACAGATGTGCTCTTCTAGAAGATCTTAACTCTCGCAGCTGTTTTTCATTCTCCTGCTTGAGGTGAGTTTAAATAATACATATGGCTACCCTTTTCCAGCTGCAGCTTCTTTATCAGTTTATTACAGCCAACCCATATGTAGATTCTTGCTTCGGAGCTGCTGGAGGAGCTTCTCCTGTGGTGAGTCACTCCTTCATTTCAGTCAAAATCAGCTGGGTCAGTGCTGGGCCATGGCAGTCTGAGTAATCCTAAATCAACCTAATTTGTATGTCTACTCTGAATCCTACCATGCAGTTCTGCTCTGGTGACAACATTGGTTGAGTCTGCGCTTATTTTGAACTAGTTTGGTCTGACAAAAACTAAAAATATAGGAAAATGGTATCACACAACGGTGAGTACCAACAGAAAGGACTGGGAACACTTGGCCATAGGCCAAAAGACAGAAAGGAACTCCAGTGGCTGCAATTTAGGTTGGTATTTATATTTGCCCTAAGCCCATTTTGCTGAAATGGAGGAATCGGTAGAGTTTTAGTCAATTAGCAGTTCAGGTGTTTCCTGCACTAAAGCATTGAGGGAAGGGGTTACTGGCTGTAGACAAAGTAACCTCTGCAACCAGGATAGAAGTGCAGCCAGCCTGCCCTCTTGGAACAGAATAACAATTATGATAACACTAAAGGCTGTGGTTTGAAATTATAATATTTATGTCTAGACATAGGGAATACAGAGAAAAGTGATTGGGACAAGTAAGTAAGAAAGTATTCTAATAAAAATTGTTCCTTGAAGCAAAAAGGTTGATAATTCTATGGAAGAAACTTTGGGGAACATAACTCTGGCTGGTTTTTTGTAGCCTCATGCAATTTCATTGAGTCCTAAAATTTCCTACCAGATATTTGGTGTATCTGTATTGCCAGAAGAATTCTTCAGGGAAAAAGATACTATTCTTGCACGTTCTCATGCAAATTGAACTGCAGGAGCAGGTTTGCCAATTAGGAAAACAGTAGAGTCTGATATACTTAACTCAGACTTCATTACAGCATGCTTTAAGGACAAAGTTCCAATGTGTCTACTCCTATTTCTAACTGTCATTTAGATGTATAAAATGCAAACAGCACAGCGGGTGTTTCCAAAGTAAGAAGAAACAAAGAAAAAGAAAATTGCCACACAGATAATATTTCCTTGTACTTACGCCAGCTGGCAATGTAGATGCTTGGTTAGACTGACAATGATTAAATCACTCTCTTGTGCAGAACGTCTGATATTTTGTACTTTCTATATCTCTCTTAACTGTGTGAAAACTTTTGTGTGTGACTTGCTTCTATTATTCTTTCTTTTGAGACAATTTCTAATTCATTTGCAGCACTACTAGGTTTTCAGGATTCATGTAGAGCTTCAGTAACTATGCTCGCCTTTATTTTCATCCATTGACTATGTGCTACAGAAGCAAACCAAGGATAAATAGAATGCCGAATACTGAAGTGTCTAAAACACCTACTTTGTTCCAGGAATCCTGTTACTCTTTCTCAGTGCAGTCTTTTATATTCAATTCTGAGGAAAAAAAAAAAAAACCCTCCAAGCTAAATTAGTGTTTGCACGTATTTGTTTTACATAATGCAGGATGTTGTTGAGGAAAATATTTATCCAAAGTGTGCCTCTCTGAAGAACAAGGACATTCAAGAAGCTAGCATAGTTAATGCAAAAAAGGGTTAGGATATGTGCGGTCGTATTCATAATGCCAATATACATCTAGATTTTCTGTATAGGGCATGAAAGTCTGTATTTTGCTGAGTCATAGGATCACTTAAATAACAAGGTGATTCAGTGATGAGAAGTTACTGTTTGAATTCTATCCTTCTTTTATTCAAAGGCCTGAGTGTTGTACTTTTGAATACAGGGTAACTGAATAGCTAAGGCTCATTACCCTCTCAGTAGATATTTTGTGAACACAGATATTTCGTGAATACAGATATTTCATTAGTGTGTTATTTGCTATTTTTTCACTCCCTATTATTTTGCTAATAAATTTGTCAGGCAGTAAAGGAACAGAAATACCATAAGATCAGTTGAACTGAACAGACAATGTAAACAGTCTGTCGTCTCTGTATAACACATCCAGAGTATTCAGAAAATGCTTATGAATTCTAAATATGTTCACAGCCAATCTGCATGCCTCATAAATGTTTTTCAAATTAATGAGAAACCAACATTTGTCAAATTTCTCTTTGATGAATATTATTCAGTTTGTATTTGCTTTTTCTCCAGCCTGTATTTCTTTTCTTGCCTGTCAAGAGAAAAGGAAATTGCAATAGGATCTGAAACAAATAATTGAGGATGCAAGAAGGATCTTGTTATATAACTGTATTTAACAACAGTGTTGGTGGATTATTTTATACTCATTTGCAGGCGACACATGATGGCTCTGTGGACCAAAATAGCTTTTATTTGGTGTTTTAACAATTCAGTATACAAGTCGTCTCTTAGCCCTCCTAACAAAATCACCAACCCAGCTTTAGCACCCTGGACACTATTACTCCTCTGTAACAAATAATTTCCAGTACTGTGGGATCCATCACAGTTTGTAGAAGATTCTGATAAAGGAAAGACTTAGGCATGATTGACTGTATGATGTAGTTAGTATATGCTATGGGAAATAGCATGAGCGAGAGAAGGCTCCAGGGACACCTTATAGCAGCCTTCCAGTACCTAAAGGGGGCTTATAGTAAAGATGGGGCAAAGCTTTTTAGCAGGGCCTGGTGCAATAGGACAAGGGGTAATGGTTTTAAAATAGAGAGGTATTCAGATTGTGCATTAGGAAGATGTTTTTTTACACTGAGGGTGGTGGAGCACTGGAACAGGTTGCCCAGAGAGGTGGTGGATGCCCCATCCCTGGAAACATTCAAGGTCAGGTTGGATGAAGCTCTGAGCAACCTGATCTGGTTGGAGATGTCCCTGCTCCTTGCAGGGGTTTGGACTAGATAACCTTTAAAGGTCCCTTCCAACCCTAATCATTCTATGATTCTGGGATTCTATGATTCTAAATGAGTATGAAATGGGATGATGAGAATGTAAAGATCTGAAATTAAGAGTTCTTTTTTTTTTTTCCTCCCTTCTGTCTATTTTCCTGGCTTATTGGTACCTATTACCTGCTGAAAACGAAAAATATGTAGGAGAGAGATGGGAAAATAACCTTAATCTATTACCAGAGTGAAGATGGTTTCCTTCTGTTCAGTTTAAAAGACTAGCCTGTAATCGGTGTGTGTGGGTCTATTGCAAACACTGGGCAATAGAATTTTTTCACCAAAAATATATTAGAAAGCAAATATTCTATAGTATTTTTCAGCAGTTTTCCACTTAAAAAGTGTTTTAGGAGATCAGTGTCTTCGGCGTGATTTCTCAGCACCTGACACATTTCTCATACAAAATACTCAGTCAATAATCACTCGGCATGCATTTAGTGCTCATTCTATATAGTCGTTCTTTATTATTATTTCAGTACAGAAAAAGCTTCCTCTGCACAGCAGAGGGTTTTATTCTGTCTCTAAGTATATTTACGCATGCTGAAAGCTAGCTAAAGGAAAACAAATTCTTAGTCATCCTGGTGCCACAGCAGCACCAGCAATGAAAATGAATGGGCTGCAACTGGATTGCTGCAGTGGAAAGCAGCTGAATACAACTAAACTGGACACTTTATGGAGGCTGGAGCTTTCATATATTCATCCATAAAAGTATCACAGTACAAAATGCACCTGGAGAGATGTAAAATAAAAAAAAAAGTATCTGTTCATGCCCTCAATGACCCATTGGGCAATATGGTTTCTTTACCTCTTTCAGTATATGAAAACACAGTAATTTTTAGTACAGCCGTACTCAGCTATCCATCATGTTCATGACAAATATGACAGTTAGCAATTCAACAGCAGCAAAGCAATTTTTCCTGGAAAAATCAACATAATGGGATGGTGAAGGGGTAGAGGGAGCGGGATTTTTTGCAAAGATCTGATAAAAAGACCCAGTCTAAATACACAAGCACAGTTTATATGGTTTTATATAGTTTAAATAACAGAAGCAGGAACAGGGCTGAAAGAACCACCAAACAGAGGAGATATTGGCCTTTTGACATCTGGCTTTTCAATGTAGAAGTTAGAAGAATCCCAGCTGCTTTGTTTGTAAAAACTGAACACTCCATGTACATTTTTTGGCTTACACATTCTTATGGTCTCTGTCTGCACTGTCATCATCTTCTGAGATAAATCAAGGTCAATCAAATAAACTAAGGGTGAAGGACAGAAAAACAGGGTAAGGATAGTTATCAGAGCTGAGTGTTTAACTATTGGCAGTGGAACTCAAATGTGATAACTAGAAAAGCAACAAATTGCTAAACTGAATTATGTGGTGATCTGAAACTGACAATGGCAAGTGACTGAAGTTAACTCAGGATATTGCTTGGCAAGAATTGTCTGATTTCTATAGTACATATTAGCATACAAAATAGCAGCAGTTGTTTTTCAGCCCTAGAATTAGCAGCAGTTGCTTTTCAGCTCTGGAATGATAGACTTGTGTACCAAGAGAAATATATGCAAATGTGAAATATACCAAATGTCTCTTATTAAGAAAATAGTTATGTAAGGAGAATGTCCTTTAAACATCTTCAGAACTGGGATTAATGAAACATCCCTTTATATCAAAGCCCATTTCCATAATGAGAAGAAAGTAATGTGTAATATAAAGAATGATCCAGAATCTTCCAAATAAAGGGCTGAAAAATAGAAATCAAAGCCAGAAATTCAACTGTATATACCTGTTGACATTTTGCAAGCCAATTCTTGGCCATAGAATGATATGTTGTGGCCTACTGCACTTGCTTCAGAAGACCCACTCTTATGTCCTTGTCAGAGGGGTAGTAGGAACAGGAGACATTTTCCTGCAGCACCTGGAATGGACGGTTATTTATACATGTTAGACAGTGGCACCATCCTTGAGAATGGTTCAGACCTTTACAGCCATTATTTAATACTTGTAAGGTTCTCCTAGTTTACACCAAACTGTACAAGCTTAGATAGGGAAAGAATGTTTCTAGGAAGACTAATTTCAATGGATTAAAAATTAAGAAAACATTGTAATTACCATACTTTCAGCATATACAGAAAATGGAATCTTTATGGTGGTTCCAGTGCTATTCCTTTTTTTCTTAGTCAGTTCTAGCACAGTAAGAAGTACTTGGATTAATATTCCCAGACCAAGATTTACATAAGGAGTTTCCTAGAGGAGTGGGAATATAGATACATGTTGTCTGGGTGATATTTTCCTTCTGCCTGGCATGTTTAGCTAATCTTAACTGTAAATTATTTTAAGTGAAGTACTCGGTACATTGGCTAATATAAAGTGATTTACTAGCAGATGAATCTCTGGACATAGTGTTTTAATTTTGTAGCTGAAAACTGAACACCAGCTAGCCCATACACAGGAACAAATCCTTTGAATAGCTGTATATTGTTATAATGTGCTGTTAGACTCCACACGTATAAATAATCGCACCAGTGACTTTGCCATTTTCCAACTAATTGCAGAGAGCTAAATCAACTCCTTCTTCAGCAAAGCCACACTTAGAGAATGTTTACAAATAAATAGCTCATTTGGACCCAACCATTTCCTGTCCCTTCTCCAACTACTGGTGTTAGTTTTTGATCTGCTGCTGGATAGGAAGCTTATGCAAAACTATTCTTAGGAAAAGGTGGGAGAATGGACAGGACAGAGAGCACAGAAGAGACCTGAGCACCTTGAAGATGCCAATCCACAGTCATGCGAGTACACGCATATGCAAATCCACAGTTTCACACTGATCAGAGTAGGAGTGTGTAAAAGACCACAAGTGGTGTTCCACAGGGGTCGGTGCTGGGGCCTGTCCTCTTCAATATCTTTATTGATGATCTAGATGAGGGCATTGAGTGCACCCTCAGTAAGTTCGCAGATGACACCAAATTGGCTGGGAGTGTGGATCTGCCTGGGGGTAGCGAGGCCCTGCAGAGGGATCTGGACAGGCTGGAGAGCTGGGCTGAAGCCAATGGGATGAGGTTCAACAAGACCAAATGCCGAGTCCTGCACTTTGGCCACAACAACCCCAGGCAGCGCTATAGGCTTGGGGAGTGGCTGGAGGACTGTGTGGAGGAAACGGACCTGGGGGTACTGATTGATGCTCGGCTGAACATGAGCCGACAGTGTGCCCGGGTGGCCAAGAAGGCCAACGGCATCCTGGCTTGCATCAAAAACAGTGTTACTAGCAGGAACAGGGAGGTAATTGTCCCCCTGTACTCGGCACTGGTGAGACCGCACCTCGAGTACTGTGTTCAGTTTTGGGCCCCTCACTGCAAGAAAGACATTGAGGCCCTGGAACGTGTTCAGAGGAGAGCTACGAAGCTGGTGAGGGGTCTGGAGCACAGGCCTTATGAGGAGTGGCTGAGGGAGCTGGGATTGTTCAGTCTGGAGAAGAAGAGGCTCAGGGGAGACCTTATAGCTCTCTATAACTTCCTGAAGGGAGGTTGTGGTGAGCTAGGGGTCGGCCTTTTCTCTTGTGTAGACAGTGATAGAACTAGAGGCAATGGTTTCAAGCTGCGCCAGGGGAGATTCAGGCTGGACATTAGGAAATATTACTTCTCGGAAAGGGTAGTCAGGCACTGGAATGCACTGCCCAGGGAGGTGGTGGAGTCACCGACCATGGGGGTGTTCAAGAAACGTTTGGATGTTGTGTTGAGGGATATGATTTAGCTGAGAAGTATTGGTGATGGTTGGACTGGATGATCTTTTAGGTCTTTTCCAATCATGATAATTCTGTGATTCTGTGAATATTTGTCTCAACATTGTTGAAATATCAAACCACCACCCCAACAATGGATTCCTGTTATCTTGCAAGCCAACTCCTGTTATCCTGTGAACCTGAATGCAGAGCCGATTCCAAGAAATTTAGCCCTACCCCCTGCTAGCATGCGCCCAGAGACGCATATCACCGCCAGGTGAGGGGTGCAGCTAGGCAAACCAGCTCTTGGTATACAATGAATATGCAACAAAACGAGCAATAAAAGGACAAAAACAACCAACATGAAAAAGGGGGAACAAACATCAAAGGAATTCAACGGAATCAACATTGACAGAACCAACATCCACGGAATCAACATCGAAACGACCAGCATTGGACGGATTGTTCCCCTATCAAGTGAACTGGGCTGTCAGGACGTCGCAGCTCCATGGTGGTAGCTATTAAAACTGAAACTCTTTTCCCTCTTTCCTTTCTTTCTCTCTTTTCTCTTGCATTTACAAACTTCTTGTCAGGTTAATAAAGCTACCTGGCGCTTCACTCCATTTTGAGTCTTAATTCTGTTTCCGAGAATACGAGCAAAACCATGC
This sequence comes from Tetrax tetrax, assembly GCA_009806455.1. NCBI lineage: Eukaryota > Metazoa > Chordata > Aves > Otidiformes > Otididae > Tetrax > Tetrax tetrax. The sequence goes on from WHYT01017894.1 coordinate 400,587, forward strand.
TCTGGTGTGTGAGAGGTTGGTCTAGCCGCCCCCAGCCTCCCAGACTCGTCTGAGGTCGGCTAGAACACAAGGGGACCTTCCTCTCATCTGAAATTGGAATGTGACAGAGTGCACTGCATGCATCATCATTCTGTGCAAGGAATAGCTGTAAGACACAGAGTGGGGACTATCTGACCAGGTGAGTCACAAGCCTCTCACAGAGTCACAGTCCTCAGACAGCAATGGTTAACCACTATTCTGGATAGTGCTATTTATCGTGGCATCTGCCATATGTAAGGACAAGGGAGTAACATCAGCATCATTTGGAAATCCATTCAGTCTGCCAGGGGAGGTTGTATGTAGGGCTCCACTTGTCCAGAGAGCAACTGCTCTCAAGTCTGTTCAAAGCTCCTTGTAACACAGCATTTACATGTAAAATTTCTTTAGAATTTCAAAGAAGTGATGGAAACAGTGCTTGGTTGAGCCAACCAAGCACTGTTGTGTCTTCCACAAACTTATGAACACCAGTTTAATTTTGGTTTATTTAATCTCTTTACACAATGTCTAGCTAGGAAGATAAAGTAATTTATTATCCAGCAGTAGGGAATCTTCTATATCTGCCTTATGTTTAAGTTGATCACACATCTTCTAGAGGAACATAAGGCCTGAAGATTTAGGCTTTGGCCGTGCTATTTATCTAAACACTCATACCTGCCTGAGAGTAATCCATAATCAGTATGTGAGCATTCCTGTATCCTCATAACTGAAGTGTGAACAGCCTTCCTTATTCTTTAATGCTTTTGATCCCTTTAATGTTCTTTACAGTATCACTGATTTAAGTAGATAACAGTGTCCAATATAACATTAATTAGCTTAGAGGAAATACTTCCCATCTGAAGCTCAGCTTTGCCAATGAGCAGCTTTTCCAACTTCTGGCTTTCTGGTTTCCTTGTTGGTCATGAGGCAACCCTTCTTTCTGTACCTCTGAATCAGTGATGTTCTAAAAGAAAAAAAAAAAAGAAAAAAAAAAAAAAAAAAAAAAAAAAAAATTAATCAATTC
>WHYT01017894.1:401645-414380 GCA_009806455.1 Tetrax tetrax
TTCCAAATAGTTCTCCAAAATTCTTTGGATTAAGATGTAAAGAACTAGGTTTTTCTGAGTTTCCGAAGGGAAAAAAAACCAAACAGATCCAAGACTCCCAGTTATCACCTCCCTTTAATGAAAGAAAATTAAAAACAAACCAAAAAAAAACCCCAAAACGCCAGGTGAGGATTAAAAGTGCATACATAGTTGCAGCAAGCATAGAACTTCCGAGAAAAGAGAGAGTAAAAATTAAATTTCTCCATCAAAAAACTGTAGCATACGTAAAGTTACGTATTCCTCAGCTCAGAAGGTTCCAGGTTCTGGTCTCCTTAAGCTGGTCTCCAATAAAAAGTCAGAGATATCCTGAAGTACTTGATATGAGCTACTATCCCGACTGGCCATAAACTGAAGAAATGAAAGTAGAATAAACTGATAAGCAAAAAGATTAATATTCTGTTATAATTATATCTTAGTTTTAATTTACAAATATCTGATTAATTAAGACACAAAAGTAAAAGTTTATTTTAATGAGTTTGAGTGGGAGTTTCCATTAAAACTTGCTATTAAGTGACATGACACTTAATGAAGTGAAGTGAACTGAACATGACAAAGAAACAAAGAATATGCCTACCATACAAAGCTGCATTTAAGCAGTTGGCAAGGACTCTGAAATTCATCATTCCTGATCCTACAGAAAGTTTCTTTAGAACGCTACACTTAGTCAAAATATGAGAGATTGCTTAAGCTAGTCCTAATGTATCTAAAATAGACTAGATGACCCCCATACTAAAAGTCTTTATTTTTCCCTTCATCAATTAAGGAAGCCTCTGGTGCTTTACTGAGCCTGATATGTCTGTACCATAGATGTTAAAGCAGGTGAGATGAATGTCACCCTTACTGTATAATTGCATCCCATGTACCGTGTAGAACCCCAGAGAAAAAGTGGTTTGATTTAATCCTATGTCAGAAAAAGAAAGTCACCTACTGAATCTTAAACAGCACACCCTGAAACATCTATGTGTACTTTCAAGGGATCTCATTCAAATACTAGCCAGGCCTGACACTTGCCAGTTTATGAAATCTGACAGATTTATTGCAGCTTTGAAGAGATCTCCCTTTTCCCTATATTCACATTTAGACTTGATGGAGAAAAATTTATACAGCTTAAAGGTTTGTACAAAGTAGTCTATGCCACCTTTCAGTGCTGTTATACAGAGCTACTGTATAAGTTTCCAGAATTTCCTCCAAAATATCCCTTATGATTTTAAAGAGTTGTGATTTTCTGTTGACCTGAGACTTCTCAAATTTTGTTTAAATGTTGTAGGGGATCCAGCCAATGTGAAATCTTCAGCTATATTATCAGTCAAAATTCAGACCAACCTATTTCCTAAGCCAGGAATAAAAGCCAAAACTTATTTCAAAATAGGCCTTTGAAAATCCAGACAAAACTCTGTGCAGAAATGAGGCAACCTCAGGCAGCAAGTCAACAAGATACAAGCAGTATTTTTACGAAGATACTGTCCTGCTTACAGAGACTATGAAAACTAATGTTCAGTAGCTGTTATTTTTCTAGTTTAGTTGCAGTTTCTACCTCTTTCCTAACATAAAGAATATAGGTGAGGACCACTAATGAGGCAGCACAGAAATGGATTTGAACCAGATTAGTCTCCATCTCACTGTGGCCTCTGATTTTTTTTTTTTTTTCAGAATAGACCAGAGTAATACCAAGTAATTTCATTAGCCCCTGCCTCTCAATTTAATAAAATAAAATTATCACAAGAGGTGGAAATATCACCCTGCTCAAAAATCTACATAGTGTTATTACCAGAGATATATCAGATGTATTATCAGAGCCCAAAACAAAATAATACCACTGCATAAAGGAAAGCTCCTAGATAATTTTGCAGCAGGTTTTTTTTGTGATTATCCTGAAGGCAATATCACCACAAATTTCAACCCTTGTTTGCACTGGTTGGGTTAAATGTTGAAATAGGAGAGAGGTCAAAGATTCCAAGAAAAATCCGATTCTTTTACTAATTTACTGTTAAATCACCATGTAGTCAGATAAACTGACTTTGCATGAGTACATTATGTCCAAAAGAAAGCCCCATAGTCATGTGCCTCTTTCTATGGACTGGTAGATATTTCTATCTATTCTGTGGACCACTTTCTTCTTATCCCCCCTGTGCCCATTAAATGCTAACCAGCCCTTTGTGAACAGCCCATGTTAAACATAAAGGTGATTAGCAAAGAGTGATATGTGTACTATATACATATCACACATATTGTATACTAGGCTGCTTAAGTTAGTTGAAAATTAGAAAAACTAATGAGGTTTTCTGCAACCCACCACTTCACCATGCACACATTTGAGATTTTTACTGAGTGGTGGATTTTATACTGACTATACATTATTCTTGTGATTATCGGTATATTTATATATCTGTACACAGAGCTGATACACGCACTTTAATTGTTCATTGTTCCACAGCTTGTTACCTAGTTGTTGTTGAATGACACAATAATTGCCATGAATGTCTTGGATCATCTCTGTATTCTTGTTCATTGGCAACAGAAACTAAATATACATCTTTTGTTCATTCTTCACATTTGATACTGTGGCAGCTGCAGCCTCTGTTGAGTGGCTCTGTCAGTTTTCAGATAGACATAATAAAAACCTGACTGGATAAATAAAGACATACATTGCAGCTGGAGCTACTCTCTGATCAGGGAATATGCTATGAAAATACTTGAACATCTCCATCTGAAGAAGAAGAAATCAAATGCAGCCTTCAAAGCTGGTGGGATAAAAAAAGCCAGGATCAGGAAAACAACAGTCAGAAGATGGAATTTATGAAAACTTAATGAGTATTTTTATTTCAAATGATAATGAGTATGGGAAATAAAGTTATGGCTGATAATAATATATCTAGCAGCCTTGGAGCAGTGCTTCATAAATACAAACATTTTCATCTTTTCTGAAAATTTTCATAAAATTAATTGCAAAAGAAATATTATTAAAACAGTTATATAGCCCACAACCAGGATACATACATACATGCATGTCTATTTGCTTTTGATTTTAGTGGGTGTATACAGTGTTTCCCTTTAATATCTCAAAGTTATAAAGCTACTCTGCATTGCTGTTCCCTCAGAGTACCACTGTATTAAACAGAGAGAAGAGGACAATATTCATTAGACTGAGCATACAGGGAAGACTAAAAAGAGGAAATGTACCCATCAAATTTTCTGTAGCTCCTTGGGAAAGTAGATGGCTTCATAACCCTGAATGTACTGATTTTATTTCTAGCCATTATTCTGCCCCTTTGCAGAACTAGACTTTGCAACAGAGAGAGCCATCTCTTTAAAGATGCAACTTTCATGTTTAGTCAAACTGCTGGCATATTGAAACTCAATAAAGCCTACTATCTTGATTGTCTACCTGATGTAACCATGGAAGCAAGTGAAGAAAAATCACCAGGGCAAAACATTTCATGGAGAAGAGAGATGAGTTTGTGTTTTCCATTCATCTATAAAAGCTATTTTAAGGAACTGAGAAACAAAACAGAAAAAAAAACAACCAACAATACCAAGCGAACTACTCACAGAATATTTTTAATCTATATTTAATGTAATCATACTCTAATCATCTGACACTTCTGCCCCTAATGGGAGTAGGAATATTCTTCCTCCTTGTATTTCTATTGAAGTCTTCCTGAACTGGTTGTATTGAAGTCAACTGAAAGTTAACTCAACTGGAAGTGACAAGAGAGTCATGAAATGTTTAGTCAGAATGGCAGGATCCAGGCAACACAAGTCTTTACTCTGATAACTCTAATTTGGCTGAGGTGTAATAACTAATCAATAACCTTCTGCAAGGATGAAAAAATTGCCTTTGCAGTAAATGGTCTTCCTTTTTATTTAATCTCATCTTCTTAAATATTTTTCATCTGAGGTTTTCCAGTAGATACTGAGAGTAGTGCCTATGCACTGTCACATACTTCAATTGGATTAAACTGAGTGTTTTGGTTAAATATAAGATAGATCTATGTAATACTTTGCTTAGGGTTAGCATGCCATTGAACAAGTCATTGACCAAACACATAGGTATACAGTGCACTCCTAATTTAGGTAAATGAGAAATCTCTGAAGGAAATTAAGCTTGAGAGGTGTGTTATATACACTGAAATATAAAGATAAGTTTTGTTTCCTTGTGTTTTTCTTTAGACATGTAAGCATAGTTGGTGAAAGTATATAACCGGGCATGTAACCTTAAGCTTGTGAGTGACCTCTTTCTTTCAATTGTGATTTCTCTTCTGTAATTCTGTAAATGTCATTCTCTCAACATAACTTCCAGTTTAACCATTAAAACAATATACAGATTTGATAAAAGACTGGGATATTCCAAGGCACAGAAAAGATAAAGTGTTTACTTTCTGTCTTAATTTGGGCAATGCATGTTCATTGAAAAAGGCAAAAGAGAACATTCAATACTGGTAGGAGAAATAGGCAAAGAGGTTTGTTAAGGCTGGACAAGTGCCAATAAGAAAATTCTGGTGAAGATGCAATAGTAAGACTATTTTATATGTACATAGCAAACTCCTATAGAAGCCTAACATTTGGGGACCCAATTTAAATGCCTTTAAATTGAATGATTGAGGGATAATACGATGAACCACTGATTTACAGGAACTAAAACATATTAGATTACCATATATGGCTTGACTTGTTTCTATAACCATGTACATAGCACACCCTTTCGTTTGTGTACTCCGTAAAATCTTGTTAGTGCACACAATGAGACCACGGATTAGCAAATTCGTCAATACTGAAAAAGAGAAATTATGAGAAATAAGTAGCAAACTATGTAGATTAGAGAACATAAAAAAAATCCTTTTATATGCATGGAATGTCCTTGGAAATCTAGCAAATATAGACCACTAGCTAGTCCTGTTATTTCCATGTTTTCAACCTTAATATATAATTAGCAACATTTCCAATTATGTGCAGATCCTTCCAGAATAAATATGGGATACTTTTAAAACAAAAAAGGAAAAGTTTATTTTTATATACAAAGTAACTTTCATGTGTATAGATTGCATTTCTGTACTGCTTTGCTCCTGGAAATTTACAAATTTCCTTTGCACATGGAAATTTTCACAGCAGTGGCTTTCTGTATTTACTGACTTTGGCTCCAGCATGGGAAGCACTAAAATACAGGCCTAGCTAGCACTGTGAAGATACCAAGTGTCTGTGTTAAAAATGGAATCAAACAGGAAAGCAAGTCATCCTTTTATTAATCTCCTAGATATTAAATGACTGTAATATACATTTTATTATTGTAAGCATTTAATTTACATGACCTTCAAAATAAAGCACACATCTTGCTTCAGAAATGCTACATTTTGATTTTTGAGTTTGGCAGGTCCTAGGACAGATAGCATTTATGTTTGGAATTGCTATCTTATAAGTCTACAATCAACTTCACAAAATAGTTATCCAGAATTAGCAATCTGAGCTCTGGTTTTCAGTGATTATAAATGTATTCTTAAATATATGAAGTTTGCTGTAGGCTCCAAAGAAAGTTCCATGATTTGCTTTTCTAAAGAAATTGTTCAATAGACTAGCAAACCTTTAAAAGAAATATTAATCTGTAAAACCTGTGAAATTCAAAGATTAAGAATGTGACTTCATCTTAAAATAAATTCTGTATTCACCCATGTCTTATCTCTGTAGCCAGAAGACCTCTATACCACAATTTACCAATGAACATTTTCACCCAAGGAAATACATGTTTTAAGTAATTCTGAGACTCAAATAGTAACTCATATTCCTCATTAGCTGGCAAACATCCTTTAAATTGTATTTTTATGACCCACACACCAAATTTATAGCCGGACACTGTACAAAATGTTATGTCATGTATAAACTAATAACTCAGTTACTAGTTTATACAAAAATACGTATATAATTTTAAAACAGTATAAAACATTATCTTCAAAAAGCTGAAGAAGTTAGATATGACAACAATTTGTATTTATGTATGTATGTTTTGAAAAAGGATGCATCTATGTTTTGACAAATGATTATATATACCTTCAGAAAAAAAATGTGTGAGATGTACAAATTGAAGATTTCTAAAACAACGTCTCAGTTCTCTATTTTTCAGGATTTTGAAATTGGATGGAAACTGTGAAAATGTATAAACTCATTTTTACTTTTAGCAGTTTATAAGAAAATCATCAGTTCATTGCCAGTTTTGATTAAAGAAGACTGTGTTAAAAAAAAATGTTCTAGCCAGTAATTATTGTGTAAACAAAGAAATAGCATCTCTTGATTTGTTACAGTAGTTATTTACTTACATTGCCATTATCTTACTTAAAAAAAAAAGTTATATTTGTAGGTAAACACAGGCACATGTAACTTCTGTTTCCATCAGAGATCTATGTGAATGAAAGACATTTCAAAGTCTTTTTAGGAAAAAATGCCTATATTTAAATACAGTTAAAAGGTTCCTCCAGAGTATAGGCAGAGAAAATGAAAAACTGTTTTCCTGTCACTCTGTTTTCTTCTTTCCCAGGACTATTTTTCCCAGGGCCAAATCACCCATATAAGCTTGACCTTTACATAAGAGAGGCCAGCTTCCCCTGTTGTGGCCATCAAGGATTAAAGATGTTGGTGTGCTTAGGCTACAGTGGAGCACAGCCCTACTGCTAAGTTAAGGCACAAGATGTGCCTCCTCATCTGTACACTTTCAACACTGCCCTCTGGCAGGTAAAAAAACCTCATAACACCTTTCAGCATACTGCATTGTGTCCCTTTGGGAAGAAACCCAGGTAGACTCATCTACCATAGAAGAGTTAACTGATGTTTGGCAGCAGGCACAGAAGGAGCTGGGCATGTTCAAGGACTCCTTTGCTTAGGCTTGCTTAGAGCTTGGCATGAAGCATGGGGATGGATAAAAACAAAGCAGGTAATTTTCACGTTAGCTGTGTTTTAGATCATATTTCTTGTGTATAGACTAGCCTTAGACATCTCATCTTCATCCATTTTCTGCTAGTGCAGAAATAATTCAGAAACCGCAGTAGTGGCAATGGCAATGCGGCATCTCTAAGTAGCAAGTACATTCAGGCTGCTGGTTAAACTGGTATTAATGGCCCTCTATTTTGTGAAGTCATGCAAAGCAGCCAGCACATTCATGGTTTCGAACTTACTAAAATTGAGACTAGGGTAAGATTTAAGAACTTTTTCCTCAGGCAGGTTCAACGGTGTGCTTAGATATACTGCATCTGGAACAACATATCCTTCCTCTGTTTAGAGACTTCATAGCCACTATTCAAGACCTGTAATTTATTGACAAAGTGTAGCGATCCGTAAATTGAATTTTACAAAGATTAAATGTTTGTCCTGAGATACAATAAAGAAAGTACTTACAAACTTCTAGCCTGTAACCAGTTCTCTGGCTTTTCCTATGAATGTTTTTGACAGATATGATACTGAGCCTGTAGTGATACAATTTTTTCAATAAATGCATAATATTTTAGACAGTGCAAACTTGTTTTTTTTCGTTCTCTACCTATCGTATAAAGAGAATTCTTGTTTAGAAACCCATAACTCAGTATGTACAATTAAAATAACACAGAAGAATTATTTTGTTGGGGTGATACATTGACACACTGTAATTCTTAGTTATTTAAAGCTTGGTAACAAGGTAAAAGATTTAATAACACAAAGACAAGCATTGACAAGTAAAACAAATGCTTTCCACACTGCCAGCATTTCAGAACTCTGAAATGCCCACAGGATCTCCTTTGTCCAACATTTACTCAAGGACTATATCACGCTGTAAATACTATGGTAAATGAGACACATTGAAGGTCAGAAAGAATTTAGTTCCAGGTCTAAGCCTTACTAATGCAACCATGTAGATCGAACTGATATTTTTTTTCAAGAAACAATGTTATCAAGTCAGTCAGCATTTCACAGGAACAAAAATGACAATTGACTTTTTCTGTAATATGTTCCATGTATTAGGTGGAGGTTATGACAGCCTTTTTTTTTTTTCCTTTTTTATTTTTTTGACATTATCTTGAAAGATCCAGAGCTTTCTGTTTCTAGACAAATCTCCCATAATGCTACAAATATCTTTCAGGGAGCATGACATCAGGTTTTACTTGATCTCCATTTTCTTGTCTGATATTTTGTGTCATTGGCAAGGCTATTGCCACCCAGTTTATTTCCGCTCAGGCCTAAACCTTGTCAGCTGAGTTCTTATCCGATTACCAAGGCCTGAAGGTTTTCTTTTGAATGTTAGTAATTTATCTCACTGGAGGCAGAGCTTCTAACCTGCGAATCTTCATATAAATTTGGGTCTTGCTGAGTTAAGTAAGTTATCTCCAGCCATGCTGACTGTCAAAGTGAGAAAGTATTTAGTAAGTTTGAGAGAAAACAGACCCTTTTCTTCAGGATGTTAACCTATTTCCCATAAATTGATCTTGTCATATAAGTATTATGGTATTATATTTTCTACAGTGTAATTGCATGAAGGAACTAGGAGATTTTTTTTTTTTCATTATTTTGAAGAGGACACTGCTGATTTCCACTGATTCTTTTGGCCAGTTCAGAAACATAATTCTACCATGCATTGTATTCCTTTTTTTTCACTACTTGTGACTTCAGGTTCTGCCTGTTTGTCTTTCATCTATCGTAATAAATTGTTGTTTCATTTAATACATACATTTTTATTAATGTCTGTAAATTGCAAATATGAAATGAAAGTTGTAAAACGTGGTTAAAAAGTCATTTTAGGAGTATTATATTACTGCAGGTATCGGAAAACTCACTTGAAATATTTGAGTGGGAATATTTAACAGACAAACATTTAATCCTGTATAGAAGTAGCAGAGTGAAAATTAAAAAACATGCAATGAAATTCATAAATACTTGATTTAAATAAATCTTTACTCTTCTCTTTCATTGTTATAAAAAAATTAGTAAAAACAACATTTATACTATATTGTATTTAGATCACTTTCAATATGTCAGCTCTTTCATGCATGAATTTTATTTGTTTCAAAGTTGTTCTGCACCAGAATGAGGGATGAGAAGGACAAAGAGAGAGAGATAGTGCAGGTTCTTTCTGCATCTGAATAAGAAAAGCCTAACAAATAACTTATTGAAATATTGTTGTAATAAGGTAGAATAAAAAGAGTAATAAGATAACAAGTAAAACTTTCATCCCTTCAGCTGCCAGGAATTCTACTTTCACGCAGCATCGAATGGACCCTGAATGGACCTTCCCATGGAAAACCTGCCCACAGAGGAAACTTCCTTCTTTTTGGTTATTTGAGCTATTCCATGATTTTCTTACAAGACAATAACTCTATTAATAATTTCTACTGTCAAACAAAAACGATTTTCACATGAGAACTTCCTGCTGCACTGTTACTAAGGCAAGGCCACACAGGTGACATAAATGCTAGTACCAACTGGGAGATGCCTTTGGGCTCCATTTCAGTGAGCTGGCTGAGCTCATCTTGTGTTCAAGGATTTGTGCAGCACAAGGCAGCCTGGAGGCCACGCTGGACACAGCACAGTGCAGAACAATATACAGTTGTCTCCTGATCAGAATCACTGCATGCCAGCTCTTTATCCACATACAGCTTTCCTTTCCAAAGATATTATAATTGCAGACTATGTAAAGAACAGATTTTTCTCAAGCCCTGTGTACAACATTCAATAAAGCACATGCGGCCTGTTAAGGTCACTAACTCCTTGAATACAAGGTCTTCTGCAAAGCTCCCAATATCCTGGTGCAGTCTGATCCTTGTCCACTGTATTGTCCACTATAGAGGAGGTTTGTGACACCAGAAGAGAAACAAATGCAGTCCAGAGGCAGCTGTAACCCAGTAACTACATTTATGCCTGTAAACAAAGGAGTGCCAGCGTCCATCCTTTTATCCTGAAGCCAACTGCATAGTCTTGTTACATCTATCCTATTGAACTCTTTTATTCCCTGGGAAAAGCTGGTCTATTGGGGAATAGTCACTTATTCATGCTAAGCCCTGATGATGCTTCAACATTTTTTGGGAAAATACATCTTGGTCTAGGCCAAAACCAGGACATAGTACTTAATCCATAATATAAAAAGATTGTCACTTGAGCTGTAGGTCCTGGGCCTGGGCCCTAGCCCTTTTTAAGTTACTTGTATAGATGTAGCTCCCGTCTTTAATCATGAAATCCTCTGCAAAATACACTTTACCACACTTGAAGCTGATTTATCCTCTGGCTGATTTTAATTTTAGAATAATTTCTTTAATTTCTGGCTTGTTATAATGTTACTGAAAAGCTGCTGAATAGCTAGAATTAATCACATGCATGCATGGTATGTTTGATGCCCTAAAATCCAAGGTCGTGCCTCAGTCTTCTAGCTTTATTAACATATGCTAAGAAGACAGAAAATGATTTATAAATAACAGGGAAACCATGAAGAATAACATTCAATGTGAAAATAGTTGTAGCAAACCTGTAGTGAAAAAGGAGAGAGAAAAGACTAAGTAATTTAAAAATCTGAACATATTTAAACATGGATAATATTTTAGCAAAGGTACAAGAAGTTAAAATCCTGACAATACAGATAATTGATTGCTTGCTTCTTATCAGTAATCTGCAAATGCTTTCTCTAGAAAACTTGTATTCTCTTGAACTTTTTTTTTTTTGTTTTGGAGTCACCAACCAAAATATATTCAGACTTCATACACAGAGTTATCAATATCAGAAACAGACCTGGAACAAAAGGTCATTAAGGTCTAGCACACAGCTTTCAGCAAGATTGTTTTTGCTCTTGGTGTGTTTTAATATTTATCTTCAGATATCAACAAGACTTTTTGTTTAACTGCAAACACACCACTAAAGTTGAAACCACTAAAACGCTTCATTTCTCATGTTGCACAAATGACTAATAATGTAGAAAGCCACAGTAAGCCATTATTATAGTTGTTCTTGTTTTCATTATGGATATGTGTTAATTCCTTGAGTACTGAAAAGTTATTTGGAAATAAATTCCTTAAGATAAATTGTGTATGAGTTCTGTATTCTCCATACACAGGCTGAGATTCAAGGACCACAAAGAAACGTACCTCTGTCCTGGTTTTGGCTAGGATGGAGTTAATATTCTTCCCAGTAGCTGCTGTGTGTTGGATTTAGTATGAGATTTTGTATGTGAAGATACTGACAATACATTGATGTTATTAGTTGTTGATCAAGGACTTTTTCCAGCTTCCCAGGTTTTGCTAACATGTAGGTGCAAGAAGATGGGAGGGGTATAGCCAGTACAGTTCACCCAAACTGACCAAAGGAAATATTCCATACCATAGACTTAATGCCCAGTATATAAGTCAGGATTGGCTGGTGGGCAACTCTCTCTGGAAATCACTGTCCTGAGATCCCTGCTCGGGATCGTTCCAAGATTACTCTCAGTTCCTTTTATCACTGCTTATGATGGGCTGTATCAGTCATCAGGCCATCGAGCAGTGAGAAATGGTGCATAATTTGTTTTGTATATTCTATCATTATTTATATTTATAATCTCTTATAAATTGTTGTTCCTTCTAAGAAATTTTCACCTAAAGAAAATTGCAAAGGGCAACTAGAAATATATCAAGTACTTCCATTAGCAACTCTGTGTTTCTATTTAACAGACATTTTCATTGTGAGCAAGAGCTTATATATAGTAGAAATAGAGTTGGTATATTTTAACAGTTGTATTTATTTTAATATGACAACATTATGCAATGTACCAATCTAAATCTCTCTCTTATGTGTATGTTAGAATTCAGACAACTTCACACCCACACTTTAATAAAAATAATATGTGATTTTTACATTGTAAGCATTTCAAAATGGCAATGTGACCTTTCCTGCAATGCAGTTTCAGTAAAACAATCACTTTTTAAAGCACCTTGTTATCAAATCCTTAGAGAAAGCAACTCCATCTAAACGATAGTAAAAGGATACTATATTTTCTTTGCCAAGATATTTGGTGGCTAGGAACAATGTTAATTTCATTGTAGATCAAGAAAATATTCAATTAAAGCACTACTAAGTAAACGAGATAAAAACCAAATAATAGCTATTAAATATTTTTCAAGGTTATAAATTACAGAGGATTTCTGTCAAAACTGGTATTAGACTAAAAGTATACTTCACACCATGTTAATGTTTGTAATGTGTTTTAAAACAGAACAACATTAATAATTTCTTTAAGAGATTGAAAAAAATAGAAAAATAGTCTTTTATAAGGAAAGTGAAAAAATATCAGTTATAGACATCTTAATGCTAAATTCAGATTACTTGAAAAACTTATTCAGTGTATTGAAACACTTATTCAATGAGTATGCAAATTTAAGGAAAAAAAATATTAATCCTTGAGCTTTTGTAGAATCACATAATATTGTATTGTCCTTATCTAGAAACGCTTTACCTCAGTGCTCAACTTGAATCTTTGTCAATTATTTCACCCTCTGAATGTTAATCTTAGATGAACAACACATCTTTAAAATTTCATATTTTTCCTCAATCTTCTATTTTCCTTCAGCTTTAGATGAATGTTCTGGTTTTGTTTGGTGAGGGGGGGGGTAAGGTGGTAGCTTCTGTAGGAAACTGCTAGAAGTCCCTCCCCTTTGTTCAGTGGACTTGGCCGGGCCTAGGGCAGATCTGCTGCTGGCCAAGGCCGAGCCAATTGGTAGCAGAATG
>WHYT01017894.1:414400-463717 GCA_009806455.1 Tetrax tetrax
TGACTTGAATAGATTATTTTGATGAGTATTTTTAAATGAATATGTATTATTCAATTTCTGTTGCAGTTAGTGTATTAAAACAACACAGAGAGAGATAAGAGAACATTAAGAGATACGTTGTTTTCTTGCTATAGGTTTGCAAGGTGAAAAGCAGAGCTGTTATGCAAGAAGGGAAAAAAGGGAAAATATAACAATTTCTCAACATTCAATTATTACCTAAGGACTTTAACATGGAGGAAATGAGACAGTAATGTTTATTCCTATGTTCTGGAAAAAATAAATTTTAATATTTAGAATACTTATTGGTTAGCATTATAGGATGAGCTATGAAATTTACATGCATTTATCTGAGAAACCAACAAGAAGTCCTTTTCATCTAAAACATAAGGCCAACATTACATATAGAATTTCTTACAGTTTTAGCTTTGTAGCTCGAAAAATGATGTTTATAATAAAGTTGTGGTCATTTTTTATACTGATAGCATTACTATTCTTCTATGGCAAGTATGATTTTTCAGTATGTTCCTGTGCCAGGAAAAGCTGTATTTCAATTCCCTATTTAGGGATTTGGATTTACTATTATTATAGCTAAAACCAGAGTTTGACACCATGCATCTGTGACTATGACTGAACAGAAGAAATTCACACAATGAGATTGCTCTTTACCCTTTGCTCTCTGCCTGCTGACAAGCAGACTCGTAAGGATTATTCTTTGGGACATCTCCACAAGGTTTCTTAATAATGTTCTTCCTGAACATTCACCCTTCCATTCTTGCACTGTTACCTTGGCTGATTCATTAAGATCTGAAGGAAACTAGTGATACACTGGGTCAAATAAGGGAGAAAAGTGAGATTTTTCTGTTATGGCCCAACAATAGCCACTGCTGGGCCTGGGACTAGAGCACATTGTCATCTACTGATTTCCTTCTAAAGTCTATGTAAGCTTAAAGGATGTCACACATTTTTTTTACAGTGCTCTCCATTTTAGATACTGGGAAATATCTCACTCTGTGGCAAAAGCTGTCATAGAAAGCCTTTAAGTTATACTGATCAGAAACTTTACTTGTTTCAGGCCTGAGAGAAGATAGATCAGCATTTGTTATAAAACTCCTCTGCAGAAATTAATAAATTAGGCAGAACTGGGTTTAGCCCTAGAAATCTCATTTCCTTCATTGTTGTTTATGTCAAGATTTCCCTCTTCTGTGTGTGGGAAGGGGATGTAAGCAATACACTCTATTTTCACAGTGAATCTAAATCAGCAGCAATCCTCCCATCGTGATCCTTACCTCAGCGAGCTGGATTGCGCTCTCAGATGGCTGTCTGCCTCTTGCCAAGCAGATCTTTATCTTTCAAACTTATTTCAGACTCTGTTCTTTTTGATAAGGTACTGTAAGATTAAATTTCCTGAAAATTCACTACCTTGCTGTGGCAACCTCACATGGAGCATACAAAACTGCAGGAGTGCAATGCTTCTTTTGCAGTATTTTAAAAAAAAAAACAAACTTTTTTTTTTTTTTAATTTGGAGACTAGTACAAGCAAGATGTTTGAAGACATAGCGTATGCAGCCCTGTCACATTTCCTTAGCTACGCAGTAAGAAAGAAGCCTCACGTATGGAGCAGGGGGAGATGTGAACTTTGCTGCTGCAGAGTTCCTTCCTCTATTCCTATCCTCAGTTCCTAATGAAGGAAATGACTTGATAATTACTGTGTCTATGTTAGAACAGGGTTGTCCTTTCTCCACAGCTTTTAGGTATAATGATATTGTGACATGCTTATGATATGTAATTTCTATCACAAATATTTTCCTGCTGTAAAAGGTACACTGAAGACAGTTATGTTTAAGTGCCACCACTTACACATCTTGAGGGATATGAGGGAGGGACTGAAGGCTGTTTGTTCATGTTTCTGAACTGAATGGTAAACAGCTACCTTGGTTGTACAATTGGTTTAGTGTGGGGGATACTGCCTCTTTGGGAACTCTGAGAGGCTGTGAGAGACGGTGTCGAATGTTTGTCTCAACATTGTTGAAGCGTCAAACCACCACCTAAACAATGGTACATTAGTCAAATCATAGGACTGGAGTCTTCCTGTTTTCCTGCAAGATGATTCCCTTATCTTGCAAGCCAGTCAAGCCACAGGACTGGAAGCTTCCTGTTTTTTCCTCCTATTTTCCCATGAACCTGAATGCAGAACTGATTCTGCAAAATTTATCCTTACCCCTAGGTATGCGCCCAGACCCAGGCCAGAAAAACAGAGGAGCTCAGAGACAGTATTGGGCATACATATCACTGCCTGGTGAGGGGTACGGCCAAGCAAACCCGCTCTTGGAATATATGACGTGAATAAGACGAGCGATAAAATGACCAACATCAGGCGGAACGTTCCCCCACTGAGTGAACTGGACTGTCGGGACGCCGCAGCTCCATGGTGGTAGCTATTGCAACTGAAACTCTTTTCCCTCTTTCCTTTCTTTCTCTCCTTTCTCTTGCATTTGCTAACTTCTTGTCGGCTTAATAAAGTTACCTGGCACTTGGCTCCATTTTGAGTCTTAATTCTGTTCCCGAGAATACGAGCAAAACCACGCTCTGGTGTGTGAGAGGTTGGTCTGGCCGTCCCCAGCCTCCCAGACTCGTCTGAGGTTGGCTAGAACACAAGGGGACCTTCCTCTCATCTGAAATCAGAGCATGACAGAGGCTTGCTCGGGTTCTCCTCCAGAACACTTTTTCCAGGGCTATGGTATAATAAAGTGGATGCAAGTCTCTCTTTAAGGCATCATCACATGATCAGAATGGCAATGGAGTAGTATGCAATGTCCTTTTACCCCAAGATTATTTCAGATTAATCTGACATCTATGTTTTAAGACAGTTGTCCAAATCAGCAAAACAAAAATGTTTAACCTGGAGTCTGAATGAAAGTACACACTTGAGTTCTCTGTACAGTGAAAAAGGAGATCACATACATGTCTTAAGAAATGAGGGGAAGGAGGATGTCTGAGCCAAAGTTTCAAATTGACATTGAAATCTTGCCTTTCCCATCGAGGTAGTCACTTCAGTTCTTAACTAAAATCTATGTGAAACTACTTCACAGCCTACAGTTTCTCTTATTCCAAACTGTTGAAACACCTAGTTTCTACTGAAGGTTAGTTTTGCCCCATTGGCATTGCAGTTATGTTTGCATAAAGGAAAACTGTGATTGCATAAAATATGAATTTCAGCGTATAACATATTGCTTATGTCACTCCAGAAAACAGATACTGTCTTCCTAGTCAATAGAGAAAACTTTATTCTTTGTAAGTAAATGGTTTGTTTCCATCTCCAGTCAAATATTGAGTCTGTTAACATGTTTAAATCCTATTCAGTAAGTGACTTGTTTGTAGTCAAGTGGACACCAGTCCTAGCTGAGACCCCACAGCAGCTAGGGCTGTTTCAAAGGCAGCTGTATGTAACAGACATTGAAGTTGTGGCAAATAGCACGGAAGTTTTGAATCGAGTTGAATGCGCAGAATCATTTCTCAGGTTGGAAAGTAGCAGAAAGCTCCTAAGGGGGTATTTTTTCATGAAAGAAATTGAGAGAAGGGTAGATAAGTTATGAGTCTGCTTATGGAAAGACAAGTGAAAGAATGGCTTTTGATGGAAGGTCTGGTATTTAGGCTGCTGGTTATGTTGGTCATCCTGGGAATTAGCTGATTTTGCTACCACAATGAAACAGATTACATTCAATTCAAGTGAGAGTAGGTGTAGATATACGATGCATATTTTTTTTTTTTAAATCTCTTTCCCTTTCCTGAACTTCTCTTTTGAGCATAAAAGATTTTTTTACTTTTATTCTGGAGCTTTTCTAGGAACTAAAAATTATTTCAGATCGTCTGTGTTTCCTTAAGGATACAATTTCTCTGGCAATCATGAATTCCATAAGGGAGTATGTCTACCTCTGAGCTAAACACTGAACAGGAAGTGGGGTTCCTCAGTGAGGACAGCTGCCCATGGAGCTAGAGAGGCCTTTCTGGGGCTAGTAACATGACTAGAAAGGGAATGCTTCCGTTAGCAGACAGCTGTTTGGTTCAGACCCGGTGAGAAAGTCTAAGACCCAAAAGATTTCATTAGAGATAAGGTATTCCTTTTATTAACTTGGCCCTTACTTCACAAATACAGTGTAAAAACTGTAAATCAGGATTCTTGACATAAATTTTCTTGTATTAATATGATTTTGTATTTGCATTGTTCCTTTTGTACTGTGTCTGATTTGCATATTTTGTTTTCACTAATGAAAAATCTCTTCTACTTTGAATAATGATTTACATTACTTGATTTCACCTGATTTTATTTATTTTCTTTTCTAGCATATTAAAATAATCTAAAATGAAGTTTTCTTTTATTTCGCTTTATTTGTCTAGAATAAAGGGTGACAGTTAATGCTTAACACTATCTGCTTATTAAAGCCTGTACAATTGTAATGGATTTCTATGGCACTATGCCAGTTTACATGTGCTGAGGATCTTACCCCTTTTTTCCATGTTCTTACTGACAGTAATTAAACTGTGAGCCAAAATAGTGATCCTAACACAACTAGGAAAGCCTCTGGACAGTGATTCCAGAAATACGTCAATCTCCATGCGATCATAAAATATCACTTGTGTATGTGTACTTGTTTGGACTGAGATACAGTTAATTTTCTTCATAGCAGCTTGTATGGTGCTATATTTTTTATTTTTGACAAAAACAGTGTGGATAACACAGGGATGTTTTAGTCATTGCTGAGCAGAGCTTGCACAGCCTCAAGGCCTTTTCTGCTCCTCAGATAATCCACCAGCGAGTAGGCTGGGGGTGCACAAGAAGCTGGGAGGGAACACAGCTGGGACTGCTGACCCCAACTGACCAAAGGGATATCCCGTACCATATGATGTCATGCTCAGCAACATAAAGCTGGGAGAAGAAGAAGGAAGGGGAGGATGTTCAGAGTGATGGCGTTTGTCTTCCCAAGTAACCATTAGACATGATGGAGCCCTGCTCTCCTGGAGGTAGCCGAATATCTGCCTTCTGATGAGAAGCAGTAAATAAATTCCTTGTTTAGCTTTGCTTGTGCATGTGGCTTTTGCTTTACCTATTAAACTGTCTTTATCTTGACCCATGAGTTTCCTCACTTTTACCCTTTCAATTCTCTCCCTGATCCCACTGGGGGAGAAGTGAGTGAGTGGCTGTGTGGTGCCTAGCTACTGACTGAGGTTAAACCATGACAATATGTTGACATTGTCTTGAATGTATCATGTTCTCACTTATGTTTTGTTTATATAGATTTTGCAGAAGTCTAGAAGTTTACCCAACACAGTGGGAAAAATGTATAAAAGGTTTTGCAAACAGTATGAGAGGAAGCAAGGTATTTCCAAAAAGCAAAATACAGGTTTGTGTAGAGATAGTTTTGAATTAAGTAACACGGCTAACTCAATGAAGTAGCAAAAACACTTTGCCATGTTCTGCCATGGCTTATTTATCCTACTTGTTTACAAGTTCAATAAGTAATATAGCTCTTCCATTTTAGAGCAAGTATGTTCAAAGCTAGTTTGAGTCTAGCAATGCAGTCTTGCATCATATCAGTCCCCAAAGGCTTGCAAATGCGCTTGTCCATGACAGTTATTGGTGAATGAAGCAAGTAATGTAACATGAGGGAAATTAAAATACATATTCTCAAGCCTCAATGGACTTTTGTCACTGGGAAAGTTAGTGCTTACAAATGTTAGAGTGCTGTGATTTTTCTAAATGGTGGTACTGCTGTGAATTAGGAATAAAGTACTGTAACAAGATGATGTGTTTTTGGTGACTTTCTTTTCCATAATCAGGGGATGGGGTAGTAGTGATATTTAAGGCTTGGGAGAGGACATTTACTTCTGGACTCATAAATATAGTTACAGTGATAACTTTTTAAAGTTTCTCAGTTATAATCCCTGATGGAATGATGTTACATTGCATAACAATGTATATGCTATGTAAGCTCAACTTCTGCACTCTCTCCTTTATTCTCCTTTGAAATGCTACTACACAGCCCTTTACTGTAATTACTTTTCATGTTGTCAGCAAGATGAGCAGATCAGAGTCAACGTTTTCCCTTCCTGTCTTACTCATATTGGACATTGGTGTTGCTTTTTGGGCTCAGGTGAAAAACATACTGCACCAAATGTAGAGCTGCCATGAGAAAATTGCTTTCCTTTTGACTTTATTGGCATTTTTGTACTCTCACAATTTGGGAACAAAAATAATTGTGATTCTGAGCTATATTTTTCTCCTCCTTTGACGGTATCCTTCACTCAAGGCTTTGGTTAAATGACAATATATAGCTCACAGTATATTGACATATTAGTTTGGTTTCCCTTAATTTTATTTTTAATCAAACAACATGTATTTCTGTCCTCTTCTGACCTACTTTCTATCAGTAACTGCAACTGTATCAAAGAAGTCACCCTTTCCTTTCTCTATATGTCCTGGTAAAAATAATGGTTTTATTCTGTATTGTGAATGTGGACAGAATATAACTGATCCTGTTTCCTTGCTCTTGGAGAAATATTGATTTCATTTTGGTCTTCATGTCATTTACTGGCTGGTAATATTGAAACAAAACACCTAACTAAAGAATCCTCAACAGGCTGACTTCAAAAGAATGTCTAAAAGAATAGAGATGAAAGACTGATACTGAATATAGATGTATTAAAAGCAAAACCATACTTTCTTCTACCTCTGAGAAATGAACTAAAAGAAGCAAACAAAGCCCTCAACCAAATCCCATTTCTTATCGTGTGAAGAAATGGTCTATTAGCAATACTATTTTGAAAAATCATCAGCAGAATTTCTTAAAGGATTTTTTTTTTTTGCAATAAGTAGAGATGACAACTGGAAAGATGACAATCAGCATCAGAAGGATTGCACACCTGTAACCTAGTCATGCCCTTTCCTGACCTGACATAAAATAAAAATGTAAAAACTTTTCCTCACTCCACATATTGTTGCACCAAGGCTCACAGAACATGAACAGCAACTGTATAACTTGTAAATCAGATAGCTAGACAAGATGAAAGGGATCTTTGCAATATAAAAGGTTAACATAATCTGCAGGTCCAATATTTATTTCCCAGCTCAATAAAATTCAACTTAGAATTCTACTTCTGTTCTCAGTGTTAAGCATAAGAATTAAAAGTAGTGTTCACCTTGAACTTCCACATTAAAATTTCATGTCATAAAATAGAGCAAACAGAATGTGTAGATTGTCAGATACATTTGGTTACAAGTCTTTCCTTCTCAGGTCCTTTTCCAGAACTTTGTAATAATTTGGTTTTTTTTCTTCTTCCCTGCCTGGCCTTGTGAATAGATAAGTGAATAAGTAACTTGAAAGAACAGACAAATAGGCACATTAGCTATGAAAATATATTAGAAATTTGCAAAGAAAGTTAGAAAAAAAAAGAAAACGTAGTGCTGAATGAGCTACTGACAAATATGGGATATAGAGATTAGTACATAAATTTGACAAAAATTTTCAGATACTACACACAAATTTCAGCATTCTTTTAATGCTATAACACTGTCAGACTATTTCACTTCTAAATATTATTGCAGTAATATTGCAATCTGTTATGAACTCCTCACTTGTCTTTACATTTTCTAACTTGATGAATGCTAGAAAAAAGGAAAGGCTGAGTTTTGTCTTCCTTATTCTTTATTTTAATCAGAGAAGCTGTTGGTAGAATAAGCTCCTTGTAAATTTGAACAAAAGACCTTACCTGTAACATCAATATTGTATTGATCTCTAGCACACATATGAGAAACACGACTGTTACTATTATTATTTTTCTCTATTTTTCCTTATTGTTTGATAGCAAAATATTGTGTTTTTGAAGATGGAATGGAGCTTTAAAGGTCATATGTAGACCTACATTTTATCAAAGTACAGAAGTACTTGAAAACTATTTCAATTCTGTGCTCTTTCTTAAAATAATCCAATATAATTTGTGTCTAAAAATATTTTTCTCTATTTTTTTTAATCTTTGCATATATTAAAATGACACTAACCATACAAAGTTTCAGTGGATATTGAAAGATGGTTCACTAGTACAAATGAAAAGGAGGCAACAGACTAAACAAAAAAAAAAAACAACAGAAAAATGCAACATTTTCCTGAGATTTTGTATATGCGATAACCAATATTTTAATTGCTATTATTGGACATCTATGACTGTAGTTCTCATTTAAAGCCTAGGCAAAACAGGAGGAAACAATAAGGCTGTTATGTATGATTGTACTGTGCTAGGATTTTGTACTCTGTGTAGTTTTCCCTACAAAGAAAATGCATGCCCAGACCCTACTTAAGTAGTGTAAGTCTCATCTGGACACAAAGAACGCTCATAAAATACATGCTTCTCTCCCAGTAATGAGGAGTATAATCTACATTAGCTAATTAAAACTTTCTTCTAGATTCATTTGAGTTTACATCAGCCAAATAAAATTCTGACAATTTTAAGCTACATGCACAGATCCTTTCTATAGTCATCAAAAAGAGGTGTGAATCTTCAGGCAATTATCTGTGCCATCATAAGGCAGATGTCACATGGAGACGTCCTTCCAGTAACTTTGGAATGTATAGTTTAGATTAGACACTTGCTTTTTAGAAGAGTAGATTAGGTGAGACAAATGCTAACCATCAACAGTCTTAGTCAGCAAATCCCCTTCTTTTATATTAATTCCACATTTAAGGATTTCACTATTTAAGAAACAAGGTGCCAAAAAAAAAAAAAAAAACCCCAAAACAAAACAATCAAGGAGCAGTGGAAGCCAGGAGAATGATATCATCTTTGTACTTGCTTTATGCACATTTTGTTTGGCACAACCTGCAGCTCCCATTAACATCTGACCCGCTTTGGTATCCTGGTGAGGACAGAGAAATACAAGACTTGCGGAACAGACTAATGAGGAATCTCAACAATGTACATGATGTGTACTTATTACTCCTAGTTGCCATCCAATTATCTCCATCTCTTTATCATTATATCTGTAACACCTTTATTGACAAGTATTGAAGTAGTTTTAGACACTAAAGAAAACATGTAAGACTTTTACTTGATATTCAAAAGATTAAATGAATTAAAAATAATCACATTTTAAAAATTGTTAGTAGAGTAAAACATGCTCCTGTGAACAGCAAAATAAATAAAGATATGTTTCCTATGATTTTTCAGCTAGATAATAGATTCTTTCTAATAAAGTAAAAACTGACTAATGCCCTTCTTGCATTTGGAGTGTTGGTGACTTCTATGTGTTATATCTAATGATAAACAGAAATACAGGGAGCTTTTCCATCTCTTGGTCTTGATTAATTTCTCTTTATTTTCATCAAGGCATTGTTTTCACACAGTTTGCATTACGACACAGTGTCTTTGGAATAATAGCTCTATGGAAAAGGATGAATAAAATTGCCTATGGCCTAGATAACAATAGACTGAAATAGTTAAATGGACTCCATTGTTAAATGGAATCCTGTTAAAATTGATTTGTCTGTATCAGGGCTTAGTGTTCACAGCTACTGACCTTCATGCAATAATTCACTATGGCTGAATATTGATTTTTGAGACAACTACCTTCAAAAATCCAAGGAAAATGAACATGATTTAATAAAACATCAAGGTGGGAGACTAAAGTAGGAAAAAAAGAAAACCTTAATATATTAGTTGTGGGTATGGCTGCATCATAAATCAAGGTGCAGAAAAAGAGGGTCAATGTAGCTGCAAATATATTGTCTTTTATCTAAGGGAGAGTAACTACTGCATTGTTTCAGCTGTTTTATATCCTCTGACCCCTTTAAATCCTTTTGCTCGTACTGCCCATCCAGCTGCATGAATGTTATTGTGAAGCAAATCTCAAAGCTCATCCTAACAGAAGTTGGTTCATTCAGAAGTCACATTTCCAATAGTCACACCTCAATGTTGTAAAGAAATATCAAAGCTAGGATGCAGCAGTCCTTGGCAATTTTCCGGAACATTTGGTAGCCCTACTGCACTCCATGATTGACAGGAGGCTTACTGTCAAAAACAAAAAAAAAAAAGATTAATAATAGAAAATGCAGCAGAATCAAATGAGTGATATAAATTATTAAAAGAAGATGTTAGTAAAGTCCTTACACAATGACAAATTCTAAAACTTGATTATAAGTTAATTAAAGCATCATCACTTTTTCTGAACATTGAAAAATGTGCTTGTTAGAAAAGAGGCAAAAAGTAGATGCATCATCAGAAGAATGAGTTTTTTTTCATGTGAGGTGCAATTTTCGGCATATGATTTGCATTTTCACAAACTAGTTACCTCTTGTCATCTCACAGTCTAATTACATTCTATTTTCTCTTAAGTACTTATCTTTGTACTACTCTTACTGTAGATGTCCTGCCAGTAAATATTACTTTGTAAGCATTTCTTTTAAATTAGACAAAGCTGAATCTGAAGAATTCCTCTCTATTTTCTGTATTGAAAGAAGTGGAGGAGGAAAAGGAGGACAAATAAAATGGCATGGCCTGATCTTTGTTTATAAGAACATTTTCCCCTCAGCTGTCTGTGGAAATATAATTTCCATTTTGCCTTAAAAATCAGTCAGACAACATTTCTTAACACATATTCTTCCTTGTCAAACATTTCACTGATGCTTCATTCAGTAGACAGCTTAATAAAAGGTATTTCACCCTTAGCATGTTGCTGAAGTTGTCCGTCATTTTCTTTCCATTTCAGATTACATTTGTGGAAGCAAGAGGCCCAGATACCTTATAAGTAACGTCACTAGTAGGATTGTTAACTCCTTTCTTGCTGCTTACCTTCAGCAGAGGGAAAAAGGAAATTGTGCACGTTTTCTCTTGTGAAGATCATTTGAACGGGCCTTAAGAGTCAGTGATATTTAAAAGACATGAAATTTGCAGATTTTCTTCCTCATTCTGAGGGTAGCTCAGAGGGCCTCAAGACTCCAGTACACGGGAAGAACTTATTAACAAAAGTTGTCATGTTCCATTAGATGTGATTTTTTTCAACTACGAATATAAACCAAATTGTATATACATAATATTTTCTATGTAATTTTGATAAACTATGCATTTCCAGTAACCTTTTAAAACTAGTTGTAAGAGTGTTTGCAAGCTAAGAGGAAGATGCGTCACTAAGGTTATCCAAGGAAGGGCCTTTTCACTGCAAAGAGGATGAAAATTAAAGGGAAAAGAAAAAAAAAAAAAACCCAACCCAAGACACACAGAGAGAGACACAAACCTAATAGATGAAGGATAACAGGGATGATGTCAAAGGATGATGTCCTCTGTCACTAGTTGAGGAGCCATTAAGAAACTCCAGGCACAGCTCTGGAGAAGGTAGACCTGGACTTTGTGGCCAATAAAAAGAGGGAAATAGGAAGAAGATGAGGATTTGGGATACTTGAGGTACGGGCTCCCTGGGCCTGTGGTCTATACAATTGGAGTGAGCAGGGTCTCAGTGCTAGACACTGGAGCAGATGGGGGTTTTGGCCCAGCCACTAGGATGGGAATGGGATATGTCCCAAGTGTCAGCTGCTGGGAGGAACCAGAGCGAATGAGGTGAGTGAGGCATGCTGTACTGCAGGTCGGAGAGGGACTATGTGTGACAGCCCATGTGCCAGATGCTGGTGGGGTTGTGAGTGTCTGTACCTTGGCCAAACTTGGTGCACATCAGAGTGTGTGTATAGTTCATTCAAAAACCTCAAGCTGGACCAGGGACAAGTACGATGCCCTAGGTCTGACAGGGGTGCTGGATAGGTAGAGGTCTTTGCTGGTATTTGAGGGAGACTGTGACTATGGGCTGCCTATGAGATGAGTGCATGAATGTGTGTGTGTTGTCTAGCAAGTATCAAGCTGGACCAGCTGGCAAGTAGAGGAACCATGGGGCAGGTAAGAGATCCAGGATCTGGGTAGATATGTTGTACAGGCAGAAGGGCAGTGTTGGTACTTGCAGGATCCATGAATGTGCCTGCGAATCAAGAGAGTGTTAAGCGTGTGCCTTCACCAGTAACCTTCAGCCTGGACCAGCCAAAGAGTAGGAGGGGCTGTCTGTGCATATGTTTTATGCCAGTCCTGTATGTGGGCACTGATGAAGGCAGCACTGTGTCGGTGGTGGCTGTGTAGCTGGTGCTGTCAGGTATCCTCTGTGTGTGTGTCACACTCTCAGCCTCACTACCAGTTGAACCTTTAAACAGGAAAGCTGCTGCTGCATCCCTTGGCCTGGGCTGGAGACTCCAGGTGCCCTAGGATGGGCTTCAGTGGCCAGGCAGGAGAAGCTCCTAGCCCCAGAGCTACTGGAGGAAGCAGCCTTCATCACGAAACACTAATATGCCTTCAAAATATGCTTAAAGTTATTCTGTTCTTTGCTTTCCAACAGCAAAAGATATCATGGTTTGCTATTTTTAAAAACTAATTATGTGTTTAATACTTTGTGTACAATTCCTGAACATTTTTATTATTTTGACTCCTTCATAGGTTCTTGGATATTTTATCTTATCACTTCTGCAGTTTCTCATTGCTTCATTCCTACAATGTACAACAAGATGACCTTTTTTTTTTTACATTTTTAGCAACACTACTCCTTTTCCCCTGCTTCCATTATGGCTTTCCATTTTGGGTTCCCATTCTACCTTAAGCATAAATGATTATTTTCTTCCTCCTAAGATCTTACCTTAATTTCCATGAAATGGTATTTTCCTGGTTCTCCTCCTAACTTTTTCACAGTTAATTAGGAAGGTTTACAGTGGGCCTCTTCCTTGACAAATATTTGCAAGTATCTCAGGTATTTTAGAAAACATGAACTACTCCAATCAACTGTGTTATCTTTTTATTTATCCTCTCTCTTTCCTCTGGGATCCTTACTGAAATTGTGTAAAATAGAGGTTTTTTGCAATGCAGCTCCATTAAGTATGTGGAGGAGACCTCCATGTGTATTTGAAAGCCTGTGACTCATGCCTCTGGAAGTATATCCAGCTCCCTGCTAAACAATTATAATAGAGAAATTCACTGAAGAAGAATTTATATTTCCTCCCTTTAAGGTCCGACCACAAGATGGACCAATTACAATAGCGCAATAAGAGCAATGTAATTGTCTGTGTTTCAAGCAATTGACAAAACCAAAAAGGCTTAGGAAGTTGAAAGAAGATGAAAATTGCTACTTGTAATGTATGATAACTAACTAGATGGTAGTTGTTTTTGAGAAAATATTCCCTATAGCTGTTTCTTACCACAAATTTATATTTTTATCTATAAATTAATGGGCATAACATAGCTGCTAATGGAAAGTACCGTTAGGTGGGTCTCATTTAAATGGAAAGTGAATTATTCTATGTAATACATGTACTATATCTATATGTATAGGAAATTATTCAGATACATAAAATAGCAATAACCATTCAGTAATGGATATAACATAAATGAAAATGCATAAGATACAGAATACACAAGGAGGGAAGCGATAGATTTAGATTTACAAGACTTTTAAAACAGCAAATATAAAAAGGATACAAAAATACCATGAAAAAGTATTCAATAACACTGACAAAGTCCCTTGGTTTTGTAGAAAGTACTCTTTAAAGCCTTTGAAAAGTCAGTTGGTTTTTTTTTAAAAAAAATGGAATCCATCACACTCCTATGACAAAAACCTCATAGATGTTGACAAGCAGAATCAGAACACAGAAGTCTGAATCTTATTTCTGGATTTTTTTTTTTCCCAGATTCCATACCAGTCTCCTTATAACTTTATTGATTTACAATAAAAAGACTGTGTTAAAAAAATACATTTGATCGCAGTTTCTGTATTTTTATATGTGGCCATAGTATTTGTGTTGCTACCTGCTTGATTTGATTTCATGAGTGTCATTTTCCATTTGCAAAATTTGCTAAACTCTGAGCAGCAGTCTCCTTTGAAAAACAGAAGCAAGGAAGTGACAAAAAGGAGCTAATGATAGGAATGATGTGGCATTTTAGAGGACAGGCTCAGTCAAACTGTCATAGTTTCACTGCCATTTTGTTTACATGTCAGTAGTGTTCAGAGGTCTCAACCCATATCAAAATCCAGCAGTGACAACCTATTCTCACAAAACTTAAAACTGGAATAGTCAAAAGACAGGATAAAGAGAGAATGGATTCTTTCACAAATATCTGAAACTGAAAATAAAAAAGTACATTTTCTCACCATGCAAATGCAGGCATCTTGGATGACATGAACATCTATAAATGTAGTACACTCATCCAGGGAATAAGTCATGGCCCTCCATCCAAGTAATGTAGCATGGCTTGTGCCCACACTGCTTGGACCTACCTCCGCCTCAGGTGGAGTGGTGCATTAATAATACAAGGCACCTGTCTCAGGTCTTCTCTAGTTCCCATGTGGTGCTCGGTGGCTCACACACAGAATAACTATTATTTTGTGCACACACATGAAATAACTGTTATTGTGTGCTTTTACTAGTTCAAAGTGTTGTAGTAACACATTAAAATTTTCTGAATCCAAGTTACAGAATGAGTTGCCTCAATTCCACCCAGTCTGTTACAGTCAGACTCTTATGGTCTGACTCTTATGGTCTATGCATGCAAAGGAGGAATTTGTTGTTCGTCTAAGTCTTAAAAATCTAGTGAAATAATTGTTGTTAGACCACTTATCATTATGCTAACACATTCTGTACAGGTAAAGTAATGTATCTGCTCAAGATTTCTAGAATTCATCCTGCTATTACAGTCACCCTTTCACTGCCCATCTGGTACTTAAGATAAATGGTTTCAGTCTGGGAGGGAGGGCTATGGCAAACTTTTGAGGAACTACCTTCATGGAGATGAGGTAGATGTTGTGTTGATGGTTTTCTCCTCCCTACTCCAGGTTCTGCTTTGCATCATTTTTGCTGGCATGCTTTACACTTTATTTAGTGGCTTGCGAGTTCACAGGACATCCAAATTCACATGCCCATTCACTATACGTAACATTTTACACGTGCTATATCCTTATTCTTTGTTCTCTGTTACCTCCAAAACTGGGTTTACTCAGCTCCCAATATTCCACTCTCTCCATGACTGGTTAAATGGACATTGGTGAGTAGTTCACAGCCCAGGAGCCACCTGATTTTAGTAGAATTACATGGAATTACTTTTGTTCCTATTTTTATTTAGCTGTGTTTGATTTTTCTCCCTTAATAGACTACTTTACAAAATGCTTATCAGAGAATGTAGAAGTGTGCAGAATAACATATTTAAATGACTTAAGCCATTTCCTCTTCAGTAGCCTTGATTTTTGTGTGAAGTCCGTCTCAGAATTAAAAGTGTTCAACGACAACTCTCAGTTGTCAGAAAGCTATATTAACTCATTGGAGCAACCTATTTTGGCAGATGTGCTCATCCAGAAAATAGATAACATAAAATTCACTGACTTTTTCCCACAGCATAAGACAAATTTAAGCCAGTCATAACATCAATTTACAGAGAAGTGGCAGACTTATAAATTACTTTACCTTTATATGTAACATGAAGTAAACATATGGTGGAAGGTATTTGGAAAGGCATTTATGAGTCCTGTAAAAATGCTATAACAAAGTTCTAAACAGTTTATTCCAGGGTACTTCGTCAATACTGATACGTGTTCCTAACTCTTGGGTCAACTTTAAAACACCACTCATTAGTATCAATGGATTTCTCAGCTTTCTGGACTGTTTTTATGCAGTCTTAATTTTTTTTGTTTAGCTGACATTCAAATTTTTTTTTTATTTTTTAATTTAAATTTTAAAAAATAAGATTACTGTTATTAGCTACAGTAAAACTTTTGAAAAATCATATTCTTAAAAATCCATGAATTGACAATGTAAAAATCCTTACATTTATAGGCTATTTGCTACAGAATTAAACAAAATAATTACTGCCAATTAGTAAATCTATTGCTGAAAATAAATATGAGCAAAACACCCCATAAACCTATTTTTTTTTTTTAATGACAGATCTTTTCCTCTAACCAGTGGCATTGTAGCCCGTTGACCTATTCTGTGAGCACAGCATGGGTCCTTGCTTTTCAGAGTTGCTGCTCACCCCTCACTGTGGCCAAACCTTCACAGTTTAATCTTTAGCCTCACTCAGGAATGCAACTCAGTATTTCAGAGTCGTCACATAAGCTTCTTGCTTCATGAAAATACAGTAAATGACAAGTCATAGTACTGTGTATGAGGCAACAAATAGAACTCAGGAGGTCTTAAGTGTCAGCTCCAATTATAATTAGAATATCACAGGCTTCCTTAACATTGCATTAGGCTTCATCCCTTCTCATGAAGTGACAGATCAGGGAAGGATTCTTGGTATCGGTGTATGCTAAAGGATTTTGGTTTTTAGTATCCCCTTACCTAAATATAATTACTAATGAAGTACATTTCAAAATATCCAGTCCTAAAAGGATTGTTTTAATAATCTATAAAAAGTACTCTATGAAAAATAAGACAAAGTTTTAATGATAATTTTTTTTTACTGAAGCCCATAACTATTATAAAGCTATAGAACATCTTTGTGAATGCCTTGATTTAACAATAACACCTGTTGAAAACATAGTGCATAGCTGGATACCTTAGTATAACCTTCACAGATTGAAATATACATTTCATTTAGAAAATCTCAGGCATCTCTCCTTGTACTGCTTTTTGGGTTGATGCAAGAGTCTGTGAGGATATACTAGAACTTACTGAAGCAAACTAGCTTCTTTGGAGTTAGTTCACTAGTAGTATGGAGCCATTCTATTTATTTTATTTCAGAATTAGGTAACTAAACTTTCCATGATATGGTTTATTTATAAAAACTGGCACTCTGTGTCTCTCCTTATGTTCCATTTTGGACTGTGAATCTAAGTCATGTTGGAAGTTGATGGTACAAAAGAATTTTTCCATTCCATGAATTCCAAGTAAAAACACATATCACAATATCCACCACCATTTAAATAGAAGCTGATGAAGATTAGTGAAATCTTTCCACTATTCTTTCCAATTTAACCTGTTTTCAGTCACAATCTCCACATCAGCATAAACTCTAGTGTATTGTATATTACAATACAATTATTTCCAAAGAACTTTGCAGAAATACAGTTTAACATTTTGGCACTTCAGTATAGGTCAAAAAGTAAGGACAGAAAAAGCTTATCTCATGATAGGAACATAAGAACATCAATAACAACAGGAGAGCAAAGGTCTGTCTGCTTGATATTCTGTCTGCGCTGTAAGCAAATGTCAAGGGAAGAATGAGAATGGGGTCAAGGTATATGATGCTTCCCCTAATACCCTTCCAGGCTCCACTATATTTGCCGTAGGATTCCTGAGGTAGATATGTTTTGTGTAATGTATGTTTCACTTTTTAAAAGAGAAAAGACTTCTTGTGGAACTTCACAGAGTCAGTTGAAGGATTTGGTCAGATCACCACTATTGCTATTTTGTGAATGGAGAGATAATCATTGATTTCACTTCTCAGCTTTTGAAAATCTCTACCTATGACTTTCATTTTCCTGTGATACTTTAAATTAAAAATTGTCTACAAACAAGATGTTTTCTATAATTATTTCCTGTCTGAATTTTAATTGATAAAAATCTGAAATATTTAATGAATTATTAGTGCTTTAATAAATGCTTTAATAAATAAAGCCTACAGTATTTGGTGTATATATTATGAATGGGAATGATGAAGACAGGGTAGTATAGTAAAAATTCACCTCTGTATTCAGTTGGTACTTTCTGCAAATGCTAGGTGGTAGCTTATAGTAACTGCAGTACAGTAGATGTGAAAATCAATTTAGGTTCAGTTGAGATACTTAATTTGCTGACCTGTATCCCTTTGGCCTACCTTTGATATATCCCCTCCAAATTGTTTTTGTCCCTTCCTCCTTAAAAGGTTTGACAAAGTCTTGGGGTCTAAGAGAACTTTGCTATTATGAATGCTAAGTTGTCACTCTTTATATTCATTTAGTTTGTTTTTTAAATTTCATTTATGCTTCCAAGCTCCCTTATAAATTCCATTTGCTTTAACAAATTCAATGCATATACCAAAGAGATGGTAGTATTCTGGAAGCAGATAGGGATTTAAAACATGAAACTGTCTGCAATTGTACAGACCTAAAAAACCAAAAAACCAATAAAGTATTTGAAATCTGCAACTCATAAGTGAAGAATAGCCTTCTGGAAAGAGTGGTGGTAACGTGCCCATGACACGTGAGCAGTGAGGACCTAGGAGTGTCAAGGAGACCATTGCTTGACAGCCATTTGTCGTTCACTCTAACGGCTCAAAATTACTATAGTAGAGGTTAAGGTCTCTTATCATTTTAGTTGTGCAGTTCCATAAGTCTAACCACTTCTCAATCCGACCTGACCTGCCCAAGTCTACCTAACCAGTTTACCAGAAACTGTGCAGAAAATGCCAGCTATTCATGGCCTGAAAATACTCCTCAGGATATTAGCAGCTTGTCAATTCTCTGAAGTCTTGTTGTGAAAAAGACTCAAATCAAGAATTGAGGCTGCACTTTTTTTTTAGCGGGACATGTGAAGCAGGATAAGATTTGTAAGGCATCTCTAAATAAAACTTCTTCACCTTTTGGAATAAAACACAGAGGCAGGAAAGGAATGATGAATAATTTAAGGCAGATAGATCTTAAAGATGGAATGTCTTCCCTTAAAAGCCTCTTTGGGTTATTACAGCTGGAAGTCTTGTCAATCATCAAAACAGTGAGGCTGTAAATAAGTACCCAAATCCAAGAAAAGAGAAGAAACTCTTCTCAATGGAGACATGCAGTTTTTTAAGTGTTAAAAAAATCATGACAAAAACTTTTCTGTTTTTACCTCTGTTGAACAGCTTTTGACCCATCCTCTCTTTTTACTTTGATCAACAAGATTTACTCTTCTTCAGTGATGCATTTGAAGAGTGCAACATAGTAAAAATTGTTGTAATAGTTTAATACTGAAAACTATGAAAAAAGACTATGTGGGCTCTAAATACATACTATGAAATTAATTTACTTATATAGTATCTATTTTTGTGAATAGTTTTAGAGAAATATGACCTGTGTTGTTGTTTAAATATGAATACTAGTTAAGTGATAAAAAACCAGACTTATCTGAAAGGTAGCAAAGGAAGCAATATTTACAGTATGGAATTGGAAGTATTTATACTATAAACACTATCTATTGTATGTCTGTACTGTAGACATAAAGCTGCCTGTTGTAGGTAGCTGTGTACTGTTGACAGAAAATGAGTATCTTCATTGTAGTTCCACAAAAAAAAAGCTAATTGTATAATTTTACTCTTCATTTACTATCTTTAAAATATCCCCTCTCTGGAAAAGTCAGTCCTCAAAGACATTAAAAATAGGAAAGTATGAGTCTCTGTATAGCTGACAACATACAAGCAAGAGGATATTTTTTT
The DNA here is from genome assembly GCA_009806455.1 of Tetrax tetrax. Lineage (NCBI taxonomy): Eukaryota > Metazoa > Chordata > Aves > Otidiformes > Otididae > Tetrax > Tetrax tetrax. The sequence continues at coordinate 433,847 of WHYT01017894.1, forward strand.
TTTCAGTGAATATATTAAGACTGTGGGGTCGTTGTCCAGGATAGTGTTGGGAGACATGAAATGAGAAAGATTGAACGAGATATTGAAAGCTCATAATGATACTGAGACTTTCCAGAGTTATAACACATAATATCATACCTGTTCCAGACTTTAAATTAAAACCAAGTTAGATTGGGACAAAAATTTCTACGAACCTATTTTTCCATAGTGCCCTAGCAGTTCTGAGTGCTGAGTGGGGATGATGGTTTTCTGAACATTTTCTATTGCCCCTCAAAGAAGACAAGACATTTAATTAAACAGAGAGTAGGTAATCTGGCATGAAATTAAAGGGGTTTATTTATTAAAGGAGGTTTATCTTTGAAATTAATAAATTAAGTTAGATGTTGAAGAATTCTGCCCAATGACATACATCATCTCAGGTGATGCTAGTAACCTAGATCTCAACTCATGGAGGTGTTCCCACAGGCCTTCCCAGCTATAGGGACATGTGCTTGGGAATAGATTCAAATAGCTGAGCTTTGTCCAAAAAAAAAGTTATATTTTTTTATAAAAAAAAAGTGTTTCTTCCTTTCATGGCTCCAGAGAGATAAATAAAACTATAAAATTTCCTGGCATGTGCTGTGTTGGAGAGAGAAAACCTGAAATATGCTCACAGCTCTTTTGTATGTGACAATGTGACAAGTATTGCTAGATCACTCTACCAATTACATTCCATTAAAAATTATTCATATTTAACAGGATTCTGTTCATAAAGTCCGTTAACATTATGAGACTGGAATAGACACACATTCAGCTAGGTGTCACAGCCAGTAATGTTTAATTAGCTGTTAATTAGTTATTCCATTTTTTAGAGGATGCTCCCAATATTTGGATTTGACAGACTATCATTCTAATGGTTAGTAGATTACTTTGGCTATTAAGTTGTTTCAGAACTAAATTTAGGATCTATCCCTAATGGGTTTATATGACAAAGGGGGCAAGATATGCATGTTTAAAAGACTATTAAGCTAGAATAAAAAATTTCTCATTGCTTGCAGTACACTTTGGATCAGAACTCTGGAAAACAAGTTTATGCTGATTTCTATAAGCATGTTATAAAATGGGAAATGAACTATATCACATTTGACATTTTTGATGTTTCTGAGAAATTTTATTAGAAAATTTATTGTATTCTTACTATCTAGAGTATTGTTCTATTGATGGAATTAACATAACTTTTCAGAAAGAAAAAAAAAGAGAAAGAAAAAGGGATTTAGGCTATTAGCCTATATTTCAAGGTGTGTCAGTTCCAAAAAAAATTAGATGCCAGATCTCCTAACTGTTAGTTTCCTGCTCTTGCCACTACACTGCAGTGCATCCTGTTGTGTGTTGCTATGAAGAGTGTTAATCACTACATACATTTTTCAGCAGCGATGAGAATAACCTGTCACTGTCACATGATATAACATCTAATAATATGCCCAAATATTACTTTCTTAACAAAAAAAAAATAGTATATTTTAACAAAGGGAAGAAAATGTCTGTGCAACCCAATGGATGAGCAGGGTGGAAACACATCAGTTTCTGTTGTTAATGGAAAATAAGAGAGTGTTTTGGGCTACCACTTCTGGCTACTTTTGGCCACTTGTGATTCCCATGTTACCGTCATGCAAAACTCTATAAATCACTGATAGCCTTCAGGTGGTTAAAACATGATCTAATTCAGATCATCTAGGCCAGATTACCTGGTGGCAGAGTTTTTTAAATGGATGAATTACTGCTCACGTTGCAATAAATAAACCAAAGAACAAGGACATCTAATTTTAAAAGTGTATTAAAGAATGTCTCTGGTTTTTCAGTTCACAAGCAAAGAAGATACATCCTAATAAATGATCAAATTAAACTTAAAGTATCTTTTCTGCATGTTCTTAAAATAAATTGTTACCCATTCTTTTTCCTTGCTGTGTGTCTTATAAGCTAAAGGAAAGTCACAATAACCCAGTAAGCTATTAAAAAGACCAGTATTGTAAGTGACTGCATTTTGTAGTCAACTAGTTGTGACAATGTTAAGCATCACAAACAAAAGAACATACTAACATTGTCCTTGGAAATAGGAAAAAAAGACAAAACATGGAATTCATTATCTTTCTCCTGGGGCAAGCAATGTTAATGTATCTGTCAATCATTTTAAAACTATGACCACTGTACAGTCTCCCTGGGCAAATTTTTAATTTATATGCAGTTATATTACAGATGTACTTTCCATATCTTACATAAATAAGTTGCTAGTATCTCCCAAAATTTTTACAAATTGGAGAAATACTCTATTATTAATAATTTGGTTATAATTTAATGTTTCTACTTGTCATCAGGTCATAGTTTTTGCAGTATTTCCTTAGGGAACCAATGCTGTACAAATTCTAAATAAATTAGTTTAAATGAAAACAAATTAACAGTGAATCATGCAAACTGACCTTTACCTGTTAATTGTAATGCAAGATTGTTAGCTGTAAGCCAGTAAATACTGCAGGATAAATGATTAATTGAAGATTTATTCACATTAAAGTGAAGTAAATTTTAATTCAGCAAAATATCCTGAGTGGGTTTCCTTGTATGAGTATTATGAGTGGAAAGGAGAACATGAAAGTTAATGAGTGGCAGAGGAGATGTACTAGAAAAGGTGGAAGAGACATAGGGCAGAACAAAACTGCCATATGCAAGTTCGCACAGGCATATATGATCTTTAGGGGACACAAATACACGTGTCTAAAGCTTCTATTCATAGACAATCAGTGATTCTATTACAGTAATAACACGTTGGATTAGCCAGCAACTACTGCTGCCGGACACTTTGTGACTACACTGTCAAAGATGGCATACCCTAAAAACCACAGGCATTTCTGACTTTGAAATACGCACCTAGAACCTGTGGGTCCTGGATGTGGCAGACAGGCAATGTGGACAAGTGTTTTGTTGGTTAACTGCCATCCAGAGAGTTCTGCCTCTGAATGATAATAACAGTTATCTGTGGTACATGAAAAAATCAGGAAAATTTTAGATGCTGGATGTAAGCCTTTTTGAAAAGATAATAGCCATGTCGTGTGAAGATGGTAAGCATGCTTGTAATAGGTATGGAGAAATGAAAGGCACAGACATATTTAAATAATAAAAAGTAAGCCATGTTCACTACAAGTTATTAATATTCAATGAGGCTATGAGATTTTTGGTGTGGAAGACATGAGTTTGGACTGCAGCAAACAGGATGAGCTGGGGTTTGGCTGGAAAGTGGGAGTGAAACTCAACAATTCTGCATGGAAGTTTTTGATGCAGCTAAACAAGTGGGGCCATATTTTCTTTTCCTGTGTTACTATGCAAAGAGGATGAGAACTTTTCTCTTTCTGCTTAGATGATTTAGAAATCTACCAGTTCTATGGAACATTAGCTTTTGATGTTTTGTGCTTGCATACTTCTCAGAGAGAGACCTTATTGTGAAGAAGGTCCTTAGGTGCTATGACAAATAATAAATAAACAGTAACAGCAGAAAGAATAATGATAATATAATACCAAAAAGATGTTTTCTTCTAGGATTTAGTAGAGAGCGTAACTTCATATGTGTCAGTAGAAAAGACTGTTTTTCATAACAAATAATTTGGTTGCAATGAAAATTTTCCTTTGTGTCAGGTAAATTATCTTCTGTGCTACTTGATGTGCTATTGTAATCTACTAGACTGGCAATTCTGAGTAAATTTATTACGTTTCTCAGAGAACTGATTTCTTATTCAAACACATTTAAGACTTCCTTTCTGTGATTTTTGGATTACAAGGTGTTACCTGAAATGTGGTAGGGCATAGTTCTTAAAAAATAAGGCAAAGAAATAAGATATTTATTTCATTTTTTTTTAGCCTATGCACTTCTTCTGCCAGTATAATCAGGATAAGTTTTTATAGTCTAAATGTCCATACTTCTGATATGTTCACTGTTTTTTTTCTAGGGAGATTTCCACGATGTTTTTCATCTTCACCTGATGATGACTTTTCTATTTTTCATCTGGTACTGCCTTTTTTACATTTGATTCATACTCATAGTCTCCAAAGATCTCTTAAGTAAAATCTCTTACACATTACAATATACAGCTTTCAATAGAACACACTAAATTGTGTTATTCTCTAAAAATTAGTGCTCATTAACCTGGTCATATTTGAATGTCTAACTATTTATCCTTGTATAATTCTAACTAACTATAGTGTTTCAGAATCACTGAGAAAACCTGCCTTTCATTTCCTTTATGGTACTTGGCGCATCAGACTCAAGGTCCAAAGAAAGCCATTTACAGAATTAGACCAAAAGAGAGTGGCTATTTAAATCATCTTCTGTTAAACAACTGAGAAGTTTTGAGTTCATCCCATCCCAAGATATGACTATTCTTCTCTGTGTGATCTCTTAGTAGATGACAATGGATAGGTATTGCAACATTGGAAGCTTTCTAAATGTCTCGTGTATGTCCAGACCTCCTGACTGTGGCTATGTAGGCTTTTCAGCTACACTTCTTTAGACGAAGTAGTACACTATATACTTTGTCAAAGGTATACAGTGAATCCAGACTAAATTTGTTAATAGTTCTGGGAACAAAATTAGTAATCTTCATGGAATTCATTTTTCCTTAGGAAGTCCACCAAGTCTTAATTCTATTCTTTTGTTTCTTAGCAATGAAGTACAATAGAGATGTATCTTCTATTCAGGTGTCATAATCATGTTTCAGTACATTTGACTCGAGAAGGCCCAGAAACCTCTAGTAACTATTTTTGAGTTTGCACTGCAAATTAATGGAAAGCAGTGGAAATAACACTCTTGACAGTAATGATCCATGAATCCACTTCTAGAAGGAAAGATAAGGTTTTATTTTTCTTCCAATTTTTTTCTTAGACATATAAATAGGTTAAGCATATTTGAATTATTCATAGTCTAAGGACTAAAACATCAAAGTACGTAATGGGATAAATAATGCACTTTTTCTCAATGTTTATATGGCTGATATATGTATATATATGAGTATCTTGCTTAGAAAAAAACTCAAGAGGAAAACTGAGCAATTTTTGAACCTTATTAACATACTCTATAAGTAGCTGGAATCTTCACTATTTTATGTTAATTCTTTCTCTATTTTCCTTATTTCTTACAGACAACTTCATTTGGTGACTGAAAACAGTAAACCAAACATGCTCAAAGTAAAGAAAGATGTTATAGTTAATTTCTTTTAAGATAGTACAATTTTCATGTTAACACTACAAAGTTATACAGGAAAATAACTATTGTCTCAATCTGAATTCATAGCTACCGGTATGAAACTACATTAATACTCTTTTCTGTAAGGATTACATTGACTCTGGGTGGGGAGAAATTTGTCTTCTATTTTTGTCAATCTAAAGCTTTAATGAGTTTATGTCAGAAGAATGTAAATTAATGTCAGCCAATGAGGGGTTGTGGAAAATAAAAAGACAGTTTTAGGGCAGATTTCATTTTCTTTCAACCTTTCATTGTATTTCCATGTGTCTGTTATTTCATAGAATCATAGAACAGTTTGGATTGGAAGAGACCCTCAAAGATCATCTAGTTCAAACCCCACTGCTGTGGGCAGGGATATCTTTCACTAAATCAGGTTGTTCAAAGCACCATCCAACCTGACCTTCATCACTTGCAGGGATGGGGCATCAACAGTTCCTCTGGGCACCCTGTTCCAGTGTTTGACCACTCTTACAGTAAAAAATTTCTTCCTTATATCTAATTTAAATCTACCCTCTTTTAGTTTAAAGCCATTACCCCTTGTACTGTCATTACAGGCCCTGGTAAAAAGTTCATCTCCATCTTTCTTGTAAGCCCCCTTTAAGTATTGAAAGGCCACAATAAGGCCTCTCCAGAGCCTTCTCTTCTCCAGGCTAAACACCCCCAACTCTCTCAGTTTCTCTCTGCAGGAAAGGTGCTACATCACTCTGATTATTTTTGTGGCTCTCCTCCAAACTTGCTCAAACAAGTCCATGTCTTTTTTTTGTGCTGGGGGCCCCAGAGCTAGATGTGGCTTTTCATGTAGCCCAGGATACAATTGGCTTTCTGAGCTGCAAGAGCACTTTGCTGGCTCATATCTAATTTTTCATCTACCAATACCTCAAAGTCCTTCTCTGCAGTGCTGCTCTCAACCCACTCATCTCTCTGTACTGATACTGTTTTTTGCCCTGACCCAAGTGCAGAACCTTGCACTTGGCCTTGTTGAACTTCATGAGGTTCCCATGCCTCAAGACTGTCAAAAGCCCTCTGAATGACATCCCTTCCATCTTGAGAATCAACTGCAAAACTCAGCTTGGTGTCATCCATTAACTTGCTGAGGATGCAGTGTCTTTGTCAATAATAAAGATATTGAACAATACTGGTCCTAGCACAGACCCCTAAGGGACAGCCTGTGTTACTAATCTCCATTTGAACATTGAGCTGTTGACTGCAACTCTTTGGATATGACCATCCAGCCAATTCCTTATCCATCGAATAGTTCATCCATGAGATCTTTCTTTCTCCAACTTAGAGACAAGGATGTTGTGTTGGACCGTGTCAAAAGCCTTGCAGAAGTCAAGGTACATGACATCAGTTTCTACTCCCTTATTCACTAATGCAGGCATTTCATCACAGAAGGCCGTCTGATTAGTCAAACATGATTTGCCCTTAGTAAAGTCATGCTGGCGCTCTCTAATCACCTCCCTGTCATCTGTATGCCTTGACATAGCTTCCAGGAGGATCTGTTCCATGGCAAAGAGGGGAGGCTGACTGTTCGGTAAGTCCCAAGGTCCTCCTTTCTACCTTTTTTTAAAATAGGTGTGATATTTCCCTTTGTCCCTAGTCACTGGGGACTTTGCCTGACTGCCATGACTTTTTAAATGTGATGGAAAGCAGCTTAGCAGCTACACCTGCCAGTTCCCTCAGGACTCTGGGATGCATCTTATCAAGTCTCATGGACTTGTGTATGCTCAGGTTCCTCAGATGGTCTCAAACTTGATCGTATCCTGTGATGGCTAGGACTTCATTTCCCCCAGTCCCTGCCTTGAGACTCAAGAGATGTGGCAAGAGCAATTGCCAGTGAAAACTGATACAAAAAAGTTTTGAGCGCCTCAGTCTTCTCCATGTCAGGTGTCAGGAAATAGTTTGTCACTAAGTCAACCAATCTTCCAGAGAAGATCCTCCTTCCTCTTCTAGACATGTGGATCCCATCTCTCTCCCATAATCTGTATTCATCAAAGAATGTCCCATGACCATACCAGCCAAAACCCTAGTGGCAACACCAGCTGTGAAGACAGGTGTTGATCTGCATGATGTCTTGTCTTCTGTGTACACTCTGTCTCCGACTGGCAAGATAGAAGAGAAGATCGCTTGGGCCCCTGTCCTCTTCACTTGTGTCCCCCAGGATGCTGAGCCCTGCTTGATCTTACTCAGGTTATGTTTTACCATGTCACTGGTGTCCATATGGAGAAGAAGTAGGGGATAGTAGTCTGTGCTTCTTAATAGTTGTGACAGCCTCTCAGATGCTCCCCAGGGACCTCAAAAGGCTTAGACTCTTCTCAGCACATGGCAACAACTGCTACTGCTGCTGCTGTCACTTGCTAGTATTGGCTTCCCCACATGATAACTTGTGTTTTTCACAGGTTATTAACATTAATGCATCTCACAGGATCCCTATGCTGAAATTATCTGTCTTGGCATCAACTGTGGGCATGCTTGAAAATGTCTGCTTCTGACCTTGCAACAGTCTCTTATTCGCTAGAAGCCCGAAGTCATATTGATTCTTACAAGTCTCTGTCCCAGTTACTGAGTCACAAATGGAAAAGGGACTCTTTCCACCACCAAAAAAAACCCAAACCCTATTTTTAAAACAAATGATATATTTTATCAACTTTTTCCCCAGTAACATGTAGGGATCGTAAACTATGAACTGTGTTGAATAAACATGAAGTAGACTGAGCAAACACAGAAAAGAAAGACAATTTGTGCTGACTGAAATTGGAGTATATATTCACACACCTCTCAGGGCTGAGAGTAACGCCTCTTAATGTGGTTCGTTTGTACGTGATGGAGACTTGGCTCTGAACTGTGTCCCCAGGGCAACCATTAGGCAGACAGTAAATCCCACTCAACATAAGTTTGGCTGCTTGGGCTCTGCAGTTTTATTTTCTATGTTTTAGCATTAATTCATTTCTTTTAATTAAGTTATTTTCAAATGGATATTAGAGAGGGAGTGCTAATGTGTATTTTGTATGTACTGATGCATCTGAATCAACATTAAAATGAGATCACATCTGGATTCTGACACAAATAATGAAGTTTGTCTTATTCAGCAGTCTTTCTGGCTCTTCTCCATATTCTGGCCTTATTATGAAATATGTAATATTTTGTCACTGCATTTTTTAACAAAAGCAGGTGCAAAGTGTATGAATCTGATCGATAGATAAAATGTTACCATTTTCTGATCAACAGATGGAAGCTGTTGATGAAAATGGAGTCACTTTTCAATGTTAATTGCACTGAGATCACACTGTATAATAGACTTTGGCTTTAAAAAGGCTTCATACTGAAGTAGATTTTGGACACTGCCTTTTTCATTACTGTATAACTGAACCTGTAAATTGCTGCCTCAAAATACACAACAGTTCCCAAAAAAAGCATCATAAATTTAGTATCTTATACTCAAAACTTGTGAGGATGAAACAGGTGCTTGTCACATTTTTCTAAAACATTATTTGGTTCCTTTCTCATTTTCCTCATGAAGGAATGAGTACATGGAATCAGCAGAGGATATTTAGTTTGTATGTACTTTTGTATCCCAACCGTTGTGCATGTTTATCTGAATTCTAAATCTGTTAAGATACAGTTATCCTTGCCTCTTTAGGAAAATGTTCTGGAGAACCACTTTTAATGAAAAAAATATTGATTGTGGAAATATTAAACCATGAACAAAAGTTGTGAAAAAATATGTCCTTGATACTATAATTCAAACATGTCGAAGGTCTCTGTATCTGAGAAGAAGAATTTCTGAGATGCTGAGAAACTTTGGCGTCATGTAAAACCTTTAAATATTTGAACAGAATTACAAGAAAATTCCCATATCGCAATTTTTAGCTGAGCAACTAGGTGAGCAACCAGGATTCAGAAATCATTTGTAGCTATTTTTTTCTGTGTATAAAGAATAGTTTGATGTGGAGAAACACCACCAGTGAAATAACTAATGATACGATAAGCTCATTTAAATGGACTGTGGAACATGGAAATTCTGAATTAGAGAGTGCAAAACCTTGTTCCTTGTTCTTGTGCATTCTGAAATATCAGAACTATTGCCTTATCCACTTTTGATCAAATTCTAGCCTGAAAACATATCATATTTATCTGTATGTATACTTTTATATGTATATGTAAACATACTTCCACACAAATATCCAGTTTATTCAATTAAAAGAAAATGTTCCATGAATCCTGTCATATTTTCTGAACTAATATTACCACTAAAACTAGAAAATTTTCTGAAGAAGAAATAAGTGAAGGAATGGATACTGGATCTATGAACACATTAATCCTTCTACTCTTTTTGTTTCTAGCCCTGAGCTATTTGTAACTTGAACAGTACCTGTAGGGTACATGCTTGCTCACAGGCAGTTTACACTGACTAAGGTTTGACTATATCAAGCAATCCCTTCCACCAGTACTCTTAAGATCTAAATTGTTAATGCAGAAAAAAATCAATAATGAAGGTATTCTGAAATAAGCAGTGTAATTGTATTTCATATGAAATTTGATTTACATCTTTGATAAAAGAAGAATTTGAGAGGTTTAAATTGTTCATGGATTTTTGTTTGTGTTGAAAATTACATCGAATATTTAAATTGACTGGAACACCTGGGGCTAAATTGACAGAAGGAGAGAAGTGTCATGGTTCTTAGCAATGCAGCAAGAATTTAAGCTAGACACAGAACAGTTTACAAAAAATTTGGGGAAAGTCATATAAAGGAACTAACAGCAAACTTAGTATTGAATGAATAGCCACTAACATAGATTTTAAAAAAAATGCCAAGTGGAGGACTTCAGCTCAGCCTTTGACACTCTTGTGGATGTAGATGACTCACTCTACAGAAGAGAGAGGGAAACACCCTCCCGAAGCGAAAGGTGAAGTTCCCAGTTAAAAGGAGACTTAGCACCAGCAGAAAAGGCCAATGCACTAGACTGACTGCAGATCTGCTCCTCAGTTACACTGCATGCTCAGAATAGTCTCACTTAATTACAAGCCCTGAATGCACCAGGGAATTATGTCTTCAGATGTAAAGTAGAGTTGCCCTGCAAATAACTAAGATGGTTTTAGCAGAAATAGTTGCCTCTAATCAAGATACACAGATCTAAACTCTCTCTTTAATCATGTATGTTTCAATAGCTTCATGTTAGGAGGAAGGCAAGGAAAGAGAGGAGAAATGGGGATAACTGCAAATATTTGAAATCACATCTGTTCTGTGAATACTTTTATTACTGCATTCTAAAATATTCTGAATACCTTCCTGAAGATAGCTACACACTGCATGCAAAAGTTCAACACTCATTGTTGGACCAGAGAATATGAACACGACTTTAGACTCCATTTAAGAAAGTCACTTAAGAATACTCTGGTTCTATATCTGGCCTCTGCTCCATTAAATACTTCAGACAAAAATACAGGCCTTTGGAATCAAGAATGGAATTCAAGTTTACTTCTCTTAGGCAAGTGCTCTGTTGACTAAGCTAAAAAAATGCATGCTTATACTTTGGCCTGTTGAATACTTATACTAGCCTGGTTTATCTAAAAAGAGAAAGCTTAAATTACTTCAAGTGGAGTAAGGATTTGAAAGGAGATGCCCTCCATCCTAAATCAATATCCTAGCCCTTGAAATGCTGGTTAGTTAAACTTTCTCGTCCCTACAAAATGACTACTTCTTTGATTTTGAATAAAAAACGAATAATTTAAACCTAACAGAGAGACTCTAAAAGAAGTGTGAAAACACATTACTTTACTTAGTCTTTCCTAGTTCCTAGCTTTAGGTATTGAGCTGTGCAACGGCTTTTGTGGCTGCCATTCCTAAAACTCTGTGTATTTCATAAAGAAGCTACTGCCTACTCCGGCTGTTGTATACGTTAGGTGCTGCAGAACTTGATGATGTGATGTCTCCATTCCCTTTATGGACCTACAAGTAAAATGGAATGACGCATAGGCAATGAGAGTATCCTAATCCAGCTGGACTTACAGAGTGACTGAACGAAATGGGAGATCTCCAGTTCCTCTCAAAGAGGAAATTAATTCCAGGCTCCCACACCCTATGTGAAAGTTTATCTATTAGGTTTTGGGTTATATAGGAGTTCATTGCCTTTTGCTGTTGTGCTCTGTTGAAGATAATTTCTTATTTGAATCTCTGCAAACTTAAAAAATCAACCCACAGTTTTTTTTTGCAGTGATGAAGGTTTAATTCTAAAGTTATAGAAAAGCAAAGTAGACCACCTTTCACATATTTATTTTAAGCATAAATCAGTTACTAAACTAGCCACAAAATAGAAAATTGTGATCTAATTGCTTACAAATTCAGTTAAATAAAAAGTATCATCAGAGTAATTTAAAAAATAATCGCACCATGTCTATTTCTAATTATAATCTTTTTAAATGGTAAAAAGTTTTGAGGAAGAAAACTGAAGGTAGAGGAAAGCTGAAAATAAAAGGAAATATTTAGTGCCCAAAGGAACTCTTTAAACTAGGTTAAAAGTTGACAGAAGTGAAGAGAGCATGACTCTATAAAACACCCAGGCTTCTTGTGTATTTCATTATGGAGCTGAGCAGGCAGAAGTGGGATCAATTATTTCAATAGACTTCGGATCGGGGCATAGATAATTTTAAAATAAATTATTTGAATGAATTAGTCCTGAAATATTTATTTATCATTTGTTCCTTTTATAGAGTGGATAAGAGAACTTAATATGTATGGTTTCTTTAAAGTTTTGGGATAATATATTCATGAATAATTTTCCCATTATTCACATTCCTTTGCCAGTACTGCTTGAAATTTATCATACTGACTGCATAAAGTATTTCTGCACAACTTGTCTGAATTCAGGACTTAGTAAATGAATGACTTAGACTTCTTTGGAAAAAAAAAATCCTGAAGTACACTCAATTTCTACTATGCTTCTGAAAGGAAAAAAAAATTGAATAGCTTTTTTTTTCATGAGCCAAAATGACAGAATATGGGAGAGTAAGAATTTACAGAGCAACAATGAAGAGAATATCCCACAGAATACTTTTTAAAAGGAAAATAATATAAAATAAAGCTTTTTCAACTTACAGATCTCATTATTCTGAAGTATATTTATGGGAAGAAAAGGAAGAACATCTGGGCTATGGTTCAAGATTGGTTCTGTACAAGAGAAACTGGCTATATCCTCAAGCTAAGTTGAATGAAGGTTAGAACCACATCAATAGAAAAGCTTTTGAAAAATTGTTAGTTTTAATAAGCAAGACTGTGAACTGACTATGAGTTGAAATATTCAGAATAATTATTTCTGTTTCTTTTCTTTTCTTTTTTTTTTTTTTCTAATTCCAAGCTTTTAAAACTGGTCAAGCAACTGGAGTGTTTGACTATAGAAAAATGATTAGTAACCACACAAAGCTCATACCCCCAGATCAATAAGACTTTGTGAAGATCATTCAGTCACCATAAACCAAGGGACTGAAAGCTTCCAGTACTGCAAGTCTGGAAAAAAAATGTTACTCATTGAACTGAAAGAATTTCTGACAATTGTTTCAAACATGGTTCCTTAATAAACAGTCCACAAAATAATAACAACAGAGGAATGCAGAGATGAGGTAATTAATTTTGGTTTTTGTCTGTATAAGGATCTGTTACTTGATATGATACAACTTTCTCACTGTCTGGTTTTTTTTCAGTCATCACAAGGTATGATAATAAAACCATATTATAAGGAGCACCTATTGGTCTCCCAAACAAGGTATTGACAGCTTTTGGAGAAGCACCCTGATCTGTCAAGTCTTGTGCTGGAATCACACATTTGTCTATTTGCTCTGTATTTTCAGTTTTCTTTAGGCAGTTCTACAGTGTCTCTCATACTTGAGTCTACTACTTCTTGGTATAAATCCTTAGCTATGGAGGAGTTGCAGTGTTGCCCATCAGTGGCATTGGGCATGTCACTGAAGATTCAACATGAATGTCTACATTCAAAGGAGAAGCTAGACAGCATATTTTCTGCCAGCAGTCTAGTGTTCTAACATAGTCTGCTACCAGATCTAGCATAGTTAAACGCATATTAATCCTATGACCCCTGTATGCACACACTGTACTTAACTTCTTTCTGCTCCCTTTGGCCTTGTTAGGTGAATCATGCGTGGAATATAATTCACTGATATGCGCATGTTTTTAGTGATCTATGCATAAACAACTTCATTGCACTATGTTTGTGCTCCTGCATGCTGCTGGAAATTAACAATGAGGTTGCTTCTACAAATTTATTACAATCAAGATTGCACCTTATAAAGTTTTGGCCATCTTTCCATCTGTTCTGATAAGGTTTGAATCCTGTCCTTTTTCTTCTTTGCAGGGTCTGGTTTGGGGCATTTCCTAGCCCATCACTTTCTATTTATGCTTCATCCCTTCACACTAAGTCAATATCCTGCACTGAGGTGTCATGCTGGGGTGTCTGATCATATATGTGTAACCAAATGTGACATAACACAATGCTGAAGGGCAGCTAGAATTGCTCCCATTTCTAGACCAGGAAATTGTTTCACTGTGAACATCCATTGTTTGCCCACTCTCCTGTTTATTCCTGTTTTACACAACAATAAAGAAGCCAGAGAAAAATGGAGTCAAATAAGTATTATCCACAGATTATTATTCTCCTCCTTAAGACTCCATATGATACTATTTGTCGTAGTTCAGCCCCGATCGGGACCAGACTACGAAGTCTCTCTCTCTCACTCCCCCCACCCTTCGAGAGAATAGGGAGAAATGATATAAGAAAAATGGCTTGAGGTTTGAGATAAGGATGGGGAGAAATCCTTAAAGTTACCATCACGGGCAAAACCAGACTCGACTTGGGGAAAAATATTCATTTATTACTAAAATTAGCAGGATAATGAGACAGAGAAACAAGATAAACCTCCTCTACCCCTCCATCTTCCCGAGCTTAACATTATCTCTACTACCTTCCCCCCCCAGCAGCACAGGGCGGGAAGAGGGAAGGGGAGTCACAGTCAGTTCATCACACGTTGTTTTACACCCCTGCTTCACAGTTGGGGGAAGAACTCCTCACATTCCTCCCCTGCTCCAGTGTGGGGTCCCACCCATACGCCACAGTCCTTCATTAAACTGCTCTGGCGTAGGTTATCTCTTCCACGGAGTGCAGTCTCTCCAGAACGGCTGTCCCAGCGGGCCCTCCATGGGCCACAGCCACATTCAGGCATCTACCTCCCCCGGTGCGGAGTCCTTCACAGGCTCCTAGTGGATCTCTGCTCCTCCGTGGACCTCCATGGGCTGCAGGGGGACAACCTGCTCCACCATGGTCATCACCACAGGCTGCAGGGGAATCTTGGCCAGGAGCCACATTACTCCTCCCCCTCCTTCTTCACTGACCTTGGAGTCTGCAGCTGTTCCTCTCACAAGAAAAGTTTGTTCTTCACAACAGGCTGGCAGAAGCCTCTCAGGATCTCTTCACATCATCCATCCCATCTCATCTCCTCTCCACCTCTTGCAGCCAGGCTGGGCTCAGTTGGGCCCAGTCGGCTGCCTGGCGAGAGGCCAGAGGGTGAGGCCTGCAAGGCCTCGGAGGCCTGCGCCTCCCCCTCTGCGCCTCTGCCCCCGCTCAGCTGCTTCACATCTTCTCTTCTCTTTTTTTTTTTCCTGTTTTCCCCTTCTTAAATACGTTATCGCAGAGGTGTTATCACGGGACATTGTGCTCCCAATCGGCTCGGCCTTGGCCAGCAGTGGGTCCGCCCTAGGCCCGGCTAAGTCCACTGAACAAAGGGGAGCGACTTCTAGCAGTTTCCTACAGAAGCTACCACCTTAGGCCCCCCTCACTAAGCAAAACCACAACACTATTCTTTCTACACTTTATATGGATGAGAATCTTCCAGCTTAGAAGTGAACCAAAGCCATATGACTGTTGTTTTGCAAATTCCCAAATGTAAATTATTACAAATAAACACACAAAAAAGGAGGAACCGATCCAGAATTCTGGACCCAAATAACTTGAGTTGTGATCAGCTGAAGATATCCTATGGAATTTTAAGGAAGTTACATGAGATGGACTCCATTTTACTTAAACAATGTGTCTGTCTCAATCCCTTCTACTTTCAGAAGAAAGAGAGATATGCTTATGGTGCTTATCACACTTATGACATCTGGAAGTAACTCCCTCAGCATAGAGAAAACCTGGATGACATGATAGAATATGTGCCTCACTTTCGTTTGATCCATTTCAGCTTCCTTAATGTGAAGAAACTACCTTATGTCTTTCTGCCTCAGTTACTCATCTTTCAAATGGGTATAATAGTTATTCTTGACTTGAGAGGGGTGTTATCAGAGCATGACTGTAGCATTCTAAATTTCAAAAGCAATGAGACATTTATCTGTAATAGATAAACAATAAATCTGTTAGCATGAAAAAAATCGGGAGTGATGAGCTATTTTTTTGGATGAGTTAGGAGTGGTAAGAAAATAAATCTTCTTATTCAGAAGGAGGTATATAAATGCATGTAAGTACTTTTTCATTCTGCTCTTCAATAAGATTGTTAGGGGATTAATTACAATAATTAAATCAGGTTTCTTTTTGTTTTATCAAATTTAATACGGGCATTTTTAACTGTATGCACTAGGAGAGTACTCTGACAGATGCCATTCACCTGGTAGAGACATGAGAAAGACCATTCTCTCTGAGCAGGCACAAAGAACAAACTTTCTTCCTAACACCAAAATTCCTATGTAAATTCACATCTTTGCACAGGATGCTAGTAAAAGAGAGCATCCTCCCTGCTGGCTGTCAGCATGTGCATTTGAATCATCTCTTCTACAAGTGGTTAGACGACACATGGGCAGGACTTGTCTATTGGTGATAGTCATGATTCCACTGTAGTTTGCCAGGGCAAAACACTGCAGAGAATAGATTGTAGGCACTCCTACAACTCCTGTTGTATGCAGAACCATATGGACCAAAACAGACCTGGAAAGCATGTCTGCTGCTGTCTGTGTGCTACCTACATTGTGGATAAATGATGAAAGGATACTTTCATAGTGCATTTTACAGGGCTTACATAAGCAGTAAGTTCACTGAAAAAGTGTATTCTCTGAATTACAAGCAGAGGAATAAGACCATATTTAGCAAACACCATAATTTCCAAAAAAGTAGCGTTATTTCATGACTGTTTGATGAAAACCCTGACATAAAATAATCTCTCTCCCAGTTTGTCAGCACATTTATTTGAATAATAGAATCATTACAGTGAAGTGAAATTTGTTGTCTGAGATATGCTTAAATGCATAATGTATGTCTTGTGTTTTAACAGGAATACATGTATATATGCTAAAATGAAACAATATTGGGGTAGTTTGATAACATCAGCTTCTATCTTTCTAAGATAAAACTTTATTAAGTAACATCTTGAAAAGAGTTTCTCTTTTCCAGTAACATTGAAAGAGAATGTCACACATACTCCTGTCTGCGACTATGTCAGATTTCTCCAAAAGTTCCACTTTGAAATCTCAAGGTAAATAAACTCCTAAATGAAAAGCTTGGCATTATTCAAAGAGACACTTAGGGCATTCTTACTCGCAATGTTAAAGCATCTGTCAGAAAAAGCACTGTCATTTGCCACCTGAGCTAATTATTTCTGACAACAGATGTGAGCTAACTACAAGAACCCAACATCTTTAATACGCTGATCAAATTTCATTAACAAAGCATGAATACTAACAAGATTATACAGTGCAGTTTATGCTCAACCTGTAAGTAAAAGTGTGATTACATTTAATAGGTGAAAGGGCAGATTAATTAGAGGTAAAAGTAACATTGCTGCTTATTAGTGTATGTAAAGTTTAATTACCATGAATGCATGACACCAACTGTTTATTAAGAGTCCATAATTGTATAGCAGCTATGGTAGTTAGTACTTCTAAAATAATTACAGAATCCCACATTGTAAGGACTATTCCAATCAATTTGCATTTCTGTTTCTGCAGACAAATTCAAATTTGAATTTAGAATACAGATCAAAAAGAGTTTCACTACAGGCTTTATAGAATGTTTCTTAAGGACATAGAATCTCAGACAGGGAAAACTGAGTTTTTCTTCTAAACTACTCCAGACTATAATACTAGAGTTGATTGAGGAAAAAGAATAAATGCCCAGAAATGCAAAAAATGTTTATTCTTTACCTATCCTAGTACGCTTAACTCTATTTTCTTATATCAAATCTTCACTTCTTCAAGCACTAACATGCACTACTACCCCTTCAGTTGAAAAAAAAAATAAATAATACATCTTTTTCTTTAAATCTTTAAAATTACAATACTGAGAAAACATTTCTGCAGTATACATGTTTGATATATAGCCGTATAGTATTTCTTGACATCACGACTGGCTGATAAAATCTAACACATGCTACTGGTTGTAGGCAAAATTCTATGAAAAAAAATCTCACATACACCTTTTATAAAAGCTGGGGTTTTTTTTCTTCCAAGTGTTTAATTGTAGTTTAAATTCTTAATTCTTTAATTCTTAATTGTTTAATTCTTCAGAATTAAACTCTTTTTAAGAAAAGAGCCAGTACATTTCACTTAATCATTTAAGTGTTAGTACAGGGTATAAAGTGATTAGCTATACTTTTAAAACAGTTTTATGATCTATGCCTCTATATTTCTATATCTTTGAATTTAATTATCATATACAATATACACAATTACAATTTTCATTATAAACTGTCTTAACTGTTAACACTGCAATAAATACTGTAGATTAACTGAGAATAGCTCTTGTGTTAACTTCTGCGATGTTCTCCTGGTTGTACTGAGTTATGCCACACAGTTGGTCTATACTTGATTAATTGCATTAAATTAATGTATTCACGGAAATTTTTTATAAATAAATTAACTCTCTTTGGGAATATAATAATCATTTTGTGAGAGCAATTGCATATATAATGTGCACATTAGGTCAAAACCTAAACAGAATACTACTGTGTCATTTTCAAATTGCTTTAAAAGAACTGTATCCAGGAAGTGCTAAATACCCAACTGTGGGAATCTAGCAGGTCTTCTAGAGTGTCTTAAGATTTTCGAATCATAGTAAAAATAATGTGCCTTCTTAACAACATAAGTAAGGCTTTTTTGGTCCACTTTGCTTCATGTCTCTGTTATTTAAAACCTTTTAAAATAAAGGCTGAATATTTAAAAGTGGGAACATACAAGCACAAATTCATGATGGAGTCAATATCTTTGAGTATATACATGCTCATTAAGGCATCCTATTTGTGCTGTGTAAGTTGTAAGCATAAATGATAACCAAGCAAATGTATCTGCTCAGCCATGAATGCGTAACTTCGAAACCTGATCCCAATCATTCTTCAGCAAAAGTGCTGATTTCTCTCAGCTTCCTAGGCAGTAAATTGAAAGAACACAAGTTGCAACAAATATAAAGAATGATGACAGCTGCAGAAGCCTGTTGTGTATCAAGATTGCCTCTGGCAGGCTTCCAGTCAAATATAAAATATTTTATCACTGTTTTGGTGGAATTAATTTAGAGAAGTATTTTTCTTAATTCTGTATTAATCTCTCTGAAGAATACAGTGATAATTTGTTACTGAGAAACATGAGTTAAAAGTGATAATTTAACTCCTTTAGATTTTGTGACATTGTAGAACATGATTAATAAATTTTCTAAATAAAGCCATTAAGGATATGATACAAAAAAAAAAAAATACAGTGTAAGAATAAGCAAGTACTTTTGAGGATACCAGTTATATAGGTCATCAATGAAGTCTAAGTGACCAGTTCTATCCAACTGCCATGCAGCAAAGGCACAACATTCGAGATAAGTCTACCCTAACCTTGGTGGTTCAAATACAGCAACTACGTGAAAATCCCATGTCTCTAAAGTCTACTTTGCCTAGCTGTTTTTTTATTATACTGTTTAATGACAAAGTCCACTGGTAGTAAAGGGAACATTTATCTTACAAATCTTGAATGAATGTGAAAGTAAAAGTATAGCTGTTTTCCATCAATTAATCCTTGAATATGGAATACCAGTATACACAAGGGTTATCCCAACCTCGGTCTGCAATGCAGTGTTGAAGTGAAACTGTTAATATCATATCTGTCTTCAGAAAGAAAAAGATGTTAGATCTCAGTATTAAACAAAATATCTTAATTTTTTAAAAAAGAGAAATGGAAACATATTCCGTATTTATTTGTATCCAATTAAAATATTGAACTTTTAGCCTAATTTTTAACACTCTTATTTCACTACAGTTGTCACTACAGTTTGATTTCCTGTTTACTAGCTCTCATTTGATTTCAGGCCACACTACCATCAGATCTCCCTTTCTTATAAAACAGAAATACTATCTTATGTATGCACTGAATGAGACTCATCCTTTCTTAACAATGGGACTCTCACTACTCTTAAATCTCTGTTTGCGGCCTCCTCTACTTCAGCTCGATTCTTACCTTAGTATTGTGTTCACAGGAATACCATTCCACCTAACCATTTCTTCTTTGCTACAGGTAGGAATCAGTATGTTGTGATGAGAAAGCAGCTGTAAGAGAAGATGGAATTCTTACTCCTAGTGATCAGTTTAGCGTAAGGAAGAGGGGGTTAATTAATTTGTTTCCTACATTCAGCTATCTGCTTATTACTTCTAAGAACCAAAGTTAAAGTACAAGGACATCTATCCCTTCAGCAAAGCCACCCAAATTAATTTCCATTTCCTAAATTAATGAGTAACAATATATACTATCCTTGAAAATTGATCTAGTTGCTAAAGATTGAAAGAACTGCTGCTCATTCTTGTAGATTTTCTGGAAATGTCTCTTCAACAGCACCTCATTTTTTTCAATCATGCATATGCAGCAAAATGAACATTGTTAAGAAATGTCATTCTTTTTATACATAGGTGTTTTGACTTTGATCTTCATACGAGACTTGGATTTCCTTCATGACTTTTTTCTGCCATTCTCTTTTATATTATTGATTTTAAATGCAATTTAATACTTTCCCTGAGATATACAAAAAGTGTACTGTGTTCCTAAAAATGTGTAGACCTTAAAAAAGTCTTCATTGTTCTTCAACATTTTTCCTTCTTTTTGCTGAAGTACACTCAGTCTTTCAACCTCTGTTTCTTCGTGCGCAGTCCGTTAGGTGAATTGTTTTCTGGTCAACCTGGGTGGTTCAGCTCTGTCAAAGCCTAGCCCAATATTAGCTACAGGTAAGACATGACAGGAAGGGCATGTGTAGAGGAGTTTGCTTGCACTGACCTTAGAAATCAGAAGTTGAAGGAGTATTTTAATTTTTTTTAATATACTTGATTTTGTTTTCATTTCTCTGTTTCTTACTGAACTACAGTACTAAGGTCATCGCGTTTTCTTAAAAGGGAAGAGTTCAGTGACTTCCTTTTGTGTTAAATACAGACCTTTCACTCTCACAGTCTGGTCCTCACTGACAGGTACAGAAGCTCATATGTCTCATTCAAACTGCATGCAGATATCATTTGAAAAAATCTTAACTCTTTCTGTCAGAGAGAGTCTCAGTTGACTTTCCATACAGTTTAAAATAATCCAGATAGAGGTATCTCGAAAAAACAGTTTTCACAGTGAAGCTGGGACATTTTTTTCCTCAAAGGATGACTAATGCTGAGTCACAAATGATTAAAAGCAGACATGAAAAAGAGCTCTCTTAGAACATTCCTTGATAGATAAAAGCAGTACTGACTTGAAAAATAACGATATCTGAATAGTGAGATCTCTCTGCCACAGAGTCACAGAGGTATTTATAAAATAATATGCCTTGCAATTCCTTGTTATTCTTTATTCATTCTATATAAATATGAGAATGGAATCAGATCAAAGGTGATCTTGTAGTTTGTGCACATTGTTATAAAATGCCCCTTTTTCAGGAATGAATAGCTGATATAATAAACTTGCCAATCAGTCAGAGATTTTTTCATTTCCTTTTTTCAACACATCAAATATCCATGCATTGCTGGTCATAGATGTCTTCTTACTGAAACAAGCTGTTTCCATATTCTTAGGACACTGGAAGTAGATTGGCAAATTAATAACAAGTTGAGTGTGCATCCACTCTTCTGTTCTGCTGTGCATATGCAGCAGTAAATTTTCCTTTTAAAATTATAGAATCACAGAATAGTTAGGGTTGGAAGGGACCTTCAAAGGTTATCTAGTCCACCCCCCTTCAAGGAGCAGGGACATGTGCAACTAGATAGGGTTGCTTAGAGACCCATCCAACCTGACCTTGAATGTTTTCAGGGATGGGGCATCCACCACCTCTCTGGGCAACCTGTTCCAGTGTTCTACCACCCTCATTGTAAAAAATTTTTCCTGATGTCTAACCTGAATCTACCTCCCACTATTTTAAAACGATTGCCCCTTGTCCAGGCCCTGCTAAAGAGTTCCTCCTCATCTTTACTATAAGCCCCCTTTAGGTACAGGAAGGCCGCTATAAGACCTCCCCAAAGCCTTCTCTTCTCCAGACTGAACAGTCCAAATTCTCTCAGCCTGTCCTCATAGGAGAGGTGCTCCATCCCTTTGATCATTTTCATGGCCCTCCTCTGGACTCACTCGAACAGGTTGCTGTAGTTTAGTCCTGCTAGAGACCAAGGTCTTGCTCACTCCCCTCACCTTCTGAGGGAATAGGGAGAGATAATAGACAAAAAAAGCTTGAGGTTTGAGTTAAGGACAGAGAGAGATCGTTGAAGTTACCATTATGGTCAAAACAGACTCGACTTGGGGAAAAATATTTGTATTAAAAACAAAGCAGGATAATGAAAAAGAGAACAGACGCCTCTCGGGTTCGCTTCACTTCTTGAGGCTGAGCTGGGCTGAATCCGGCCCAGACAGCTGCCCAGCAGGAGACCAGAAGGTGAGGGCCACAAGGCCCACAAGGCTCATGCCTCCCCCTCTCTGCTCCTGATTCAGCTTTTTCACATCTTTTTTTTTAAAAAAATATTTTTCCCCTTCTTAAATACTTTATCACAGAGGCGTTATCAGTGAACATTCCATCATCAATTGATTCAACCTGGGCCAGCAGCGGGTCCCTCCTAGACCCAGCTGAGTTCACTGGACAAAGGGGAAACTTCTAGCAGCTTCTTACAGAAGCTGCCACCATAGCCCCCTCCACTAAACAAACAAAACCAACATACAGGTCCACATTCTTCTCATGCTGGGGGCTCCAGAGCTGGATGCAGTACTCCAGGTGAGGTCTCATGAGAGCAGAGTAGAGGTAGAGAATCACTTCCCTCTATCTACTGGCCACGTTTCTTTTGATGCAGCTCAGGATGCGGTTGGCTTTCTGGGCTGCAAGTGCAGCCAGCTCACATCGAGTTTCTCGCCCACTAGCGCCCCCAAGTCCTTCTCCTCAGGGCTGGTCTCAATCCATGCTCCGCCCAGCCTATATTTCTTCTTGGAATTGCCCTGACTGATGTGCAGGGCCTTGCACTTGGCCTTGTTGAACTTCATGAGGTTTGTATGGGCTCACCACTCCAGGCTTTCAAGGTCCCTCTGGATGGCATCCCCTCCCTCCAGAGTGTTGACCGCACCACACAGCTTGGTGTTGTCAGCAAGCTTGCTGAGGGTGCACTCTATCTCACTGTCCTTGTCACCGACAAAGATGTTAAATCATCTGAAAATGTTTTGCTAGGCACTAGCATGGAAAATATTCAAACTAATACCAGTGGAATACTCTTAGGGCTGATGCTAGCAAGATTTTTTTTTTCTTAAAAGTGCTTTTGAACTCCTTCATTATTAGGTTTTCTGCTCTTGAATATGATGTACATCATCATCATCTTTAGAATCCTCATTGTTGCTCTGTTAACTCCTATATCTGTTCCTATTGACATTCCAGATATAATGTCTTGAAATGACAATCTTTTATTAAAAATTAAGTGAGATTTTTTTTGTTTGCCTTCCATTATCAGACCTCTTCATTTGAATTAGTTAATTATTTGCTTGTATTGGTGATGTCATATAGTGGTAGTTGGTGTAGAGTTTGATTTACTTCCTTTACGTTTTGCATTCTTATTATTCATTATTATAATTATTTCTGAAAACATTACTGATAATGTTTTCAGAACATTGGCCAGTTGGTTTAGGCTAGTGAAATTATGAATATCACATAACTAACAACAGCAGAGTGCTTCAGTGAAGATCTTAGGAGTAAGTCAAATGTGAAACAAAGTTATTCTAATCATCTCAGCAAACAGTTGGAACTAATTAATTCACCTTGTGTAAATCAATCTTTATATGAAAAAGGAAAAACATAATGCAGAGAGGAACTGAGCTTGTGATGTGGAGAAACTGGGACAGCTAGGACAGCAAATCCCTTAGCTTAATGAATTCTGCTTTTCAGAAGTGTTGCTTGACATTAATCCTCAATTTTACCTCCTCTGAATGGCTCTGCTTTCATTCACTTATGCCACACTTTACTAAACTGAATAATTCCTCTTCTTGGAAGCATTTATTGCCTCAAGTATAGGACAGGCTTTGCAAAGAGCGCTTGACTCCAGGATTAATTCCTCTGTCCAGTACAAGGGAAAATTCAGGCAGTGAAGGGCCACTAGAAACTCTTATATTAATCCTTTAGTTGACAGAGACATGGACTGTAGACAGCAAACCTTACATCCTTTCAGTTCTTTTGTGTTGGTGTAGTCTCCAAAGTTTAAGGGTATTCTATAATTTACAACTAAGTGGTACAGGGTAAGGTGGCTGATTTAAGATGATGGAAATATTCCACACAAAGGAAAAGACTGGTGTTTGAGGAACAACTAAGTCAACTCAGATTCTACATCATTGTGCTGTCTCTCTTATTATTTCTTCCTCTAAATTTTGTGTTAAAGGTCTTAATTTTTTGTACATTCATAAAATACTATATCAAGACGTATAAATAGAACAAAACCTATTCTAACAAAAAAGTCTTTTTAAAAGAATTATTAAGCTAATGAAATGCTAATACTAAAGAACACTAAAATGTAGTCACGCAAATAAGAGAAATAACTTTGCCTCTCCATGAACAGAAAACTTTGAAAAAGGTTACAAGAATGTCACGCTCCGATTTTGGATGAGAGGAAGGCCCCCTTGCTTTCTAGCCGACCTCAGATGAGTCTGGGAGGCTGGGGGCGGCTAGACCAACCTCTCACACACCAGAGCATGGTTTTGCTGGTATTCTCGGGAACAAGAATTAAGACTCAAAATGGAGTCAAGCACCAGGTAACTTTATTTGCCTGACAAGAAGTTTGCAAATGCAAGAGAAAGAGAGAAAGAAAGGAAAGAGGGAAAAGAATTTCAGTTTTAATAGCTACCAGCTACGCTGCAGTGTCCCGACAGTCCAGCACTCAGTGGGAGAACGTTCTATCCGATGTTAGTTCTGATGTTGGTTCCGTTGATGTTGGTTCCTATGTTGCTTCAATCATGGTTCTGTAGATGATGGTTCCATTGATGACGATTCTTTTGATGATGGTTTTCCTTTGATGATGTTGGTTGGTTTTGACCTTTTATAGTTGTCTCATTGCATATCCATTGTCCTTAAAACTAGGAAGCCTCTAGTCCTGTGGTTTGACTGGCTTGCAAGAGATCAGGAATTGGCTTGCAAGATAACGGGCCTATGGTTTAACTGATGTTCCATTGCTTAAGTGGTGTTTCGATGTTTCGACAATGTTGAGACAAACATTCGACACAGTCTCTTACAAAGAACCATCCTGGAAAAGCATAATCTGTCTTATATTTCTTTCTTCATGTGTTTGTTTTGGTTTGGTTTTGTAAGACAGTTGTATTTTCATAATACATCAAATGTTAACGGCCTTTTCAAGAAAGAAAGAAGGATGGTGATAAATTTTTTTCTGCTGAAACCATGCCTTCTCTTATGAAACCTCTAAACAGTTCCCAAAACACCTAGAAGTTTCTGAGGTATTCTAATATAGCTGATTTTCCTAAATCTTATTGCTTACCTGTGATTTTTATAAAATGCTTTACACTAACAGCTTTTTGCTTCTAGCTGAGAATCTATCCTTTAACAGGGCATCAGTAGGACAAATAATGGGATCTATCAGGCTGTTGTAATAAAAGCTGTCCTTGAGGACTATGTCTTCTGCTGGACAGAAGAAAATGGAAAGAAGAAAATCTGACAGTTGCATATGGTAGTCAGTAAATATTTTATTTAAATAATGCATTATGAAAGGATTTTTTTTTAAGTCATGATAATTCTAAAGATTTCATCCCTAATGAGCTTAAGAAAAATAGCATAAGAGATGCAACTATAAGATTATGTAAAAAAGAAAGTTAGAACTGATAAAAATGCACAGTTTAGAGTTATTTACATAAACATATTGAGAAAATAAATGTTTTATTTTTACTTATAAAGGATTTTTCTTAAATTTAAAAATAAAATAATATTTACATTTCAGAGATAACTTCAATAAAGTAGGGCTATAATAAAGTGAGAAGTGTCTTTGCAAATCAAATGTTTGTTCTTAACCTTCAAATGTGTTTCTTTTTTATTCATCATTATATACACAGGGCTACAAGGAAATAATATCTTTATGCACTGCATCTATAGTAAAAAAAATACAATGCCATTAGTTTGGGGAACCAAATTATTGATATTGTTTCAGTGGTCAAATATGAATCTGATAATTTTCTAAGAAGAAATATTATATGGCTCTATTTAACTTCTGCGTCTCCCTCTAATAAAAAAAAAATCATGTAATCATTTCATAATAGCTGCAGCGTTCACTTAAAAAAGTAAGCACTAGTACATTTGCCTTCTGGTTTAGTGACTTTTTACAACAGTTAAGAGCTGTCCTTCTTTGGTAACTCCAGATTTACCATCTGAAGTTGACAGAGTACAACTCTGATTACCTTAACACCTGTTATCTATACCGTAGAATAAGCTGGTCAACATTTCAAAGAAAGTCAGTACTCCAGCAGTTATCGAGAAAGAGCTAAAATTAGAGTATACTCCTGGACTTGGCAATACATTTTGCGCCTTTTTTTTTCTGTCCCTCATTGCTGTAATCCAGCTATGTACCACTGTAGATAAGAAAAGCACTACTGCAAATATTATCAAAATAATATTATGCAGTGCACGTAGCAGGTCTTCAAGCTAATTTCACCTCAATATGAGAAAAGTTTGCCCTCACATTTGTCCAACTGGAGGACAATAAGGCTGGGGAAGAGGCTTGCACCCTGGCATGCAAGAGAGTCCTCAAACTGGCAACCTGATGTGGCACTGAAAAGGCTGGCCTAATGGCCATGCTTTACATTATTAAACAGAGCATTTCTGAAATTAATGCAAATGCATGCCTGTCTGAAATGTTGTTTGCTGTTCATGTTGAAGATATATATTCACTGAGTTCAATGCTATTAATATAATGCCTTTCCATTCCCTAAGCATATTTCATATCTCCTGCTGTGCTCACGGTGTGCCCTACACTTTTATTTTATACAGTAACTCAATTTCCCAGTATATACTGTAGCTTCTGGGAAACCATTCATAATTAGAACAGTTTAATACCCATAATAAGTATTTGTAGTATAAATTATTTGATGTATAATCCTGTTTATTATAAAATTATGTTCTTCGTGCATTTTTGACTAGCTTTAGTGACAGTTAGAAACACCAAAATATTAATGAAATACAGTATGCTATAAACCAGCATGTTACATTGAACACATTTCTTAGAGACGTGGTCAGAGGCAACTGGCTTCGGTGACCCTACTTGAGCAGGGGATTTGGACCAGATGACCTCTAGAGGTCCCTTCCAACCACATAATTCTGTGATTCCATGAATTAAACATTATAGCTAATAGTCTAAGTAAAATGTCTGTCTGTTCATTTGTTGATTGAATTTCACAACCAGTACATAAAAGGAAAAAATAACTACATAGCAATATAATGATAATAAATAGTGTTTCAAAGAAAAATATGAAATTACTGTATGCAGTAAATCAGAGAGCTTTTGTTTACCAGAGATACATTATTTTCACTCACTCATCATCAAAGTTGATTTATTAAGCAAGATTTTTCTAGCCACAAAAAGGACTACAATAGTGCAACACTATGTTTGTGCTGGTATTGTATCTATATTAATTATTAATATACTTTGAATATTTCATATTTTGGATATTTGTGAAATGGTCTACACTTAAGTATGTGACTAATTTTTCTTGCTTCTTTTAAATTCTTTCTCAAACATACTGTCTGATTTGTTTTATTTCTTTCAGTAGAATATTCTATTTTGGTATCTAATTCAAAATAGACATGTTTTTATTTCTGTTCTTATTGCTTCTTCTTGATGGAATACTTCATACAATATTATTTTACATTTCAAATATATAGTTATGATCATTAGTTGCCTTGGTGATGAAAGTGTTGTGTACCTGAGGGTACTGTGTATATTTTCCTGATGTATTGATGGAGATTATAATCTGTGAGGAACATGCTATATATAAGACCTTTACTGGAAGAAAATGCCAATAATGAACATTACGAGAACAGTAAAAAATAATAATTTTTAAAATCTTTAAAGTTTCTATTATTCTATTTCAATAAAAGTCTGCATCTTTGGGTCATCTTAACATTTCTTCAACACACCCTGGCAAGAGAAGCTCACTGTGAAGATGAAGGCACAAATACATTGATCACAGCAAACAAAGCTGAGATTTACTGCAGATGTCACAAAGGATGAAACCCCCAAAAGGTAGCTGTCATGATAAAACAGTGTTACAGCTCCTCAGTTAGGAACTGTGGAAAAGGTGGCTAACATATCCATTATTTA
Organism: Tetrax tetrax; assembly: GCA_009806455.1. Lineage (NCBI taxonomy): Eukaryota > Metazoa > Chordata > Aves > Otidiformes > Otididae > Tetrax > Tetrax tetrax. The sequence goes on from WHYT01017894.1 coordinate 461,932, forward strand.
TATTTCAAAGGAAACGTACTAAGCCATTTTCAGGTCTCTGATAGATAGTCCAGGCCTCTGAGCTCCCCTTTCAAAGCTGAGTTGAAATAATCAGGTGGCTGAGATTGAGGGAAGAATTTCAGGCACATCCTTCTACATAGCATTTCTGTCTTGATTGGCTGCTCAACATACATTTATAAGTTACATTTCTGAACTGTTAAAATCTTTCTTTTTGCCAAACAGATAGACTAAGGACCTAACTTTCTGCTCTGCATTCTACATTAGGTCCAAGGTAGTTAAAACATACATAATTTTTGCTATCATAAAATTTATAATTTTTAAAATAACAAATATTTTCTCAGATCTCAGCTGCCATTTAAAGAATTCAATAATAGCACCCTGTAGAGACATCCCCCCCTTTTCTTTAAGGGTTATATAGTGACCTCAATATTCATATCAGGAAGCAGTTATTTTCATGACCAGTCCCCATGCAATTAAGTGCTTACAGCCTGGCTCAGAAAGAGGAGTACAGCAACTATGTCCTAGATTTTTCAACTAAAATTCAGTTTAGTTGTCTTTAAAGGAATTGTCTTGTGACAAACTTCTATATTACTTACGCTTTCTTCCCAAGAATCTTTAGATTTTATAGTGCCGGCTCTGATAATACTAAAAGAAATACGACAGATGAAGAGAGTCACTTGGTAGGTAATAAGTATGAACAGAAAAGCATTGTGAAAAATTGCACTATCGTTGTGTAATTGGCATCAGATATCTGTTGCATGAGCTGACAGAGCCACTGAGCAGAGCTCTCACCTGAGCTCATCTCTGTGCGTGCAGATGGGTCAGCTCACCACAGCATGACTGCATATTTTATGGCTCAGTTCTGGAAATCTCTCTTATGTCTTGTCCAACTAATTTTATCAATTTCTCACAAAGTTTCTGCTGCATTTTTTCTTAAACTCTCATCTCTTGCCCACTGACAGCATGTTCAACCTTTTAATTCTTGTAACTTAAGTCTTAGATGAGCAGCTTGTATTCTAACCATCAACAGCTAGGACAGTAGCACACCTTAGCAATTTCTTACAATAAAGTTGAGACTAATCAGTATCTCAGAACTGGCAACATCAGTGCTACCATTCTCTCAGCCTTGTACTTTCTCAGGCAGTAAGGCTTGCAGCTATTTATGCCAATTCGGGAAGTATTGTGATGGCATTTTTTTCTTTGTTTACACAAAAATTGTTTTATTATCTTCTTATTTTCCTTGTCTTGTAACATTTCTTCCTCACATCTTACTGAAGATATAAATTAATGCTGAATACTAGTTTATACTGAACAGCTTAGCAGCTTATCTGCAAATTAAACTATAACACCCTTCCTTCAGACATCCATGCTAAGGGGAACCAGAGTCTGCTAATGAGCACTGAGGGACCATTTGTAGCGTCCCAAGAAAATCAGGGCACTCTGCTGTTTAAACTTGTGAGTATAATCTTCATAAAGTGTTATAAGCTGTTGCATGTATTGGAGCATATTAAATCTTAAAATAACCCTTTTTAAATCACTGGAACTACTCCAGGGAGGCATGTAGTCTATTGTGTATGATTTAGGTTGACTTAAAGGAAAACTTTTACTGTAATTTGTTTAATTATTTTTTTTTAATTCACAGCACAAATATGCAAAGGGGAAGGGATCTAGGGCCTTTATTCCTCTTTTTCTCCTTAGCACATGGTTTAGCATACAGATAACTGAAAGAGTTCGTAACATTTATATAGTTCTTTATAATTTTTTTTTTTTTTTTTAGTTAACCTTT